>OY755236.1:70869810-71469810 GCA_963576725.1 Azorinus chamasolen | reverse complement strand
GCTCTAATAGGAGCTGCCTGATCTGTGTCTATGCTGTTTGAGCTCTAATAGGAGCCGCCTGATCTGTGTCTATGCTGTTTGAGCTCTAATAGGAGCCGCCTGATCTGTGTCTACACTGTTTGCAAAGGTATGAACAATTGTTTGTATGAGGAAAAGCTGTTAAACTGCACAACCAAATGTTATCAAATTCCATAGGAATGATCCTTAAATGGTCCACTATCAAAGTTAAATAAATGGTTCTTGTGTGCAGCTTTAGTTTATATATATTTAAATTATACATGTTGTATTTTCTCTTGTCCTAAATAGTTCATCTCAGTTCTTTTCGGAGGTGACTGGAACGAGGTAGTCTGCAATGCAGATGAGTTCAACAAGCTGTTTGTATTCCCTGAAGGGACCGACACTGTGGCTATTCAACAGGACCTTTGTAACTCAGCCGGGGAGCCGGTGTCACTGGAGGAACTCTTTGGTGAAGACATGTCTGGCATTATGGCCAGGGTAAGACATATTTTGTTTTTCTGAGGAAATACTTGTATCTCTTTAAATCATGAATGCACATTTAAGATATAATGATTTTATGAATATGAACAAAATGAACTTTTACAGTGGCATATGAAAACAGAAATATTGGTCATGGAAGAATTTCTATTATCATATCTATAGTATTTCATAATCTCTAGAATCATATCTATAGTATTTCATAATCTCTAGAATCATATCTATAGTATTTCATAATCTCTAGAATCATATCTATGGTATTTCATGATCTCAAGAATCATATCTATAGTATTTCATAAGCAAATACAGCAGAAAGTTTTAAGCATTTTTATGACATTAACCCATTACCTCATAGGCTATTTTTAGATACAACAACTTTGGATAATTCTACCGAAAAGGAGCATTAACTAGAGAAAAGGAAACTTTTAGAATTTTGTAGTTTGAAACCATTGTGATAAATAGAGCATGCTCTATTTATCACAATGGTTTCCCAAAGTGACTTTTACGGAATCGTCAAAAGTCGTCAATATGAGGGAATGGGTTAATTATTTAAATTTATACATGTAATTAATATTTCAGCTAACTGACATAATGAGTGGGACCAGCATTAGTAACCAAACTCTAGAGTCTATACTAGCCCACATCAATAAGCAGATGATAAAAATAATAGAGAACATGAACCTTGACCCCACTATGATGATGGAAGAGTTTGAGAACTGGATGTCTCCCATAATCAGCTATCTAGAGTCCCCAGACATGGCTCTCACCAACACTGACAGGTAGGCAAAGTGGAATTCTTTAAAAAAAATCCTCATTAATATTTATATACTGATCTATCACTTCATGCATATTCATTAACTCTTTTCCTGGTCTGTATTTATTCCAACTTTCAATACCTACTGAATATTCATGGACAAAATAGTTATAATGAAATGTGGAAGGCGTTTTATTGTAACCATTTGAGAAAGTAAAGAAACCTCTTTCAAATCAACTATTTTTGAAACTATTGTGATAAACAGAGCATTTGCTTCATAGAAGCAAATGCTGTATTTATCACAATGGTTTCAAAACTACACAATTCTAAAATGTAATTTTTCTCTAGTAAATGATCCTTTTCAGTAGACTTATTCAAAGAGGTTGGGTTGATAAATAGCCTGTGTGGGAGAGGGTTAAATCTCTTAGAATACTGTATTATTTAGTAACTGAAAAGAACATGATGTTTTTGTAAAGTTTTAATGATGTGGTATTTGTACTATTATTTCAGTATGATATCTGCCTGTGACAGTATGCTGGGGTATGTGCAGAAGACTGAGATATATAGTGAGATGTTAAAACCAACGTTTGACATGTACCTGAGCCAGATGTATGTGGCAACAGATATGATAGAATTGGTGATAGGTTAGTGAATCTATCTGCTGTATAATTCCATAAGTGAACAGAACAGACCCTTATCTGACAGTTCCTACACTTAAAACTCGATACTATGAACACTCAAATGTGTACCATTATTGATCTTTAATTAACCACTGGTGGCAGCTTAGGAGCTGTAGTAGCATTCTGCATGACTTTCACCCTGCATTAAGTAGCTACCTGCCTACAGAGACATAATTATTCTTCATTGCTGAAATTTCGTAGTTTCGAGTTTTTACTGTATTATTATTATTATTAATTTAGCTTGTCTGTTTCGAAGAAATCATGAGCTATTGTCGTAACTCCGGCTTCCACGTCATCGTTGTCGTTAGAAATCTTAACATTGATAACAGACGAGCGTTCGCACCCACTTTCGGTGTTCTTGTTTTATTATTATTATTATCATACCACATTTATAAAGTGCTCTTTTCACACAGCATATGTGCATTCAAAAGCGCTTCATATGCATAAATTACATGTACAAAACTGTGTACATGTAAATTCAATGCATATAGAATATTTAAATCTAAAGATATAGATATTGATAAGAATAATAAGAATGAAATTAATTATAAGAATCACAGTTAAAACCAAATCATCCTTTTGCGTAAGTTTATATGCCCGTAAATAAAGGGAAATGGATGAATACTGTGACTGTATTGTGTCAGCTCACTCATATCACCAAATATCAAATGTAACATTCTATGTACAGTGTCAGTACGTCACACATTTATGACACAGGACCACCTGGATGTATGATTGTATGTGTGGCAAAGATCACTACACATAAAATTTGCCTGACATATGTAGGACAATGGGGTACTAGAAGAGATCAATCTTGTAGCTACTGCATATAAACTGAACAATACAATACAAAAAATACAAATAAACAACCATTATTTACACCCAATATACTGTTCTATTCTGTTTCAAAGGTATAAAAAGGTGTATCTTTGGAGTAAAGGAGTATTCTTATCTCCATTAAGAAATTGAATAGATTTCTTCTGTTTAGTATGGAAGATATAATAGATCAGTAGATGATATAACAAACCTTGGTACCATAATTTCAGATTTCCATGACATAGCATGTATCGGTGACAGAGACATAGAAACTATTCTGAAAGCACTACAGGAGAGTGATGTTCCTACTCAATTGCAGTCGGTGAGTAAGATATATAACATTTAACCCATTCCCTCATAGGCTATTTTTAGACCCAACCTCTTTGAATAAATCTACTGAAAAGTAGCAATTATTAGACGAAAGGAAAATGTTAGAATTGTGTAGTTTTTAAACCATTGTGATAAATAGAGCATTTGCTCCTATGGAGCAAATGTTTTATTTATCACAATGGTTTCAAAAAGTGACTTTTACCAAGGCGTAGAAAGTCGTATTAATGGAGGAAAGGGTTAACCCTTACTCAATAAATACACCTTTCTATGCCTTTTGAGTAAACCCAGATTGAATGGCTCCTATAGGAACCAACAGATCGGGGTCTGTCCTGCTTGCTTATGACATACATGTAATATAGTTATCATTCTGCAGTTTCTGTCATGATAAAAAAAATGTCAATATAAAAATCCAATTTATTAATAATATATATTCCTGTTCTATGTTTATTTCAAATTCCAACACATACTGAATATTCATTGACAAAATAGTTACAATAAAATATGGAAAGTGGAACATTGTAGCCACTTTAGAAAGTAAAGAAACAGCTCTTAATTCCAATTACATTGGCAAACAGAGCAGACCGGTCTGACCCTGATCAAATAGGAGCCATCTAATCTGGGTCTACTCTGTTTGCAAATGCATGAATATTTATTTGCTGAATTTTGATGATTTAAACTTTTCAAGGAAAAAATGTAGAATCATATCTTTATCATGGCGAAAGCAAACTTGATGAGACCGATCTGGGTCTACTCTGTTTGCAAAGGCGTGAAAGTTTATTTGAAGGAAAGGTTTATCCCTTTCCCAGTTGAATATTCTTGTAAGAAATAATGGCACCATGGATACAGGAGCCATTTGATCTAGGTCATTTCAGTTTGCAAAGATGTAAAAAAGCATTTATATAAGGGAAAGGGTTAAAAGATGGGTAAGGATGAAGTCAGTATTTTGTTGTTGTTTCATTGTAGTTGACAGAGCAGTTAACAGGCCAGTCTAGCCAAGATGGTATGAGCTGTCAGGGTATGATAGATGCTTACTCAAGCTACAATAGTCTGGTCGAATCATCCATGGTTATACTGTTCAATGAGTCAAACAGCCTGATCACCTGCATGGGAGAACTCATCGTCAAGTCGGGAGATATTCTAAGCGACACTGCCAGGTAATGTACAATATAGGTCCTATAGGAGCAAATGCACTATTGGAGATTTCTCTAATACACCCTAGTTACCCTAATTATTTGGAAGACCAGTCTCACCTCTCCACCAGAATAATTTCATTTTTGCACCATTTTTATGACTGAATTAGACTGACATAGTTGCTCTCTCAGGAGCCTTGATCTGGGTTGGCACCCATGTTTGCTTATTATTGTCTGTCTGGATTTTTTTTAAAAAAAGCAAGAGGATCATGTCATCATGAGGATTTAGTTATACACTCTGTTTACTCATAAAGCCAGACTTTTGATCTGTTTTCTGACTGGTGTTTTCAGACTGCTGTCTGTAGGTGACCAGATTACTGAGATTCTACAAGATGACCGGATGAAAGGGTTTGTGGAAGCCATAGGTGGTACTGACACTACAGTAATGTTTCAAGAGGTTATCTCCATGTTTGCGCAGCAACAGACTGGTAAGTGTACTGCTACTGGAATCAGTTAACCCTTTACTCCATAAATACGCCTTTCTACACTTTGGCAAACAGAGTAGACCAAGATTGGAGGGTTCATGTAGGAGATGTCTGATCAAGGTCTGCTCTGTTGCATATGATATTATATAGATACGATTATATAGTTTCTGTCAGGACTGAATATTCTTGTATCCTTGTGCTATTATAACAATAAATCTTAAGTAGTATTTGTAATGTCTTTATTTCTTACAAGATTATTCATGGAGTAAAGGGTTTAATGCAGTTAAACCTTTCAACATATAACCTGAGGCCCAGATAAGATGCCTAAATTAAATCAACTTCAAGATTAACTCCTTTATTTCCTCACCAGACTCTATGCTGTGACCACTCTTTAGGATCATCTCCACAACATAAGGTTTGGGTTCATAGTATTGAATAATTATATATCTTTATCTTTTACTCTGTACACCCCTCAGAAGAAATCTAAGTCTAGGTCTTAAACTTAGGTGGTAGCTTAATGCAGGATAAATAACATGCAGATAGATCCCAGTGGAGCTTCTGCATTACTTTTGTATGTATTAAGGCACCTGCTGTTTTTAACCCATTCCCTCATATTGATGCCTTTTGACGTCTCTGTAAAAACAAATTGTGATGAATAGAGTATTTGCTCCATAAAGGCAAATGCTCTGTTTATCATAATGGTTTCAAAATTACACAATTGTGAACTTTTCCTTTTTTTCTAGTAAATACTCCTTTTCAGTATACAATGTATTATTCAAAGAGGTTAGGTCTAAAACTAGCCTATGAGGGAATGGTTTAAAGATAATTTTTATGGCTCTGCGTCTTACCTGGATCTTAACTGCTTGCATAGATAATCAGTGTTTGCCTCTAGAGTGCAGAGTTAGATATCTTCTTTTCATTCTACAGCACAAGATTCTTTTGAAAGACTGCTTCAGACCAACATGTCAAACATCTTCGAGCTTTTCCAAAACTCATTCAACCTTGGTCGGGAGCCAGTAGCTGGTTTTGTAGAACAAATGCTGGGCCTGAAACTGGTAAGACTGATCATTACATGTATACAAATATATGTACAAATGCTTTTATTCATCCTGAAACATTTTGAAGTACAGTAAAACGCCTCTAAACTGGAACTTTAGTAAAGAAGAATTTAAATAATTTTAGGCAGGTTGGCTGCTTAATACAGGATAGGATGAAAGTGATGTTGAAAGCTCCTTTTGGATCTTCCTGCATGACTTTTGTTCTGCATTAAGCTCCCACCTGTCTTACAGACTAGCATTGATGCTAATTTGAATGTCCAGTTTAGAGTGGTTTTAAGGTATGTAACCCTTTCCTTATATAAATGCTTTTTCACATCTTTGTAAACACAGAAGACCTAGATCAGACGAATCCTGTAGGAGCCATCTGATCAGGGTCTGCTCTGTTTGCTTATGGAATTATTTTAGATCTGATCAGATAGCTGTTTTAGGAGTCATGTGATCAGGGTCTGCTCTGTTTGCTAATGAAATTTGATAGACTTGTTTCTTTAGTTCCTAAAATTTTGTCCATGAATATTCAGTAGGTATTGAAATTTGAAATAAACAAAGAACAGAGAAAGGATTATAATAAATAAATCAATTAACCTTTTCCCTTGTATAAAGGTGTTATCACACATCTGCAAACAGAATAGACCCAGATCAGATGGCTGCTTATAGGAGCCGTCTGATCAGGGTATGCTCTGTTTGCTAATGGAATTTGAAAGATGTTTCTTTAGTTTCTAAAATAGCTTCAATATTCCACCTTCTTTAAATTGCATTTTTTTTGTTCATGAATATTCAGTAGGTATTGAAAATTGAAATAAACATAGATCATGGAAAGGGTTAATATAATGTGGTAGACTTGTATGATATTCATTAACCCTGTATCTCATAGAGACAGACACCTCTGCAAACAGAGTAGACCCAGATCAGATGGCTCCTGCCATCAGGGTCTGCTCTGTTTGTTAATGGGATTTGATATACTGTATCACTTTCTTTTACTTTCTAAAAGGGCCACACTGTTCCATCTTCCATATTTCATTATAACTGTTTTATCCATGAATATTCAGTAGGTAATGAAATTGTTTTTTCATGTTTTAAAACAGGATAACATGACAGGTGAGGAATTGATAAACAAGGTGTGTAATACAGAAGACAGGGATGCAATGTTTGGGGAGGAATCTCTCTGGGGTGGATCAGTTGATGAGGTTCTAGACTCTCTGTGTGGACCAGACCGCAACACAGCCCTTGAAATGGCCAATTACCTCCTTGAACTTTCTAGGGTCACCAGTGGGGTAGGTATTGTTATAATCTCAACATATATTTTAACCCTTTCCCTCAAATAAATGTGTTTTCACACATTTGCAAACAGACTAGACCCAGATCAGACGGCTCTTATAGATGGCTTTGATGTTGATTGCACAGAATACTTGTCACATGATGCCTAGGCTGGTTCTAAATTAGGCAAAACCTTTTCTAGATTGTAATGATTATTGCAAACTGTTTGGATCCAGATGAGATGACAAGTAACTTGGTTTCTCATCAGGATTCAATTTGTTTGACATTCATACACTGTTGTTTATTTTTTAAGAAATGAAAGGAAAACGAAAACATGTTTGAGAACTTTAGCAGGCAAATAGAAGAAACACATGCCTTTCTATGCCTTTACAAACAGAGTAGACCTAACATGGCCAATTTTTTCTGTGCTCATGTGCTATTGTAAATAACAATCTGATATCCATGATGTCATTACTCACGTAGTATAAGACATCTATGTTTATTTATTAAACAGTCCTGTTAGTTTTACTACATACAGTCGAATCGCGATAACTCGAACATCCAATGGACCCCGAACCAAGTTCGAACCAGCGCATCGTCCGAGTAGTTGCATTTCCATTATCTCGGCCGCCATCTTAGTTGGTGTCGTGAAACTTACAGTATCGTAAGTTATACTACATGGACGTTACCTTTGGAATATCTGTCGTGTACATAAACATTACTGAATGCTGAAAGTTGAAACTGGTAGAGTAATAAAAACAATAACGAAATTGAATTGAGTTTATATTTTATTCATATATTAGCATATTTTACCATTCATAAATATACATTTTATATTAAAACAGTGCATAAATGATGACAGAGAAACAGCAATGCAAATAGTAAGACATGCATGTACAAACATGGAGCCGATCATTTTGTAGCCTTTACTCTGCTGCTCACCTTTGCAAACAGTTTGAATTCAGATGAAAAGCCGAGTAACTAAACACAACACAATTAAAAACAAAAGTGACAAGTGTCAGGGTAGTTTTGACCATATGCATTAAAACCGTTCACTCGATAATCCGTGATCAAAGGGTTTCGAAATAGGTGTGAAAATCACGAAGTGGTTATAACCACAGCGCCGTGAAGTCTAAGCAGTGTTCGAGTGAACGTGTTAAAAACAAGGTAATTATTGGTTGTTAGGACCTGACAAACCGTCCCAATTATCGAATTATCCGATTTAACGAATGTCCGAGTGAAAGCATTGTTTATACATATAATTACTATGCAGACATGCTGGGACCTTGGCCTTTGGACGAGTTAAACCGTCAAAACAAGTGAGCCAGATTCGATTGACCGCGATTCGACTGTAACACTGTCAGTCTACAGTATATTCATGTATACATTCTTTGTTTAACATTCAGCTAAAGAATCTGGAAGCAGAAAATTTACTAGGAACTTTGTCTCAAGACATAGCTGATTTGATTCGTGACATTGAGGGTATCTCAGACCTGGCTTTGTATGTGGAGAGACTTAGCAACTTTGATCTGGAGACATTGGATGGATCTACATTGTCCACACTCCAGAGATTACTACTTGACAAAGGCCCTGATAGACTTCTTCAAAGGTGGGTTTGACAAATACTGGAATTCAACTTTTGTTAAAAACTGTGATCATAGATAGGACTGAAAGCTAAATTTATAGTTAATGCTTGTTTCTAGAAATGTTCTTGTTTCTAGAAATGTTCTTGTTTCTAGAAACACAGGCATATTGACCGATAATTATGTGGCATTTCATTGGATTGCAAAGATTCTCATGAGGTTCTCATGAATTTGTCAGGTGATTAACTTTTGTTGCCAGTTATGAACCTGTGACCTCCCTTGCATGCACTTTTGATCTCCAGATAGGAGGCCAAGCCACTCAGCATCTCAGCAGGATTGAAACTGTTTGTTATTGTGATTAACCCATTCCCACTTAGTCTATTTTTAGACCTAACCTCTTTAATTAAATCTACCAAAAAGGAGCATTAACTAGAGAAAAGGAAATTTTCAGAATTGTGTAGCTTTGAAACCATTGTGATAAATAGAGCATTTGCTCCTCTGGAGCAAATGCTCTATTTATCACAATGGTTTCATAAAGTGACTTTTACATAAGCGCCAAAAGGCGTCAATATGCGGGAATGGGTTAATTTTTTGAAAAAAGGGGAAAAGATAAAATATTGAACTTGTAGCAGACAACAAATATTTTGCAGATGACAATGTGTGGCAGTGAAAAAGTTGAATATTTGTATGAAATATTTCTTGCAGTTTGAACAACTTCCTTGACAACTTCGTAACAGATGAAGATAGCTCTGACTTTGTTGAGGATCTGAAAATGTTGTCCAATGGTCTCTTTTCATTTAAATCACTCAGGCATATCTTCATGACAAATGGTAAGTAAGAACGTTTTTTTCCAAATAAGTCACCCTTTTTACTTCATGAATAATTTAAGTAATAATGACATCATGAATATTCATTAGATTAATTATTATAATAGTACATGGATGGACACAGGAATTTTTGGCCATGGCAAAAACTGTAGAGTTTTATCTGTATTATGTCATATGCAAACAGAGCAGACACTGATTGGGTCTACTCTGTTTGTATTGGAGAAGAAAGGTGTGTTTATGGATTAAAGAGTTAAGCAATATAGGTCACAAAGACACTCACTTTATGCTTTACCTGTTTAATATTCATGTTAGGAATAAGGGATTCATGAATATTTATTAGCTGATTTCTTATGGCATATGTACACAGTATGTTTTGACTCAGGCAGAAACTGTAGAATCAGATCTATAGTATACCATAAGCAAACAGAGCAGATGCTGATCAGACGGCTCCTATAGGAGCTGTCTGATCTGGATCTACTCTGCAAAAATGTGAAAAAGAGTTTATATGAAGGAAAGGCTTAATGGTTAATCTTTTCAATATTCACGTGAGAAGTAATGACATCATGAATATTTATTTACTGAATTTTTGTAATGGCATATGTACACTAGAACTTTTTATATTGAAAGAAACTGTGGCTCCTGTAGGAGCCATCTGATCTTGGTCAACTCTGTTTTCAAAAGCATGAAAAGGAATATTTTACTTAAGTAGAAACAGTAGTTTCGATAGACCTGAATCAGAATCAAGTTATTTACAATATATACTAACACTTACGGCGGAAAGCAACCAAATGTTTGAATACTTGATAAGTCAATGGCCATAACATTTCTCTTACAGTTCAGATAGAGGACCTTGTTAAAGACAAAGAAGCTCTGAAACAGTACCTGATAGAGGAAGTGAAACTACCACAGGACGTTGCCACAGCTGTGGTAGAGGGCAGTCTCAGTTTTGAAATGGTAAGTCAGCTTAACGCTTAACCCTTTCTTCCATAAATATGCCTTTCTACACCTCTGTAATAATCACTTCTTGAAACCATTGTGATAAATAGAGCATTTGCTCCTATGGAGCAAATGCTCTATTTATCACAATGGTTTCTATAATAAACAATTATAACATTTTACTTTTCTCTAGTAAATGCTCGTTTTCGGTAGACTCAATCAAAGAGGCTGGGTCTGAAAATAACCTATGAGGGAATGGTTAACCTAATAAATGTAAGAAATAAGAAATCATGGTTTATTCATGAATATTGATTTAGATAAATTTTCATAACGGCAAATGAACACAGGAATTTTTTGCCATGGGAAAATTTGTGAAATCAGAACTATATTATTCCATAAGCAAACAGCACAGACCCTGATCAAATCCTTCAATAGGAGCTGTCTGATCTGTGTCTACTCTGTTTGCTAATGGGTCAGTAGGCATCTTTATCAGGTAATGCATTAACCCTTATCATCATAATTATATTTTTAAATCATTTGGATTCAGATCAAATGTGGATTTATTGGATCAGAATTGTTTTATCTAAAACATTGCACATCTGCTTAATCAATGCCCATCAGAAATCTCACCCAGAAACAATTTTCTCAATCAAATTTGTATCATGTTTTACAGAAATAATTTCAGTAATCTTGAAAGTTTTTATTAGAACCAGTGCACCTGGCGCATACCTCATTAAACTCGTTCAACCTGTTATATTATAAGCCCTTATTTCTTCTTCTAGTATTACATACATTGTAGTAAATATTTTCAAGTACAAAGTCATGTATATCCTAAGACACTTTTACTATTAACCCATCATCTCATGGGCTGTTTTTAGACCAAACCTCTTCAAATAAATCTATAGAAATGGAGCATTTACTAGAGAAAGGAACATTTTAGAATTTTGTAGTTTTGAAGCAATTGTGATAAATAGAGCATGTGCTCCTATGGAACAAATACTCTATTTATCACAATACACATACTTTCAAAAAGTGACTTTTACAGGGGTATCAAATGGCGTCAATGTCAATATGAGGAAATGGGATAAGGTTAACCCTTTCCTCCATAAATACACCTTTCTATGCCTCTGTAAAAGGCACTTTATGAAACCATTGTGATAAATAGAGCATTTGCTCCTATAGGAGCAAATGCTCTTTTTATCACAATGGTTTCAAACTACAAAATTCTAAAAGTTTAGTTAATGCTCCTTTTCGGTAGATTTATTCAAACTGGATGGATCTAAAAATAGCCTATGAAGTAAAGGGTTAACTTATACAAATAAATTATCATGACTGAGGTCCAGATAAGATGGGTAAATTAAAACATTTTCAAGAATATCTCATTATTTCTGTACCAAACCTTTTGTTGTTATCACTTTTAAAATCAACTCTTACAATTTGGGTCTTAATGAAATGTCATGTTACTTGACCATAAATGACATCTCATCACGGTCCAAACATTTTGCAGAGTGGTTGTGAGTAATAACTCATTCCCTCATATTGGCACCTTTCAACACCTCTGTAAAAGTTACTTTTTGAAGCCATTCTGATAAATAGAGCATTTGCTCCTATGGAGCAAATGCTATATTTATCACAATGGCTTAAAAACTACACAATTCTATAAGGGTTTTTTTCTCTAGTAAATATGTTCTTTTTCAGTAAATTTATTCAGAGAGGTTGAGTCCTAAACTAGCCTCTGAGGGAATGGGTAAATCAAGATATAGCTTTCATTATTGAGAATTTATTTCATTTTGTACATGCATCATGTTTGCGAAAGATTTTTCTTATATCCAAAACTGTTTTTCCAGCTTTTGGAAGCTTCCCAGACTAACATATCGGAATGGGTATGTAATCCAGTGGAACTAGCAGATCTGATTAAAGGAGAGGAGGAGACAGGTTTGAATGTGACCTACATCAGCCATCAATTCTGTAGCCTAGATGCAGAAACAGTCACCAAAATGATGGAGGAGATTCTTGAACAGCTCGATCTTGGAGATATGTTTGAAGAGGTACTCTTTCTCTTTACCTTATACAGTAAAACCTCGGTTATTCGAATTTTCTGTATAAAAGAATTTCGATACTTTTAGGCAGGTGGCTGCTTAATGCATGGTGAAAGTCATGCAGAAAGCTACTAGAGGAGCTTTCTGCATGACTTTCACCATGCATTAAGCTGCCACCTATCGTAAAGATCGATAATAATACGTATTTTAGTGTTCGAATAATCGAGATTTTACTGTATAAAAAAAGATTCATGCCTTTGCAAATGGAGTAACCCCAGATCAGACACCTCCTGTAGGAGTTACCTGATCAAGGCCTGCTCTGTTTGCTTAACCCATATTACCTCATAGGCTATTTTTAGATCCAGCCTCTTTGAATAAATCTACCGAAAAGGAGCATTAACTAAATTAAAAGGAAATTTTTAGAATTTTGTAGTTTGAAACCATTGATAAATAGAGCATTTGCTCCTATAGGAGCAAATGCTCTATTTATCACAATGGTTTCAATAGGTGATTTTTACAAAGTTGTTGTGGAGGAAATGGTTAAAATAAAGTTATATACCGGTAGATGTGAATCTACTGCTTTTGCCAAAGTCAAAACATCTTGTTTTCATGTACCTGTATAACAATTCCGCTAATAAATATTCATTATTAGTTTTTACATGAATATTCATCAAGTAAAAGGTTTGATAAATGAGAGTTTTGTTAAAGACAACATTACAGTTTTTGGCTTTTGTTTGCTGTGCTTGAAACTGGTTGAAGAGTTTGACATTATGAATGTCCAGTAACAGTAGCTGTTGTATAACCTTTTCCCTGTTCTATGTTTGTTTCAAATTTCAATACCTACTGAATATTCATTAACAACATAGTTATCAAGAAATATGGAAGGTTGGACAATGTAGACATTTTAGAAAGCAAAGAAACAGATCTTTCAATTTCTATTAGCAAACAGGGTAGACCCTGATCAGACGGCTCCTCTAGGTCTGATCTGGGTCTACTCTGTTTGCAAATGCATGAAAACACGTTTATATGAGGGAAAGGGTTAAAACATATTCAATATTTTATCACTTCATTAATATTTATGGACAAAATCAATAAAATTGAACATGGAAAATGGATTTTTTTTACCATGGCAGAAACTGTAAAATCAGATCTATAAATTCCATAAGCAAACCGAGCAAACCCTGATGAGACAGCTCTTTATTTAGCTGTCTGATTTAGGTCTTCTCTGTTTGCAAAAGACATGAAAGGGGAAAGGGATAATGTGTGAAAGAGAAAGGAAAGAAACTAATTTCCAGAGTTACTCTGTCTCATTTGGATCCTACTATAAATTAGGCTACCAAGTACAAGAAGTTAAGTTGCTCTTTTTCTTTCTAGATGATTTTGAATGGTGTTGGATCTCTGCTTAGCGATGCCAACACTACAGTGGAGGAAACCAAGACCGCACTGAAAGACATCGAGCTGGCAAGCAAGGACTTGCAGAAAGTGTTTACTCAGGTTGAGGAGTATCTTGAGAATATACCCAATGCTGCTGAAGCTCTTACAAGCTCCAATACAGGTTTGTCACAAACAGTGCATTGAGCCCTTTCCTTCATAAACAAAAACTTTTTTCACACCTTTGCAAATAGAGTATACAGTAAAACCCCTCAAGTAGGTGGCAGCTTAATGCAAGGTGAAAGTCATGCAGAAAGCTCCCCTAGGAGCTTTCTGTATGACTTTCACCAAGCTTTAAGCTGCCGCCTGTCTCCATGACCGATATTAAATACTAAATGTAACGTCCTGTTTAGAGGGGTTTTAATGTACTCATATCAGACGGTGTCTGTAGGAGCTGTCTGATTGAGATAGATGCTCTATTTCATGTGTACATAAGCTATTATAAAAATCAGCTAATGAATAGTCATGATGTCGTTATTTTTTACATGAATATTCAACAGGGAAAGGGCTAATGTTCAAAGTAACTATATTTGTTCATATCATATCATATTCCTAATAAACTAAGTCAGTGTGTGTTATCTAATTGACTACATATCAAAACTTAGCATGCTCAAATATAATTTAATGCTCCCAGTTTAACTCTATATTCCATAGATACACCCTTTAAAACCTTTGCAAACAAAGGGTCTGTTCTGTTTGCTTATGATATAATATAGATATGATTCCACAGTTTCAGCCATGGCCAACAATTACTGTGTCCATGTGCTATTTACAACAATTAATTTAATTAATATTCATGATCCATGAATATTTATGGAGTAAAGGGTTATGGAATTTTATAAATCTGATTTTACAGTTTCTGTCATAGCCAAAATATCCTCTATTGGTATGCCATTATAAAAATTAATAATAAATATTCATGATGTCATTGTTTACACAAATAACATGAGATAATTGGTTATAAAACAAATTGATGTGACTTTGCAGAGCATAAATAGAAATGCTGTTGTTTTCTGTATTTCAGATACTCTCAATTATGAAGCTATTTCACAAATTATCTGCGGTGATCCAATTAAGCCAATTGATGACCAGCTTAATTTAGATAAATTCACTGTGAAGAGACCAGAACTGACTGAGGGACAACGCAAGGAAATGGAAGAATTGCCTGGTAAATTTCATTCCTTTTCAATAGTTCTCAATTTCATACTAACATCTTAGAGCAGTTGGAATTGGCAGTCCTCTGGAAACTGTTAATGCCATTCACACCAAAAAATGTTGGGTGGAGATCTAAAACAGAGGACTCTTGAATATACACCATAAAGTGTAAATGGTATTGGAGCCATATTTGAATGTGATGTAGTTATTGATGTGTGTATTCTAATACAGTAAAACTTGTCTGCAAGGACACTTAACATTTTACTCCATAAATATGCCTTTCTACCCTTTACAAACAGAGTAGACCAAGATCAGATATTTCCTATATGAGCATTCTGATCAGGGTCTGCTCTGTTTGCTTATGAAATATCAAATCTGTTTCAACAGTTTCTACTATTGTAAAACTATTACATTATAAACAAATAGTTAATAAATATTCATGAAGTGATAAATTCTTGCAAATATTCATCCATAGTTTGTTCATTGTAAGACATAATGATATCATGAACATTAATTGGTTCAATTTCTATGACACATCAACACAGGAACTTTGGGCCGTGATAGAAACTGTAGAATCCTGTCTTTATTATTTACACTGTTGTCAATTGCCAGTACACTTGTTTCCCACATGCAAAGATTTTAAAGATATTGTTGCATTGTATTTCGTATCACAGACTTAATTTATATACATATTTAACCCTTTCCCCACTATTTATATACAGCCGGGTAGAGATTGTGGTGAAATAAGTTGATAGGCTTTACTGTGTGGCTTGGTAGCTCAGTCGGTAGAGTGTTGACATGGTAAGCCAGAGGCCCTGGGTTCGAGCCCCAGTTGAGTCACAACTTTTTCACCATGTAACATTTGGCACCCAACGTAAATAACCCGCAGGGTGATATATATGAAGATAATATGTAATAATAAGAAACTCGTGGCGTGTTCTTTGAGTAAGAATTCGAGATAAATTCTGGTGTAGAGGGGGTGTGTGTAGCCTGGTAGAGATTGCGGTGAATCAGTTGATAGGCTTTACTGTGTGGCTTGGTAGCTCAGTCGGTAAAGTGTTGGCATGGTAAGCTAGAGGCCCTGGGTTCTAGTCCCAGTCGAGTCACAACTTTTTCACCATGTTACATATATATATGCTTTTTCATGTCTTTGCAAACAGAGTAGACCTAGATCAGTTGACTCATGTAAGAGCAGTATGATCAGGGCCAAGTCTGTTTGTTTTATAATAGATCTAGTTCTACCAGTACAAAACACTCCTCTGTGTATATGCCATTATAAACAAATCAGCTAATACACTTTCAGGATGTCATTATTTCTTAAATGAACATTTAATAGGGAACAAGTTAATGGGTATTACTATTGCTTCAACTCCTTATCTATTGTTTCAACTTGACAGGTGCAAAATGTAAGGAGATGTATGCTGATATTATGGCTGAGAATGCAGGTCCAATAATATGGGGCTACCTGAAACCTTTACTCAGGGGCAAGATTCTGTACGCTCCAGATACGGTGCAAGTGAGGAGTATTATCAATGAGGTAAATCACAAATTTCCAGATAAGAGTCAAATTAAAATCAGAGGTCCAGATAAGGTGCATAAATTTAAACATTTTCAACAATAGCTCCTTTATTTCTCCACCCAAACCCTATACTGTGACCACTCTTTAGAATTGTCTCAAAGAGATGGTTCTAAAGAGTGGTTGCAGTACAGGATTTGGTGGAGAAATGACGATTTTAGTATTTGGGTCAGCACCTTTATCTGTAGCTTTGCTAAAATGAAAAAAAATATCCTGAGTTATATATAAATAAAAAAAACTTCAAGATAAGCACCATATTAATGCTTTACTTAGTGTGATACTATTTGATGCCTTTGCAAACAGATTAGATGCAGATCAGTATCCATGCTTATAAAACTTTTTAGTTGAGTCTGGGTTCGTTCTGAAGTTTTTGGTTGGCAGATTTGAGCCTTTGGAACATACAAAAGCTTGAGAACAAACTCAGACTGAGCTAAAAAGCTCTATAAGCATGGACCCAGACTCCAAGGTTATAAAACATTTTGCTTGAGAATGATCTCTGACTCAGACTCAGAGTTTTTATAACCTTGGTCCCAGATGGCTCATGTTGGAGTTTATTCTGTTTTCCTATGAAATAATACAGATATGACATATACACTATTGCCATACACTTTGGTTAAAAAATTCAGCTAAATGATACTCATACTGCCATTATGTCTTACATGAACACTCCACAGGTAAAGGGTTAATAAAACCTTCTACAAGTAGGAATGAGAAAGTATTGATGTTCCCTCTGTGAGTTGTCCCACAATGAATTTGCCTGGAACTTATCGGGGAGAGGGTGGTGGGGGAGCAAACGGAGCACTCCCAGATCAGATCAAATTTATTTGCATTAGTAGTACTTTCTTAAGTCTAAACAGGGTCAGCTTGGGTTTTCAATTCTATTTATATGTTTTGTATATTAATGTTCTTGTTATGTGGACAATATTGAAAATTGGTCTTGTACCAAATATGTAATCCACTTAAAATAAAGTCGTTATTATTATTATTATTATTATTATTGTTATCAGTCTGATCAGGCCCTTACATGAATATGCATGAATCAAAGGGATGTTAGGCAATTCTCTTTCTGTTGAACCAAATTTAAGTGCAGGTTTAAATCATTTCAGATCAACTCTACCTTTGGCTCGCTGGAGAATGTGTTCAAAGTGACCAAGGACTGGGCCCAGGGTACTGTGAGCATAAAGGATCTATTGGCTGATGACGGCTCTACAGAAGTACAGGTAATTGGTCTTACCTCAATCTTTAGCTCTTGTAGAATGAATTTTTCTATAACCATTACAAATTTCTTACCGGTAAATCTTTTTACCCTTCTCCTGTTAAACATTTATTCAAGATTTGATCACCTCGTTAACCCTTTCCTTCATATAAACGCCTTTTCACACATTTTCAAACAGAGTAGACCCATATCAGACAGCTCCTACAGGAACAACAAGGAAAAATATTCTCCTTCCATGTTTCATTTAATTGATTCTGTCCATGAATATTCATGAGGTGAAGAAATTTTGAATAAATATTAAACAGGGAAAGGGTTAATACTCACAGATAGAATCAATAAAATGGAACATGGAAAAGGGATATTTTTCACCATGGTGGAACTTTAGAATCAGATCTACAAACTACCATAAGCAAACAGAGTATACCCTGATCAGATGGTTCCTACAGGAGCGATCTGATCTAGGTCTTCTCTGCAAAAGCGTGAAAAATGGCCAATGAACAAGAGAATTGTAGAATCAGGTCTATATTATTATTCCATAAGCAAATAAAGCATACCTGACCAGACGATTGCTTTAGGAGCCGTCTGATCTGGATGTAATTTATTTGTAAAGGTATTGAAATGCCTCTCTATGAGATGAAGAAATAATTATGTAGTATTTTTCCTTACAGGAGATATTCAACAGCACTCTAGTACAGAATATTCTATCATCCTTATCTGGCACATCATCAGATGGACTTGAAGACATGATCTACCAGCTGAATGACATGGACAGTGAGGTTGTAAATGGACTGGTCGGTGTAGCTGAATGGGCTTCAGATTACCTTGAGTGTGTGGAACTAGATCGCTTTGAGGGATTTGCCACAGAAGCAGAGCTGGAAGCTGAAGCATCAAGACTTCATTTTGATAGAAGCCTCCTAGCAGGTATGACTTAAACAAGGATAGAATCTTTTTCATAATTTACAGAATTAAATAGACTGCCATTAGGACCGCATCGAAGGGGTAGAGTAAACTAAGTATTATGAATATCTGGCTCTTCATTGTGTGTATCTGTATTGCACAAAGGACCATTGAATCTGAAGTGTTAGAAGCAGTGCAGATCCTTAATGAACGTATTGTCTCAGAGCAGGAACTAATCTGGGTATGATGTTATTATGTTTGTACATATTGTTAAGGTATTCTTTTCCTCATGACACAATTCAGTTAAGCCATTCTCTTATAAGCTATTTTAAGATCCAACCTCTTAGAATAAATATACTGAAAAGGAGCATAAATGTACTAAGAAAAAAAGGAGAAATTGGTTTAGAATTGTGTAAGTTTGATACCATTGTGATAAATAGAGCATATGCTCCATAGGAGCATATGCTCTATTAATCACAGTGGTTTCAAAAAGTGACATTTTACAGTGGGTTCTAAAGTAATAACAACAAAAGGTCTGTGATATTAACTCTTTCAGCACTGTGAAGTGAATCACAGGGCTTGTGCTACAATGGGCAAATTTGTGATTCCCTTTGCAAACAGTTTGGATCCAGATGAGAGCCCAAGTAACACGGTGTCTCATCAGAATCCATGTTGTTTGATACTCCAGTTATGCTTTGAGAAATATATGTGAAGGATGAACTGAACCCTTTGCTCAATAAATACATCTTTCTATGCTTTTGCAAACAGTGTAGACCCGGTTCAGACAACTTCTATAGGAGCCATCTGATCACTTGCTGCTTTTCTTTGCTCATGAAATGATTCTACAGTTCCTGCCATGGCCAAAAATCCTGTGTTTGTGTGCCATTATAAAAAATTATCTAATTAACATTCAGCATGTCATTATTTCTTTGATGAATATTCATGGAGTATAGGTTGAAAACAAACAGTAATGATCACAGATTTGGCTACTTTTTATTGTAGTTGCTTTCATTTATATGACTACCTTTAAACTTGCATTTCAGGAATTGTATTTACTAATACCCCTAGCAGTAGAGAAAAGCGCCAAGCTTCTTCAAGTATACCATCTCATATGGAGTATAAAATTCGTATGAACATTGATAACATCATGCAGACTCGAAGAATCAAGGAGAGGATGTGGCGACCTCAGCCAGAGGACCAGTTCACCACCGAGCTACGTTATTTCCGCGGGTTCATCCAGCTGCAGGATATGATCGATAAAGCTATCATAACTCATCAAGCTGGGACCAGTGTCGTCTTTCCTTCAGTCACCACCATGGAGTTCCCATTCCCATGTTATTCTAGGGACACGTAAGTCTGTCCTTCCTGTTCTTATGAGCAATTCCCTTTGATCAAATGCTGCATTGTATATGTTGGTCTTGATCTACACCTTTTGCACACCAGAACCAGTATCTTGATACTCATTCCCTCAAATCCCCTCATCTTAGTGCCTTTTGATGCCTCTGTAAAAGTCACTTTTTAAAACCAATGTTATAAATAGAACATTAAATTTTGCTCCTTAGGAGCAAATGCTCTATTTATCGCAACTGTTTGAAAACTACATAATTCAAAAAACATTCTTTTCACTAGTAAATGCTCCTTTTTGGTAGATTTATTAAAAAAAGATTGGATCTAAAAATAACCTACATGTATAAGGAATATGTTAAATTCTATAATTCAGATACTTTAAGATGATATGAAATCAGTTGCTCTTAGATAAGTCTTTCTTGGTGTGAAAGTTTTACACATAACCCTTTCTCTCATGAATATTTATGTTGGAAATAAATGACTTTATGAATATTAATTAATCTTATTCTTTCGCAGCATTATAAACAAAGGAATTTTTACCTTTGTAGAAATTGTAGAATCATAGCTGATTTATTGCATAAGCAAACAGAGCAGATCCTTCAGGAGCCTTCTGATCTAGATCTTTTGTGTTTGTAAAGAGGCGAAAAGGCATTTAAATTAGGGAAATGGTTAATAACAATTTATGAATTTCCTCAGTCCTTTTTGAACAGAATGTTGACACAATGTGTAAAAGTTTTATGGTTATCTTTAGAATTTCATTTTTATATGCCCAAAGGAACATATTATGTTATAACATAGGACATCCATTTATCTGACTATCTGTGAACTAATTTACTTCAACTTGTAACATTATTATGCATAAAGCAAATTTGAAATGTTACACATTGATGGTGTTTCGGGTTCAAGAACCATAACTCTGTTTTACCGTTAAAGAATGATTTCCTCTTTTCTGATTTTTGTTAGCAAACCCGTTCTGCTCTCTAACTTTCATATGCATGAAGGGATTTTTATATAATATGACAGAAATGTAACCCAGTAGTGAACAGTGTGTCATGTACAAGAATTGTAACTGCCAATGCCTGTTATCAAAATACCTGCCCGTATCTGATTTCTGTTGGCAAAACCTCTTCTGCTCTATAACTTCTCATCTAGACCAAAACTATTTTGACAATCAGCTATTTGAAATATGAGTTCAGAATATTCAAAATCTTTTGCTTAAATAAATAAACTATTTCTACTAATTTTAGGTTTGTGAATGCATTTGGTGGGTATGGCTTGCCGATCACCATGACAATATCTTGGATTGTCATCATATCTGTGGCAGTGAACTTCCTTGTCTATGACAGAGAGGCTGGACAGGAAGAGGTGAGATACAGTAAAACCCCTCTAGCTGTTAAATATTCATGTAAGAAACAATGAGATCATGAATATTAATTGGCTGAAATTTAATAATGCCATATGAATACAGGATATTTTAGCCATTACAGAAACAACAGAATCAGATCTGTTAGCAAATAAATCCTACAGGAGTCATCTGATCTGGATCTATTCTGTTTGCAAAGACATCAAAAAGGGTTCATTATCAGGTAAAGGGATATAAGAACCTCTAGAATGATTAATCACAATGATGTTTAACCCTTTACTCCATAAATACGCCTTTCTACGCCATTGCAAACAGAGTAGACCCAGATTAGAATAGAGAAGACCCAGATCAGAAGGCCTCTATAGGAGCTGTCTGATTAGAGTCTGATGTTTGCTTATAGTACGAGTATAATTAATATTCATGATGTCATAATTTCTTATATGAATATTCATTGAGTAAAAGGTACAAAGCATTTTGTCATTATTAACCCATTCCCACTTAGGCTATTTTTAGACCTAACCTCTTTGAAAAAGTCTACCCAAAAGGAGCATTTACTAGAGAAAAGAAAACATTTTGAATTGTGTAGTATTGAAACCATTCTGATAAATAGAGCATTTGCTCCTATGGAGCAAATGCTCTATTTATCAGAATGGTTTCAAAAAGTGCCTTTTACACAGACGTCAAATGGCGTCAATATGCGGGAATGGGTTAAATACACAAACAGTTTTGTTAACCCTTTCAGTGCAGGACATGAGTCACTAATGTCCTTTGCAAACAGTGCAGACACAGATAAGAGGGCTCCTAGAGGATCCCTCTTATCAGGATCTGCAGTTTGTCATGTTGTGCTTTCTTTAGAAACATCCCTAAATATTCACTGTAAGCTTGATCTGTTTATGTTTTGAAATAGTCCATTTGAATATTCAGTATTGTAAGGGTTAAAGTAATAATGGAATAACCATACATATTAATTAGCTTATTTTTTTATAATTGCATTACTGTATGATATTGTTTTCAGACCTTGAAGGCTATGGGGATGAAAAGTGCATTGAACTGGTGGGCGTGGTTTGTGACGACCATGCTGATGATGGCCCTGGTGGATCTCATTGTCACTCTTATATTGTTGGGCATGAAGGTGTTCACTTACAGCCACTTTGGAATCATCTACCTTTACATCCTTGACTTCCTGTTCTCAACATTGATGCTCAGGTAGGCAGGAAGAGTAGTTGTCTCCCCTAGTTACTCACTTATCCCATTCCCTCCTTTAATATTTTTAGACCCAACCTCTTTGAATAAATCTGCCGAAAAGGAGCATTTACTGGAGAAAAGGACAATTTTAAGAATTGTGTAGTTTTGAAACCATTGTTATAAATAGAACATTTGCTCATTTA
The DNA here is from genome assembly GCA_963576725.1 of Azorinus chamasolen. NCBI lineage: Eukaryota > Metazoa > Mollusca > Bivalvia > Cardiida > Solecurtidae > Azorinus > Azorinus chamasolen. The sequence goes on along the minus strand of OY755236.1, from coordinate 71,447,050 downwards.
GAGCAAATGTTCTATTTATCACAATGGTTTCAAAAAAAGACTTTTACAGAGGCCTCAGAAGGCGTCAGTAGGAGGGAATGGGTTAATTTATAGGAAGAAGTGGTACTTACCTATCTCCCTTGGGTATTCACTACATGCTCTATCAGTGATGAGCCTTTTAACCATTCACTTGAAAATGTATATTTATGCATTTCCAAGCAGAGTAGACCCAAATCATCAGAAAACTCACCTTGGAACAGTCTGATCATTTTGTGCTGTTTTGTTTTTGGAATGAATAATCATGTGTATCTGATTATGCAATATCTCCCATGGCCAAATACTTCAATGGTCATATCCCGTTGTAAAAAATCAGCAAACTAATATTCATTTAATCTAACATGAATATTCATTAGCAAGAGGGTTTATACTGAATGAATTCTTGAATAAAATTGTTATTTCACTTGTCTAATTTAATAATATATATTAACCTTTTATATGTATAATTTTGCCTATTAATATTTTAGATGTACAATTATGCCTAATATTCCATTATTTTGAATTACTGAAAAGTTAATTTTGCAAAATGATCTACTGTACAAAGAAAAACATGACATAACCCTTTCCTTCATAGGAATACCTTTTATTCCTGCAGGAGCCATCCGATCAGGGTCTGCTCTGTTTGCTTATGGAATTATATAGCTCTGATCCTAGTTTTTATCTAAGCCAGCAATTACCTTTCATAGTTTTACCCAGATATTTTCATTGTTTTCTCTTACAGTTATTTTGTCAGTGCGTTCTTCACAAGACCTGCTATGGCTATTCTAGCGTCTCTGATTGTGTACATACTGAGTTACCTTCCCTTTGTTATCCTGTTTACCATGGAGACAGATATGACTTTCTGGCAGAAATCATTGGCTGTAAGTTGTTATCTCTACTGACAATACATAAGAGTCTCTATTCTAAGACATTCACCTTCTTGATATGTGTTAGCCATATCCTTTTCAGATTGTTTATCATTTTAGCTTACCGAACATTTCTAGCATACAGTAGAACCTGTCTTAAGCGGTCATTCATTTATTGATTATAGGTGTCTTAAAAAGCACATGTGTGCTTAACCCTTTCCCTGTTCTAAGTTTATTACAAATTTCCATACCTACTAAATATTCATGGACAAAATAGTTGAAATGAAATATGGAAGGTAGAACATTGTAGCTATGTTAGAAAGTAAAGACACAGATCTGTCAGATTCTATTAGCAAACAGAGCAGACCCTGATCAGACGGCTCCTCTAGGAGCTTTCTGATCTGGGTCTACTCTGTTTGCAAATGCGTGAAAACACGTTTATATGAGGGAAAGGGTTAATGCAGGTCAAAGGTAATGCAGAAAGCTCTAATTGGCAATTAACAATGATACATGTAGTTTATGACTGAAAAGTTAGGATAGGCATTATCAAGAACTTTACCTCATGAATAATTATGCAAGAGTCTGTCACTTCATGAATATTCATTGACTGCATTCTTATACTGGTACCTTAACATAGGAACTTTTGCCACACCAAAAACTTTAGAAACAGTTCTATATATGGCCATCTGATCTGGATCAACACTGTTTGCAAAAGCATTAAGAGGAGAATCTATACGGTAAAGGGTTATTTAGAAGAGATTCATTATAAAACAGAATAAACTTACATGAAAATGTTGAATTGTGTGTAAGGTTAGTGTGAAACTGATCGTAATCCTTTACTCCATGAATGCTCATGTAAGAAATAATGACATGAATACACGTATCAATCAGATAAGTTGTTATAATAGCACATGAACACAGGAAGTTTTGGCCATGACTGAAACTGTTGAAGCGTATCTGTAATATATCATAAGCAAACAGAGCAGACCTTTGATCAGACAGCTCCTACAGGAGCCATCTGATCTGGATCTACTCTGTTTGCAAAGGTATAAAAAGGCATATTTATGGAGTAAAGGGTTGTAGAGCCTACAGGTAATCTTATTCTGAAACATGAGTTTTACTTGTATGTTTTTAGTGCCTGTCATCCACAACTGCATTCAGTTTTTCGGCTGTGTTCATTGCACGTTTTGAGGAGACACAGGTTGGAATTCAGTGGGACAACATTGACACAAGTCCGATACACAATGAAGACTTCACCTTCTCTTGGGGCTGTATCATGATGCTGATTGATGCTGCAATATACCTTGTTCTTGGTTACTATGTTAGAAATGTTAAACCAGGTAGGTATTAAACTAAGATATCATACTAACAATACTTATATTTCAGAGGCCCAGGTTTTCAAGAATAGCGCTGTTATTTCTCAACCAAACCTTATGTTGTGACCACTCTTTAGAATCCCCTCAATGAGACAGTTTTAAAGAATGGTCACAGCATAAGGTTTGATGGAGAAATGATGATTGTAATATTTTGATATGCACCTTTATCTGTTTCTCTGATACTTATTTTATATTTAGGAAGTAAATAAATCTTAAGTGTGTTCACAGAGAATGATATTAACCAAATTATTGTACTATCTCCAGAAAAACTAGACACTTACCAGTTACATGTAATTTGAAATTTGCTTTTTTATTTGTAATCTTTCTTTCCATTTATCTGTCTTACTATCTCTCTTGATCATACTGTTTAACCTTTTACTTCATAGATAGGCATTTTTATGCTTTGGTAAACAGGGTAGACCCACATCAGACAGCTCCTGTAAGAGTCATCTGATCGTCTTTATAGAATGATATAGCTCTGATTCTACATTTTCTGCCATGGCTAAACATTCCTTTGATCATAATTTTATGCCACTATAAAATTCACTTACAGTAATTAATATTCATGATGCTATTATTTCTTAATGTATGTTCATGAAGTAAAAGGTTCACCTATTAAAACTTTCTCACACCTTTACAAATAGAGTAGACCCAGATGAGACAGTTCCTATAGGAGCTGTCTGATCAGGGTCTGCTCTGTTTGCTTATAAAATTTCGATAGAGCTGTATCTATAGTTTCTACCGAAACCAAAACATCCTGTGTATGTATGTCAAGCTGAAAATACAGTAAAACCTCTCTATAACGGCCACTAAATTACACCAAGTATTTTGTGTTAATGGCAGGTGACTGCTTAGAGCAAGGTGAAAGTAAAACAGAACGCTCCTATAGGATCGTCATTCTGTTTTACTTTCACCTTGCTTTAAGCGACCACCTGCCCTGAACCCCAAATAATTAACACAATCTAGTGGCCATTATAGAGAGGTTTTACAGTACAGCTAATAAATATCCATGGTGTCCTTATTTCTTACATGAATATTCAACAGGAAATTGGTTAATGTGCTCATACGTGACCGAGATTATTTTAAACTTGCTTTAATATTCTGTTTCAGGAAAGTATGGATTATCCCAGCCCTGGTACTTCATATTCTGTCCATGGTACTGGTGTTCTTTGGGCAGCTCAAAAGATGACAACTATCAGCCTACTCAGCAAGGTCAGTAACACCAGCGGAAATGTTATGCTGGACAATGTGGCTGCTAGATATTATAAGAAAGACCTTCAGTGATGGCATTAAACAATGAGCCGTCTGATATTTGCAGACTGTGGAGACCCTGTTGATTTTATGCAAGAGAAGCTGTAAATAAACAATACAACCCTTTACTTGATTGATACACCTTTTAATTCCTTTGCAAACAGAGTAGACCTTGGTAACATTCTGCTCTGTTTGCTTATGGTATGATGTAGATTTGATTCTACATTTTCAGTCTTAGTAAAAACTTTCCTATCATATGTCACTGTAAAAACTAGATTTGGTACTATTCATCATGTCATCCTTTTATAATATGAAGATTCCTGATGTAAATGGTTAAACATTCCAGACGCCTATGTGCAGAATGTTAGATACCAAACACCAGTGGTCATGTCTGTACGAGGACTGGTCAAGGAATTCAAGAAAGGAGAAAGAGTGGTGGACAACCTCAGTCTGACCATACATGGAGGCAGTGTAACAACCCTCCTGGGTCACAACGGAGCTGCAAAGACAACTACAATGTAAGTGAACATGTCACTGGGCAGAACAGCACACAATGGGCAATTTTTCAAGTAACATTAATCCATTCCCTCATATTGACATCTTTTGACCCATCTGTAAAAAACATTTTTGAAACCATTGTGATAAATGGAGCATTTGCTCCTTTGTTTCTCAAAGTTGAAATGTTTCTTTTGTATATTTCTTATAAAAACAATGCAATCAGGGAGTCAAACAGTTCGGATCCTGACTCGGTGTCACATCTGGTTCCAACATGATTTTATAGGTTAATTTCAATTTTGTGCTTGTATGCTAATAGTCCATACAAATTTATCCATCGTTTGATGTTTTTCACTTAATAGTGAACCAATCTAATTCTTTTACAGGAAAATGTTGATTGGTCAGCTTGAGCCAACCAGTGGAGAGATAACTATCTGTGGTAACCCAGTATCCAAAATGCGGGAGAGTATAGGGGTGTGTCCTCAGCACAACTCACTGTATGAATAGTAAGTATCCAGTCTGTAATGCAGGTATTAACATTTAGTGTTTAATCCATTCCCTCATATTGACACATTTTGACCCCTCTGCAATAGTCATCTGTTGAAACCATTGTGATAAATAGAGCATTTGCTCATACAGAAAAAACGGAACCCTGGATCAAATGTGTATTTTAACCAATGTAACCGGACACATTAAAATATAAATATTTACTATTGTAGATAAGTCATTTGTGCATATGTCTGCCAAATTTCTCATAAAAATATGCTTTGGTTTTAAAGATATGAGTTTTTTAATGAATGCACCTAAAATCGGTTTTAACATGATATTCATACATTGCATAGTCCATGCCTAAATCATGTTTAAAACGGAGTTTTGGGTGCTTTCATTTGAATGCTGATATCTTAAAAACCAATGAATATGTTTAGACAAAATTTAGACAACATATGGCAAAATGTATTCTCTACTAAGCTACATGTGTATGATTTTAATTTAAGTTAGCAATATTGACAGAAATGGGATAACTTGCAGGTCTTAATCCCGGGTTCCATTTTTTATGGGACACCCTGTATAGGCGCAAATGCTCTATTTATCACATTGGTTTCAAACTAAACTAAAATAAAAAATTTCCTTTTCTCTCCTTTTCGGTAGATTTATTCAAAGTGGTTGGATATAAAAATAGCCTACGAGGTAATGCAGAGTTGACTTAGATCAGTCCACTTTGTTTGCTATTGAATTATATAAATGTGATTTTACAATTTCTGCAATTGCCAAACATTCCTGTGATGATATACCATGATAGAATTTCATGGTATTTTATCCTTCCCCTCATGTCAGAGTATTTATGTATGAATTGATCACATGAATATTCATTAACCCTTTCCCTGTTCTATGTTTATTTCAAATTTCATTACCTACAGTTATAATGAATTATGGAAGATGGAACATTGTAGCCAACTTGGAAAGTAAAGAACCAGATCTATCAAATTCAATTAGCAAACAGAGCAGACCCCAATCAGCTGGCTCCTCTAGGAGCCGTCTGATGTGGGTCTACTCTGTTTGCAGATGGGTGAAACATGTTTATATGAGGGAAGGGGTTAACTCTTTACTCCATACTCCTTGGCTCTGTTTGCTTATGATATAACATAGATATGATTCTAAAGTCTCTGCCATGGTAAAAAATGTCTGTGTCCATCAACTATTATAGCAAATTAATCTAATTTATATTCATGGCATGATTATTTCCTACATGTATATTCATGAAGGAAAGGGTAAAAGTCCCAGAAATAGACTTCATTTAAGGGATTATTTTAGAGAAGTACTTTTCATGACTGTAGAAGGTATGTTCACTCATGGCAAATTTCATGTGAATGGCAGACTTTTTATTTGTTTTGCACTGTTTTACTGTTATTTTATAGGTAAATTGTTGCGATGATTTTTTGTCTACCTTTATCTGACATATCTATGACTGTTTTTCTTTGCAGCATGACTGTTTTGGAACACATGAAATTCTACAGTTCAATGAAATCGAACACAAAAGTGCTGTCCGATGAGCAAGAAATTGAAAAGTAAGTAAAGACATTATCAAGTAATGTTTTGTACAGTAAGACCAAACACTCAAATTAGTAAAGTTATCAGTCTTCAAGACAGGTGACTGCTTAATGCAGGGTGAAAGTCATGCAGAAAGCTCCCAAAGAAGCTTTCTGCATGACTTTCCCCCTGCATAAAGCAGTCACCTGTCTAAAGAAATTCTCAATTTCTTATTTCTAAACGTTCAGATTAGCAAGATTTTACTGTGTTTGAAATCTTCTGAAAACTTCTACCTGTCTTCACAACAAATGTTATTCTTGACCCACATCTTGTTTTGAAAAAATGTCTGTCAACAAATTCTTGTCTGCTGCTTTTTAATTATTACATGTACCGTATTTCCCCTAATAGAAGCACCCTCCCTAATAGTAGCCCCCCCCCCCCCATGTTTTGAATCCAAATGTCAACCCCACCCACTGACTAAAAGATATCAATGCACTGGTGAATCTTGTATTGCGATCGGAAAAAAAGGTTTCTATTGCTAATTAGGCTGAAAGTAAACTAAACATGAATACATCATTTGTAAAAAACGAGATTTTCCGCCGTTTCCATGCACAAATTCCATTAGAAACTCTCAAGTGTTTCGTTCCATCGTAAAACGTAAACATTACTGCACAACCATTCGGGACCGGTCTCTTTTCCCCCGGGTACGGCTGGATTGTTTCCATTTGTAAACAAAGATAATACCTGATTATTTTAATTAAATTCCCAGTTTAAAATATATCCGTCAAACATTCTGTTATAAAAAAATGAATTTCATATTGGTTAAAGTAGATCTAAGTGTACTCAGAGAAAATCCGATCCACTCCCGAGTGCTAGCCATTGACTCCAATATTGTCAACTTCTGCTTTCCTCTCCGATGAAATTACAAGTTAAAATTTGCGAAAAAAGATCGTTTGGCAGGCATTTTGGATATCTTGTAGATAAAACTTGTCTACAATTTCAAATATTCGAAAGATTACGTCGTACTATCATAGAAGCTGCAATTACCGATCGGTATTTGTGTATAGAGTTTCATAGCACTTAGTGACCGTGAAATTTCTAGATAATGAAAAATAAGGTCTGAAATAAGAGCGCCCCCTGATCGGTTTGCATGGCGCCCGGGCGCTACTATTAGGGGAAATACGGTATATTTGATACAGTAAAGTTCCGCTAATGCGACCACCTAAAAGAGGTATAATTCTGGGTGCGAGATGCAGGTGGTAGCTTAATGCAGGACAAAAGTAATGCAGAAAGCTCCTCTAGGAGCTTTCTGCATTACTTTTGTCCTGCATTAAGCAACCACCTGCTTATAAAGGCACCCATGTTTATTCATTAAGTGGTCGCATTAGCGGGGTTTTACTGTAGTTTTCTTAGTTTTATTACTTGTGAATTGTTAATTCTAATTTTACTGTAGCTTTGCTCTTTCCCCCATTTGTATTTAGCTAAAAAAAAATTTAAACCTTAAGCCATTCTGTTCATGAATGAGGAATAAACTTTGGAACCAATCACAGACTTTGGCCCTTTTCATGACAGAGGCACACTTTGGTTTCTTTGCAAACAATGAGGATCAAGATCAGAAAGCTCTGTGTTTTACTTATGGAATAACTTAGATCTGTTGCTATAGCTTGTGCCATGGCCAAGACATCCTGTGTTCATATACTTTTATAAATATTCAGCTTATTTATATACATGATGTCATTACTTCCTGCATGACTATTCATCAGGTAAACGGTTAAAGGTTTAACATGGTGACTGGAGCTATTTAGAATCCCTACATTTTGCAGGTTACTTGTTGATGTTGGGTTGTGGCAGAACAGATACCAGAGAGTTACAGAACTTTCCGGTGGTATGCAGAGACGCCTTTGCGTGGCCTTGGCCTTCGTTGGAGGTTCCAAACTCGTTATTTTGGATGAACCAACCAGTGGTGTTGATCCCAGTGGGCGTAGAGCCATATGGAATCTGATTCTTAGGCAAAAAAATGGTAAACTTTGAGTTTGTATTCATTTTGAATAGTTTAAAATTCTAATGAAGTTAAATGAAAACGAAGTCAAACAATAAATGAGAATACTAATAAATGTATGAAGATGTTTAACTAAAATGCCACAGCTTAATAATCTTTTTCGTTCTATACTTGTTTTTCTCAGTTTCAGTACAGTCATGTCTTTTGTTTGTCTAACATTCACTCTGCTGGTAATCTGCATTGCACTATAATGGCTTAACCCATTCCCTCATATTGACGCATCTGTAAAAGTCACTTTTGGAAACCATTGTGATAAATAGAGCATTTAATCCATTGGAGCTCCATAGGAGCAAATACTCTATTTATCACAATGGTTTGTCAGCTACACAATTCTAAAAAAATGATGTTCTCTAGTAAATGCTGCTATGTTTGAAAACATGTTTATATGAAGGAGAGGGTTAATTCTTACCAAGCTGAATTTTCGACAGATCAGGTTTATGGTGAATATTAAGGGATTTTTCTGAAGAAAAATGTAACGTTACAAACACCGCAGACCTAGATGAGAGGACTTCTCTAGGAGCCCTCTCATCTGGGTCTGCACTGTTTGCAAAGGACATTAGTGACTCATGTCCTGCACTGAAAGGGTTAAAATTAGATCTTATTCTGGGTCTTATTATTTAAGACAGGTGACAGCTGAATGCAGGATGAAAGTTATGCAAAAAGTTCCTTTAACTTTCTGTGTTACTTTCATCCTGCATTAAACAACTACCTGCTCTTATTGACCTCCATAATTGTTCATTATACGGTTGCTATAGGCAGATTCTACTGATCTATTAGAATTGACCTTTAAGACAGGTGACAACTTAATGGAGGGTGAAAGTCATGCTGAAAGTTCCCGAAGAAGCTTTTTATATGATTTTTACCCTGCATTAAACAGCCACCTGCTTAAAAATATGTAAATTCTTTATTATTTCCATTCCGGCTTAAAGGGATCTAACTGAATGAAATTGTAATCGCTTCTGTTTGTTTTTGTGTTTTAATGCATTTGTTTGAATTTCATGCTGTCATAAAACTAGTGGACTGAGGGTGTTATCCATAGCTGTTTACTCTATATGCTACACATATTTCCATACATGACAATCATTTCTTTGCTGACTTAGTAGAAAATTAGTTCAGTTCAGTTTTAAATATTCTTTCCATCTCCAAACTTGTCCATCGCCATTTATGACAATTGATTTACATAATTACTTTGCCGACTTGACTGAAGTAGGAATTTAGTTAAGTTCAGTTTTAGATATTCTTTGTACTTCTGAACTTGTTGATACCCAGGTAATGACACCTGGTATTATTAGTCATGCTATGGATCTAGAGGCATTGTTTTGAACAAAACAATTACATTGATTTCATGGTGAGGGTCTGAAGCAGAACTATTGCAACTGATTTCATACATTGTCTTCAATAAGCATTTGCTCAATTCTCTTTTTCAAATTCTTAAGCCTTTACTTGATGGAGATGCCTTTTGATGCATTTGCAAACGGAGTAGACCCAGATCAGACAGCTCTTGTAGGAGCTGTCTGATTAGGGTTTGCTCCATTTGCATATTTAATGTAACTGATTTTATATTTTATATTTTTAATAAAATCATTAACCCTTACAGTGCTGGACATGAGTTTTAATGTCCTTTGCAAACAGTGTAGACCCAGATGAGAGGGATCCTAGAGGAGCCCTCTCATCAGGGTCTGCACTGTTTGTCATGTAACACTTTTCTTTAGAAATATCCCTAAATATACACCATAAGCTTGACCAGTTTGAATTTTCGAATAGTCCATTTGAATATTCATCAATGTAAGGGTTAATAATCATAATAGACAGAGTGATGCATCATTATTCATCAGGTAAAAGATTCAAGTGTTTGTTTCTTCCTTTTCAAAATACAACCCTCAAATTTGACACCTGCATTGTTTTGGTAGATGATACAGAGCTGAGGAGAACAGGTGCACTATTCTATAAAGATTAATTATTTTTTTATTCCGATTTGTCAAATCTCATGTTATTGATACTTAATATATAGTATTAACCCTTTGAATGTTGGAAACAAGTGTTCTGGAATTTGGAAACAGTGTAGATCAAGATCAGAGGGCTCCTGTAGAAGCCCTCCGATCAGAGTCTGCACTTTTTTGTCATTCAAAATATTCTGGCAAATGTAACCCTTTCATACTAAATGGAATCTACAGATAAACACTGATGGGACGTTCCACTTTACCCTGTCACTGTTCTATGTTTAGTTCAAATTTCCATGCCTACTGAATATTCATGGGCAAATAGTTATAATGAAATATGGAAAGTTGAAAACTGTAGCCATTTTAGAAAGTAAAGAAACAGAACTACCAAATTCCATAAGCAAACAGAGTAGACCCTGATCAGACAGCCCCTCTAGGAGCCATCTGATCTGGGTCTACTCTGTTTACAAATGCGTGAAAACACCATTTTTGGATTAAACGTGAAGAAAACATTAACTTGCTATTCACGTCAATATACCTACCTGTAAATAGTGAAGACCCAGATGAGACAGCTCCTGCAGGAGCTGTCTCATCAGGGTCTGCACTATTTACAAATTGATTGTGCAACCAGTGCACTCCACAGCAGTGATTTCACAGTGAAATACGTGTACACAGTGAAGATATATGTAATTATACATACGTGTCACAAACGCACCTTTTATCTTGAGCTCTTAGTAATGGGTTTCACTGGATTATTGTTCCCTGACCTGGGATTCCATTTTTGCAGATAAAACCGGAAAAGGTATGCTCACCATTCCACACCATGCATTCTTATCATGTGTAACTCCTCTTATTAGAATCTTAAGTCTTGCTCAACTGTATTATCTTTGCTTAAAATTGCTTCTTCACCTTTGCAGATACATGTGTACTAACATTGTTACCGGTATATAAAAACAGTGTGGATCTTAACCCTTTCCCTCATATACACGTGTTTTCACGCATTTGCAAACAGAGTAGACCCAGATCAGACGGCTCCTAGAGGAGCCGTCTGATCAGGGTCTGCTCTGTTTGCTTATAGAAATGGATAGATCTGTTTCTTTGCTTTCTAAAACATCTACAATATTCCACCTTCCATATATCTGTATAACTATTTGTTAATGAATATTCAGTAGGTATTTAAATTTGGCCTAAATATAGAACAGGGAAAGGGTTAAGTAGGAGGAATATTTAGATAAAACTTACTGTCAGATCATTTTGAACTGTTTTTACTTCATTGTGAGATAAGTCAACCCTTTCTCCCATAGATTTGCCTTTTTTACGCCTTTGCAAACAGACTAGACCCAGATCAGAAGGCTCCTGTAGGAGCCGTCTGGTCAGAGTCTACTCTGAGAGCCTATGACATAATATACTGGGTAGATCTGATTCTATAGTTTCTGTCATGATATATAAGTCCTTTATTCATTGTGCTATTATAAAAAAAAATCAATTAATCAACCCATTCCCTCCTATAGATGCCTTTTGGTGGTTCTGTAAAAGTCATTTTTTAAACCATTATGGTAAAATAGAGCATTTGCTCCATAGGTGCAAATGCTCTATTTATAACGATGGTTTAAGAACTGCACAATTCTAAATTTTTCCTTTTAATGCTCCTTTTGGGTAGATTTATTCAAAGAGGATGGGTCTAAAAATAGTCTAGGAGGGAATGGGTTAATACTTATGATGTCAATAATTTTGGAATAAACAGCCATGGAGTAAAGGGTAAACGTGTTTTCACGCATTTGCAAACAGAGTAGACCCAGATCAGATGGCTCCTAGAGGAGCCGTCTGATCAGGGTCTGCTCTGTTTTCTAACAGAATTTGATAGATCTGTTTCTTTACTTTCTAAAATGTCTACAATGCTCCACATTCCAGATTTCTTTATAACAATTTTGTTAATGAATATTCAGTAGGTATTGAAATGTGGCCTAAATACAGAACAGGGAAAGGGTTAAAGCAAGTGTTAAATTCAAGAGACTTATTGTAAGCTGTGTCTTCCATTCTTGCAAGAAAGATAGAGGCAAAATTATTTACTCGTTAGTGGCAAAATTGTGATAACTTTTGCAAACAGTTTGGATCTAGATGATCACAAAGCCATCTGATGAGGATCTGCTCTGTTTGTTTATGGAATTATAGTAGGTCTGACTCTACAGTGTTTGCCATGGTTATGGAATCGTGTTCTGTACAGTTTCTTCCATGCTAATAAAAATTGCTTGTTTATGATGCCGTTATAAAACTTCAGGTAATAAATATTCATAAGGTCAATATGTCTTACATGAGTATTCTTTAAATGCAGGGATAACTTGTGTGTTTGTTGTAACAAAGAATTCACTGTACATGTATGCGTATTGTAATAGAATTGATGTTACATGTTGTTGACCCTTTCCCTGTTCTGTATTCATGTAAGAAATAATTACAACATGAATAGTTTTTAGCTGAACTATTATAATGTAAACTTTTCAAGGAATTTTTTGCTTTGACATAAACTGAAGAATCAGATCTATATCATGCCAAAAGCAAACAGAGCAGTCCCTGATCAGATGGCTCCTATAGGAGCGGTCTGATCTGGGTCTACACTGTTTGCAAATGTGTGAAAACAGAGTTTTAATCCTGATGAGTCTCCAAGCTACCCAGGTTCTCATCTCGATGCAAACTGTTTGCATTTGTCATCTCAAACTCATCACCAGGTGGCAGAGTTAACCTAATGAATATTCATATAAAAATAATGATGCATATTTATAAGCTGATTTTTTATAATGGAATATGAAAACAGACACTGTTGGCCATGGCAGAAACTAGAATCAGATCTATATTATTCCATAAGCAAACAGAGCAGAACTTCTAAGTTAGTTCCAGTAGTTTCAAATTGCAAATTGGCAAATATTGTCAGCTATGTGTGTTGCTTGCATTGCTTATAATGCATGGTTTTGGGATTGGTGTTGTGAAAGTGTTAATTTGCTTTGCACGGGAGTGGGGTGGAGTAGATTGACAATTAAAGTTGGTTCACTTACCGGTACTCTGTATTCGCTTTTCCAAGAATACTTTGGTCCTACATATTATACCCTAATTACCCTAAATATTTGCACATACAAACTTAGGCAAATAGTACAGACCCAGATCAAACAGCTCATGAAGGAGCCATTGGATCAGAGTCTACACTATTTGCTAATAAGTCATTCTAATTTAAAATTATCAAAAGGTATTCAGCTTTACAAACCCATGGAGAGGAGAGACTGTGTAACCAAATACTTTGGGTTATTAGGGTATTGTGCAGTAGATTGTACTTAATTACATGCTTTAAATAGTGAGTAGCAAAATTATACAAGTCATTTATTATACAGTTAAGTGCCTTCTAGCTGTAGTTTTTGGCTCTAAATATTATCTGTTGACACCTACGTTATTATTTTTATCTTGAAGTACAGTAAAACCCCTCTAAACCGGAATTCTAGTAAAGAAGAATTTAGATACTTTTAGGCAGGTGGCTGCTTCATGCAGGGTGAAAGTCATGAAGAAAACTCCTAGAAGCTGCCACCTGTCTCCAAGACCGATATTTATACCATTTAACGTCTGGTTTAGAGGGGTTTTACTGTAACCATTCTATTTTGAATTTCTTTCTTACGAATCATGTCATATTACATGTCTATCATTCACACTGGTGATCCTTTTATTTTCTTACACAAATATGTACATGTATATCATATTTATCATGTAAAACTGCAAGGAAGGATGGTACCATGCTTTATTTAACCCTTTCCCTGTTTAAGATTTACTGTATTCAAGATTTCTACACCTCATGAATATTCATGGCAAGAATCAAAAATAAAGAACTTGGAAAGGAAATGACCCTGATCTGACAGCTTCTACAGGAGCAATCTGTTCTGGGTCTACTCTGTTTGCAAATGCGTGAAAACATATTTATATGAAGGAAAGGGTTAAAAAAAATTATTCTAGTGGCCAATTTGTGATTACATATTACAGTAAAACCTCTCTATAACCGCCACTAAATTACATAAAGTATTTTGTGTTACAGGCAGGTGGTCGCTTAAAGCAAGGTGAAACTAAAACAGGAGCGTTTTGTTTTACTTACATCTTGCTTAAAGCAGCCACCTGCCCTAAATACTAACTATTTAACACAATTTAGTGGCCATTATAGAGAGGTTTTACCGTAGATCCAATTAAGATGCAGGGTAACTCAGTGTCTCATCAGGATCAAAACTATTTGAATATCTCATTCCATTTTAGAGAGATATGATTGAAAAAATAACTTTCAGAATAGCAACAGATATTTGAAGATGACAACCACTTATCACAGAAAAGGCTGATTATTGTAACACAATGTACTATCAGTCTTTAGTACTGGCTCAGTATTTAACCCATTCCCTCATAGGATATTGTTAGATCTAACCTCTTTGAATAAATCTACCAAAAAGGGACATTTACTAGAGAAAAGGAAGTTGTTTGGTTTCCAAACCATTGTAATAAATAGAGCATTAATTTAGCTCCTATTGAGCACAGTGGTTTCAAAAAGTGACATTTACAGAGGCTCAAAAGGCATCCATATGCGGGAATGGGTTAACCCTTTACACCTGTCTGCAGATCTTGTCTTCTGCTCCAATTGTAAACATACACTTTTCTTTGATTCCTTTTCAAAATACATTGTCAGAGTGTCAAACAGTTTGGAGTCTGATGAAATGCCAAATTACAGTAAAACCTCTCTATAATGGCCTCTGAATTGTGTTAATTAGTTGGTATTTAGGGCAGGTGGTTGCTTAAAGTAAGGTGAAAGTAAAACAGAACGCTTTTTGTTTTTGTTTTGCTTTCACCTTGCTTTAAGCAGCCACCTGCCTTTAACACAAAATACTTAATGTAATTTAGTGGCCGTTATAGAGAGGTTTTACTGTACTCAGCATCTCATGTGGACCCAAACTGTTTGTAAGGGTTATCACAACTTCACCAGTAGAATGCTTGAGATAAGCTTCTGATATGATGAGGTAATAATTAACCCATTCCCTCATAGGCTATTTTTAGATCCAACCACTTTGAATAAATCTACCGAAAAGGAGCATTAACTAGAGAAAAGGAAAAAGTAGAATTTTGCAGTTTGAAACCATTGTGATAAATAGAGAATTTGCTCCTATAGGAGCAAATGCTCTATTTATCACAATGGTTTCAACAGATGATTTTTACAGAGGCGTAGAAAGGCGTATTTATGGAGCAAAGGGTTAATACAGGATATTTCATCTTGTACTCCGTGTCAAAAGGAACATTTTAATGTACATGTATAATTTACTATAATTTCTGAAAAATATCATGAATAAATTCAATTCTTCAAAATGTCATGAATAATGATATACAAATGTACTTCCAAATGTCATAAATAATTTGATTCTTCAAAGATTTTTCTCAAAAATGTTATGATTATTTCAATTCTTCTAAATGTCATGAATATTTCATTCCTTCAAAATGTCATAAAAAAATTAATTATTCCAATGTCATGAATAATTCAGGTCTTTAAAATATGAATAATACAATTCTTCAAAATGTCATGAATAATTAAAAACTAAAATCTACCCTACAAACAACTTACATTACTCCAATGATACACTTTTTAATGCCTTTGCAAACGGAGTAGACCAAGATCCTGTTGGAGCCATCTGATCAGGGTCTGCTCTGTTTGCTTATGAAATAATATAGATTGGAATGATCAAATTCTGCCATGGCTAAAAACTACTGTGTTTGTTTGCCAGAATAAGAATTATTCTAATGATTATTCATGAATTCATGGATTCTAGTATAAATCTGTATGGAGTAAAGGATTAAGAGAATAACTAAATGTATGTAAGTTTCAATCACATCCATAAAAATATTCAAGAGTACTCATGGCAAACTTGACCTGTTTGAATTTAGGAATTGCATTTTGAAATAAAACAGTAAAATTTTAAAATCTGATAATCGTTACCATAATTTAGTGTGTCCGTCATGTTTATTATGTGTGCTCACAGTACTTTGAGTTTAACTCTTTACCTTAATTAACATTCATTTATTCATGATGATATTCTAAAAATTCATCTAATAAATATTCATGATGTCATTATTTCTTACACAAATATTGATGCAGTAAAGGTTTTCTTATAAACTAATATTGAAGAGGCTAAGGTATTAGGCGAACACTTCTGTCTAAATCCGTTGTCAAACCAATGAATTTGTGTCTCTGAGAATAGTTAGATATATGTACATGTATATTGATGTTATATAGGCATTGCAGTAGAACCTGTCTTAAGCAGCCTTATATTGATTTGACAGAGAAATATGAAAAAGCAGGTGGTTTTTTGATACAGGTAAAATGTATTGCAGAAAGCTCCTATATATTAGCTACCATCTGTCTTACTGACCCATAGTTAGAGCTCTTTTTGATTGTCGCTTAATACAGGTTCTATTATTTATTTGTAGAAGAACACTCTTGTAGGTAGACTGTATGAGATTAACCTTTTACTCCATAAATACACCTTTTTATGCCTTTGCAAACAGTATAGTCCCAGATCAGCTCCTACAGAAGCTGTCTGATCAGGGTCTACTCTGTTTGCCTTTGATATAATGGACATCTGATTCTACAGTTTCTGTCATGATAAAACAATTCCTTTTTTCATAGTGCCATTATAGATTTTCTGTAAATTATTATTTTTTTTTTTCATATAATCATTAACCCTTTCCCTCATATAAACATGTTTTCACGCATTTGCAAACAGAGTAGACCCTAGAGGAGCCGTCTGATCAGGGTCTGCTCTGTTTGCTACTAGAATTTGAAAGATCTGTTCTTTGCTTTCTAAAATGTCTACAATGTTCCACCTTCCATATTTCTTTTAAGTATTTTTGTTAATGAATATTCAGTAGGTATTGAAATTTGGAATAAACATAGAACAAGGAAAGCGTTAAGTAAGGGGTTAAGGAACTTTCTGTAAACTGTTTATTTTTTCTATTAACCCTTCCTTGTTGAATATTCATATAGGAAAAATATTTATTAGCTGAATTTGTAATGGCATAAAGGTTTGGGGTACTGGTAGATACTGTAGAGTCAGATCTATTGTAATTCCATAAGCAAACAGATCAGACGATCAGATGACTCCTCGAGGAGCTATCAAATGACTCCTACAGGAGCCATGATGCAAAGGGTAAAGGAGCTTTATAGATATGCACCCAGGTCTTTACTATTTCATAAGCACATAGAGCAGACCCTTATCAGACAGTTTTTACATGAGCCATCTGATCTGAGTCTAATCTGTTTGCAAATGTGTAAAAATTGTATATCTATTAGGTAAAACATTGAATATAATTGCAGAATATGTCTGGATTAAAGTCTGAACTATATTTTTTTGTGTCACCTGCCAAGAGACAGTGTGTCACTTAGGGATCACTTTTCCGTTGTCTGTCTGTCTGTCTGTCCATCACACTTTCTTTTTTTGGCTGTCATTTCTAAACTAATCATTATAGAGCTTTCAAATTTCACACATGGAACAAGCATGATGAGAGGAAGTGTCATGCACAAGAGCCACAACTCTAGCATCAATATTTTTTTTGAGTTATTCCCCTTTTTCATATTAAAAATAAGTTTTTGTGTCAGCTGCGAGCAGGTGACACACGTGTTCCTCCGAACACTCTTGTGCTAGCAGTGAATTTGTGATCACATATAAACAGTTTTGACCCAGATCAGATGTTAGTAACACAGATGATTTCACACTGAATGTAACTTTGAGGATTTGTTTTTGCAGCAGACAGCAATTTTTCAGACAACAATAGCTTAATAGCAAAAAAGTTTGTGAATAAACATATGGAAAAACAGTTTGCTGCTTAACCCTTTCCTTCATATATATATGTTTTCACACTTTTGCAAACAGAGTAGACCAAGATCAGATGGTTCCTATAGGAGCCTTCTGATCAGGGTCTGCTCTGTTTGCTAATGGAATATGAAAGATTTGTTTGTTTACTTTCTAAAATGGCTACAATGTTCCACCTGCCATATTTCATTACATGTATAACTATTTTGTCCATGGATATTCAGTAAGTATTGAAAATTGGAATAAATATAGAACAGGGAAAGGGTTAATGCAAAATGATAGTAGCACAGAAAGCTTCTTTGGACTTTGGCATTATTTGGTCCTGATTTAAGCTACCGGAAAGTACAGAGCATAGCGGGCACTATTGTGTCCCAGCGGGCACTATCGCAATTTAGTGACCGGTACAGCTTACATAAGTAAAGAAGGAGCGTATTTGGATAAGGTATACTATTATGATTTATGCCAGCCATAACAATAGCACTGTAAATTCCAGACGTTGCTGTCCTACTGTCCACACATCACATGGATGAGGCAGATGTGATAAGTGACCAGGTGGTCATCATGCACAATGGCAGACTGTTATCCCAGGGTTCGCCTATCTTCCTAAAGAATAACTTCTCCGCTGGACACAGGCTGACAGTTGTGAAAGACTCACAACATGGTAAGTGAAAATGTTTTGAATTTGCCCTTGTATGATTTCAGTAAACATTTTAGTGTCATAAGTAACATTGATCTCACATATTATCCCTTTACTAAATGAATATTTATACAAGAATTTATGGTTTCATAAATGAATTTTTATATGCCCAAAGGTAACTTTGGTCGTGTTATGGTATGACACTTGTCCGTCTGTACGTCTGTTAGCCCCGTCTTTGTCCGCTCAATAACTTAACAACTACTGGGTGTGCTGTCTTCATCCTCAGTAGGAAGGTTGGTCATGGCCAGTAGATGACCCCTTTTGATTTTGAGGTCAGTTGGTCAAAGGTCAAGGTCACAGTGACCTCCAACTCAAAAATCTTGTCCATTCAATAACTTGATACGTATTAGGCATGTTGTCTTCATACTTGGTAGGAAGGTTGGTCATGGCTAGTAGATGAGCCCTATAGATTTTTAGGTCAGTCAGCCAAAGGTCAAGGTCACAGTGACCATCAACTCAAAACAAATTGTTTGCTTAATAACTTGATAACATGAGCCTCCTCCAATATAACATTGTGCATATCACGGCATATAATGCTCCGACACACAGAGCTCTTGTTATATTGGTAAGTGAATAAGGGGTTAATAAGGACCATTTCAGAAACTAGAATCAGATCTTTTAATACCCCATTAGCAAAAAGAGCAGACACTAATTAGACGGGTCCAACAGAAGCTTTCTGATTTGGATCTTCTCTTTTTGCATAAGTGTTAAGCCTTTACTCCATGAATATTCATGTAAGAAATGATGAAATCATGAGTATTAATTAGTTTATATTTTATAATTACACAATCATGAACACAGGAATTTTTATCCCTAGCAGAAACTGTAGAATCATATCTATATTATATCATAAACAAACAGAGCAGACCCTGATCAGATGGCTCCTATAGGAACCATCTAATGAGAAATTATTCTCTTTGAAAACATTCCATATGAATTATATGCAGACATTGACAAATGTGGTTCCTCTTTCTCTATCACAGACCCAGATCCATCCAAAATATTTGAGAGAATTAAGAGCTGGGTATCAGAAGTGAGAATACAGCATGTGTTTGGCTATGAGACCCAGTTTGTCCTTCCAGCACTGGGTATGGGGATGTTCTATGACCTCTTCACAGACCTTGAGGACCATAAGGCTGAATTGAACATTGAATCCTACGGTGTGTCAGACCCTACCTTGGAAGAGGTAACCTTAGTAGTGCTCTATCTTTACACAAGTTAGTTCATAGCCCTTTACAGTAAAACCCCTCTAAACCGGAATTCTAGTAGAGAAGAATTTAGATACTTTTATGCAGGTGGCTGCTTAATGCAGGATGAATGTCATGCAGAAAGCTCCTAGAGGAGCTTTCTGCATGACTTTCACCCTTCATTAAGCTGCCACCTGTCTCCAAGACCGATATTTATACTAAATTGGATGTCCAGTTTAAAGTGGGTTTATTGTACTCCATAGATATTCATGTCAGAAATAATGACAATATGAATATGAATATTCATGGTGGAAATTGTTTATGAAACAGTTTCTTTTCTGTAACAAAACAGCTCATATTGCTAAGAATTGCTAGGTTTTGCTGCATCTGTACAGCATTGTAACAGTCTGACCTCAGTGATTTTTTTCCTCATTCAGGTGTTCTTGAAGGTATGTTCAGCAGCTGATGCAGGCGCAGTCCAGGTTACTCCGGAGACGGTTAGAGACACTGAAACAGAACAGTCTAACACCAAGTCCTTGAACAATGGGGAAAAGAGTGATATTGAAGGTAACATTTTGTGAACCCTTTTAATGTAAGAAATAATTGCATCATGAAAATTTACTTGATATAAATTTTTATAATAGCTTATGAAAAGAGGAACTTTTTGTCATGGTAGAAACTAGAATGAGATCTGTATTATTCAATAACCAAACAGAGCAGAACCTGATCAGATAGCTCCTACAGAGACCTTCTGAGTTAGGTTTACACTAATTGCAATTGTGTCAAAAATGTTTCTATCAGGTACATGTAAATGGTTAATATCAGACATACAGTACAACCCCTCTATAACAACCACAAACTTGTGTTAATTAGTTGGTATTTAGGGCAGGTGGCTGCTTAAAGCAAGGTGAAAGTATAACAGAACACTCCTATAGGAGCGTTCTGTTTTACTTTCACCTTGCTTTAAGTAGCCACCTGCCTTTAACACAAAATATTTGATGTAATTTAGTGGCCGTTATAGGGAGGTGTTACTGTACACAGTCATACATAGGTTGGAACTTCTTTGCCTTATGGATAATTTCTTTTTCACAAATATTTGTCTCTTTTCTAGGGTCCGTCAGCAGCTATGACAGTCTCAGTAAAATGGAGACAGAAAAAGGAATGTCGCTAGGGTTCTCCCAGCTCAAAGCTCTGCTGATCAAAAGATTCCACCACTACCGCCGAGATTATCGCATGTTCATCACAATACTGCTCCTACCATTGATTCTGTTTTTTGCTGCATCAGGCTTCTACTCTATCAAACCTGACAGCACTGAGGCTCCCAGCCTTCTACTGACCCCCTCACTTTATGGACCAAACACTTACGCATTCTTTAAGTAAGTAACTCTCAGCACACTGTATTTTTGTTGCAGTTGCTGACAACAATGTCTTCACTTTTTGTCTCACCTGCAAAATAGAGACTGTCTAAGGGTTCACTTTAACCTTTCCTTGTTCTGTATTTATTCCAAATTTCAATACCTACTGAATATTCATGTGTACAAGAGTCATAATGAAATATGGAAGGTGGAACATAAACTAAAGAAACAGATCTATCAAATTCCATAGCAAACAGAGCAGACCCTGATCAGACAGCTCATGCAGGAGCCATCTGATCTGGGGCTACTCTGTTTGCAAATTTGTGAAAATGCATTTATATGAAGGAAAGGGTTAAGAAAAGACCCAAATCAGATGGTCCGCATAAGAACTGTCTGATCAGGGTCTGTCAGTTTGTCTGTGGAATGATAAAAATTTGATTCTACAGTTTCTGTCATGGCCAAAAAATTCCTCTATTCATTTGCCCTGATATGAATTTATATAACTTATGAATTTATCTAACTGATATTCAGAATGTCATTACTTCTTACATGAATATTTACTCAGTTTATTCTGTAATTTGTCTGTCAAGAGCCTTACTGATTTATCAAAATATTTTATTTCTCATCCAAACCCTATCTTGCTGCTACTTATTAGAAACCCCTTAACTAAGTAATTTTTCGTCTGCAACAATTGTCGTCTGCTTCAATTCTTAAAATAACTTTTCTTTTCTAATTTCTTTGCAAAAATATGATCAAGATGACAAACAGTTTGGATCCTGATGAGACGCCGCTTTATGCGGCGTCTCATCTGGATCCAAACTTTTTGTATAGGTAATCACAGTTTCGCCGCTAGCGTGCAAAGAGTTAAAATAGGGGATGCTAATGAGTAATAGCAAGGTAGGGTTTGGCAGAGAAATATATAATAAAGATGTAATTCACATTTCCTAAAAACTCTATATTAAGCTCTCTGCAACTATAACCAGTATCAAACATATCAGAAATGATTGTGCCATTGACATTATACCATATATGACTGACAACTATTGCCGATTTCAGGATGGAGACTACCAAGCCGTTACCCAATGCAATACTGGACAGTTTCATGCACTCCCCTGGTATAGGAACATCATGTATGGCAGGCATGGACCTGAGGTATGTAAGGATAGATTAACTTGCTGTTACAATCTTACTGCAGACAGAGTGAAAAAAATACTGTAAAGGCAGAAATATTAACCGTATGCATTTACTTTTGGTGACAATCATTTGCACTTGTTATATAGTATGCCCTATGTGGATAACAAGAACATCGTCTTTTGTAAACAGTACATACCCAGATCAGAGTTCTCCTACAGGAGCTGTCTGTTCTGGTTGTATCCTATTTGCAAAGGAGTAGAAAAGTGTATTTAAAGAGTAAAGATTTAACATCTGATTGACCCAAAATATACCTGTAGAGTATGTTGTCAATTTGTTATCTCTTAATTTTCAGTGACCCATTCAAATGTGTTGCCCCAGACCAGCAGTTCACTGAAGAATCCCTCATAAAGATTAATGGTACCTGCTTCTGTGATGACTTCAAGTATGTGTGTGACAGGGAACCAGCAGTGAATCATCCCCGACATCTTAGAACTGTAACCACTGACATTTTACAGGACCTTGCCGGAAAGGAAGTGGATAGTTATCTTTTGCAAAGTTTCCATTCGTACATAGAAAAGCGGTAAGTTTTTCTTTGTTATTTCCTCCTGAACTTTCATTCATAATACAAAACCTGTAGATATAAGGTATATTTAGTACATCTAAGTATACTGTTTTGTATTTTTCTCTACTAAAACCCCATTTCATTAAGTAATAAGAAAGTAACCTATTCCTAGCTTGTCTGTTTTTCAAAGACAAAAAATGACAAAAAAACCGAGCTATTGTGGTAACACCAGTGTCTGTGTTGTCATCATTGTTGTTTTTGTCATCATCATCATCATCATCATTTTCGTCTAGAAACTTTAAATTTGGCTTTTACTTCTTTTATTATTCATGCAAATAGTATAAAACTTCACACACTTGTTCACTGTCACAAGGGCTGCAATTTTAACAGACGAGAATTTCACCTGTATATGGTGCTCTTGTTTTAATCATGATGATGATGATGATCATCATCATCATCATAATCATACAAATAGCATGACCTCGCAGGTGAAATCGGATAATTTCAAACTCTATTTTATAACACTTTGTTTCAGTTATGGTGGCTGGATATTCACCAACAAGAATGACCCATCCAGGGCTTCGTCTGTAGAGGCTGCTATCTGGTACAACAACAAGGGTCACCACGCCCTGCCCTCATTCTACAATGCCTACAGTAATGGCCTACTTAGATCCGTAGTCAGTGGAGACCCAGCCCAATATGGTTAGCAGCATAATCATGTCTAATTATGTCTCCCCCCATATTTATATATATATTGTTTTCGTGAGAGTTGTCTGTCTGTCTGTCTGTCTGTCTGTCTGTCTGTCTGTCTGTCTGTCTGTCTGTCTGTCTGTCTGTCTGTCTGTCTGTCTGTCTGTCTGTCTGTCTGTCTGTCTGTCCGTCCGTCCGCACTCACCAATGGGTAGTTGTGTGACTTTTTCTAACTAGTCACACAAGTAAAATCATTAACCTGGCCATCTCTTGTGACATTAACCTGGCCATTTCTTGTGACATTAACCTGGCCAGTTGTGGGACATAGGGTTAGGGTTAGGGTTAGCTTCCAGATCATTCTTTTCCAAAGTTAGAGCCAAAAATAGTTTTTCTTGTGGGACTAGTCCCACAAGAAAAGATCAAAGGAAAAAGTCACACAACTACCCATTTGTTAGTACGTCCGTCCGTCCGTCCGTCCGTCCGTCCGTCCGTCCGTCCGCACTCACCAAAGGGTAGTTGTGTGACTTTTTCTAACTAGTCGCACAAGTAAAATCATTAACCTGGCCATCTCTTGTGACATTAACCTGGCCATTTCTTGTGACATTAACCTGGCCAGTTGTGGGACATAGGGTTAGGGTAAGGGTTAGCTTCCAGATCATTCTATTCCAAAGTTAGAGCCAAAAATAGTTTTACTTGTGGGACTAGTCACACAAGAAAAGATCAAAGGAAAAAGTCACACAACTACCCATTTGTTAGTATGTCCGTCCGTCCGTACGTCCGTCCGTCCGTCCGTCCGCACTCACCAAAGGGTAGTTGTGTGACTTTTTCTAACTAGTCCCACAAGTAAAATCATTAACCTGGCCATCTCTTGTGACATTAACCTGGCCATTTCTTGTGACATTAACCTGGCCAGTTGTGGGACATAGGGTTAGGGTTAGGGTTAGCTTCCAGATCATTCTTTTCCAAAGTTAGAGCCAAAAATAGTTTTTCTTGTGGGACTAGTCACACAAGAAAAGATCAAAGGAAAAAGTCACACAACTACCCATTTGTTAGTATGTCCGTCTGTCTGTCTGTCTGTCTGTCTGTCTGTCTGTCTGTCTGTCCGTCACACTTTTTGTCCGGACGATAACTTCAATATACCTGATGCCAATTGATTGAAACTTCATATATGGAAAGAGCATAATGAGAGGAAGTGTCATGCACAAGGTCCATAACTCTGGCTTCACTAATATAGGAGTTATTGCCCCTTGTAAAAAAATTCACACTTTTTTGTCCGGACGATAACCCCTATATGGCTCATGCCATTGCATTGAAACTTCATATATGGAAAGATCATGACGAGAGGAAGTGTCATGCACAAGGTCCATAACTCTGGCTTCACTAATATTGGAGTTATTGCCCTTTGTAAAAAATATCACAATTTTTTGTCCGGACAATAACTTCAATATGCCTGATGCCAGTTGATTGAAACTTCATATATGGAAAGAGCATAATGAGAGGAAGTGTCATGCAGAAGGTACATAACTCTGGCTTCACTAATATAGGAGTTATTGCCCTTTGTAAAAAAATTCACACTTTTTTGTCCGGACGATAACTTCTATATGGCTCATGCCATTGGATTGAAACTTCATATATGGAAAGATCATAACGAGAGAAAGTGTCATGCACAAGGTCCATAACTCTGGCTTCACTAATATTGGAGATATTGCCCTTTGTAAAAAAAATCACAATTTTTTGTCCGGATGATTACTCCTATGTGACACGTGCCATTGGAGTGAAACTTCATACATGGAAAGATCATGATAAGAGAAAGTGTCATGCATAAGATCCTTAACTCGAGCTTCAATAAATTTAAGAGTTATTGCCCCTTGTACATTTGTTTAATTCTTTCTTGTCCGGACGATAACTCCTACATGGCTCTTGCCATCGTATTGAAACTTCATACATGGAAAGAGCATGATGAGAGAAAGTGTCATGAACAAGGACCATAATTCTGGCTTCAATACTTTTGGAGTTATTGCCCTTTGTTACATTTTTTGGCCGATCAATAACTCCTGTTCGACTGATGCTATTGGAATGACATTTTCTTTTTGGAAAGAGCATGATGAAAGTAAGTGTCATGCACAAGGGCCATAAATCTGGTATCAGTATTTTTGGAGTTATTAGCTGTTATCATTTTCTTCTTGAAAAAATGTAGTGTGGAAAGCGCATAATGAGGGGAAGTATCATTCATCAAGACCATAACATTTTTAGTGATTTCCCTTTACATATTGTTTTTATTAGAGGGGAGACATCCGTTTTTGTGACAAAAACCTCTAGTTTGATATTGTTTCAATACAAATACCGTACATGTTTATGTATAGTGGTACATTACAGTATTTCATTGATCTGAGGTCATCGTTTTCAATGAAAATTTCATGATGTATATGAAACAATTTTTAGTTATATACATGTATGTGAACATGGAAATTTCTGATGGCAACAAATTGTATTTCTAGATAAGATATTGAGCCTCTTTTATCATTGTAGTCAAGATTAGGAAGAAACCTATACCAGTAATGCTTTTATGCAAGGTCTGGCAGAATGAAATAATGTTTCCATAAAGGACCACTAAATATTGACTGCTGAAGAAAATGACTGCTTAACCCTTTACTGTATAAATACACCTTTCAATGCCTTTGCAGACAGAGTAGACCCAGATCTTATAGAAGCCATGTGATCTGGGTCTGCTCTTCTTAGGGTATGATATACCGGTAGATTTGATTCTACAGTTTCTGCCATGGCCAAAAATCCCTGTGTCCTTGTGCTATTATAATCATTAATTTTTAACATGAATATTAACCCTTTATGAATACACTTTTCTATGCCTTTGCAAACAGAGTGGATTCCTGTAGGAGCCATCTCATCAGAATCTGCTCTGTTTGCCTATGACATAATAAAGATCTGATTCTACACTTTCTGACTTGGTTAGATATTCATATTATTATGAAAATACAGCTAATTGATATGCATGGTGTCATTACTTCTTACAGGAATATTAATGGAGTAAATGTTTAATGGAGTAAAGGGCTAATATGTTGCAAATATATAGGAAATTGCTCCAAACTATATGTATGGTTTACCTCAGGTTGGTTAAATAAAGTACAAAACCTGTCTTATACCATTAAAAGGAAGTATAATTTCCAATGTTTAAGGCTATTGGTAGTTTTATGCTTGTCAAAGGGAATACAGCCAGCTCCTATAGGAGCTTGCTGCATTACTTCCGCATTGCATCATACAACCGCCTGCTTTTAAAATCTCATATACATTCAATCAATTAATGATGGCTTAAGATAGATTCTGCTGTAGACATAACAATTGACACTAATTAGAATATGGGTGATTCTTCAAAAATTTGTAATTTTGCCTACAAATTTTTCAAAAACATTTTGCTCATAAAACCGTTTGCTTAACACGTATACCATAACTATGAACTGTCTTTGACTTATAAAAAGTAATGTCCGTGCTGATTGTTCAATAGAAATTATTTTTTTTACATTTTATAAATTGCCAATGACCTGAAAATGTCATTACCGCAACGATGTAAAATTGGACCTCGTTTTATCTTAATATTTAGTTAAAGGGTGTTATTTGTTCATGATGTGTGTAAATTATGAATATGAATAACGTTATTCTGTTTCTTTTAGTAATACATCTTGCAGATTCAAAAATTGTCTCTTAAGGTGATGGAAACAGCTAATTATTAAGATTTTGATGTATCGAAATTGTCTCCAAAGTGTTACTAAATTTCTTTTAATTAACTAAAAGCATGCTTTATACTAGCTTTAGGACTAATTTATCGTAAAAGTATACAGTTCAAACATTTCCATTGCTCAACTTTTAAAAAATGCCAAAAAATGAATGAAAAACGTTTCGGTAATGACGTTTCGGTAATGACGTTGCGGTAATGACAGCAAAAAGTAAAGCCAAATGGTACTGAGTTTATTCAGAAATATTATTTATTTTGTTTTTGGATGCAAGTTAAAGTCGTATTTTCACAAAATAGTTGTAAGATACCAAAATAATTAAGGGTTATGTCAGTACCGAAACACAGGCCGTTTCGGTAATGACCGTTTCGGTAATGACAATTTTGTTTATTTTTCATAATTTCAGGCATTTACCCAG
This sequence comes from Azorinus chamasolen, assembly GCA_963576725.1. Lineage (NCBI taxonomy): Eukaryota > Metazoa > Mollusca > Bivalvia > Cardiida > Solecurtidae > Azorinus > Azorinus chamasolen. Next base: position 71,419,363 of record OY755236.1, on the reverse strand, counting down.
TACATGTTTCAATTATTTTATGCATTTAAGCATCGTGTACACACAGCGTATACGACAAGATCTGTTAACATGAATTTATAGTTCAGCTTGCCTGGTTTGAGGGCGTTTCGGTGCTGACGGCCTAAAAACATAATTAATAGAAATAGATGTTTGGGAGGCCATTTCTTATAATAGAACTGGGATTGCTTAATTTCAAGATAAAATAGGTACAGGCTAAAACACCATACCGTTTCGGTACTGACAGGAAATCGAGGGACAAAAATCAGCAGCTGAAAAAAGCCACTAAAGATTAAACTAACAGCTATATTTTGTATTCATTCATTCTATGGTAATATAATGACATTATCAATAGAGAAAAATTATCAAATTTATGATGATTTAAGGTCAAGATATCTCATTCTATTATGTGTTGTATCATGAGGGACATGGGAATTTTGCACCCCCTTTCATATTTCAAACTCGATTCCAAGAAAATGAACATAAATTCTCACTGGTTATCACTATATTCTCACTAAGGTATGTCATATTAACTAGGCAAAGATAAAATATTCTTATAAAAGTAATTTTTTATGACTTTTAAATCATGTGAAAGGTGAGGGACAGCATATTACACATTTTTTAAGAATTACCCCTATGCACTTTAACTGCATGGTTGTGTATGTGTAAGTTGATGAAGTACACTAATTGCCTATTTAAAGTATGTCACTCCAAATACTCAAGGTTACTTATGTAAGAATCTATAATATGTTTCAGGTATTACCACCTACAACCATCCCTTCTTGTTTGACAAAGAGCAGATTGGTGAAGAAACATTGTAAGTATACCTTAAACATCGGAATATGGGAAACAAGTGTACTGGCATTTGCAAACTGTGTAGACCCAGATCAGAGAGCTCATAGAAAAGATTTTGATCAGAGTTTGTCCTTCAAAATCCAGGAGCAAACATAATGCAGTTGAACTTAATGAATTCCATTGTTAAAAAGTATTTAACTCTTTACTCCATAAATATGCCTTTCTACGCCTATGCAAACAGAGTAGACCCAGATCAGACAGCTCCTGTAGGAGCTGTCTGATCAGGGTCTGCTCTGTTTGCTTGTAATCTAATATAGATCTGATTCATTAGTTTCTGTCATGGCCAAAATATCATGTGTTCATATGCTATTGTAAAAATGGATCTAATTAATATTCATGATGTCATTATTTCTAAATTATCTAACTGATATCCATAATGTCACTCTTTCTTACATGAATATTCATTTAGTAAAGGGTTAAACCAATAGCATTGGAGATTGATAACAGTATTACTGTATTATTGTTGATCATTAGTGTACTGTGTAAAATGGGCCTTGTTTTCTCTCTATCCAGGTTGCAGTCATTTGCTGATATGGGTATTGCCTTTTGTATCGTGGTTGCCTTCACATTTATACCAGCCGGTGTTCTTATGTACATCGTCACTGAAAATGCCAGCAGAGAGAAGCAGCTACAGATGATCAGCGGAGTTGGCCCAGCTTTGTACTGGCTCTCATCTTTGATATGGGATATGGTGAGTCGGGGATACAGATAAGATGTGTGTATCAAATCTCTTGCTTGTCCAACAAACCCTATTTTGGGAGTTTCTGTCTGGTAGAGAAATTTCAAAAATTATTGAATAAGATTTTCTAAATACACTTCTTAAGTACAGCCCTTGTGAGTGATCAGTTTCTGTATGAAATCAAATAATTTGGTCAATGACATGACTTTTAATTGGATATACATAATACTGTAAGATGTAAAAAATATTATAATTTTAGTTATACATGTATATGTGTATATACTTTGACTGTTATTTGCTTTAACTTTTTGCAGGCTATGTAATTTTTCATCTGCAATAATTGTCGTTTGCTTTTCTTTGCAAACATATGGTCAAAGTGTCAACGGTTTGGATCCTGATGAGAGGCCACATCATGCAACATCTCATCTGGATCCAAACTCTTTGCTTAGTAAATCAATGTTTCGCCGCTAACATAATGCTTTTCTGATAATGCAAAATGTCAAATGTATACAGAATTGAGGATTTCATGTACATCTATCTTTTGCTGGCAAATATTTAAATTCTTGTATAAATATTCATGAAGGAAAAAATCAATGCAGGATGAATGTTATACAGAAAGCTCCCATAAGAGTGTACACATAATATTTACCTTGCATTAAGCAGCCATATGCTATGCAGGACATTCATGGTCATTATCAGGACTTGTGGTCACTATGAAATTCTAGTGATTTTTACTTTATTTTCAGTTACTGTATGGAATTGCTGTGGGTATTGCAGTGATTATCATGGCGATATTCCAGCATGATGCTTTCTGGGCCAGGGAGAACACTGAGGGAATTGTGGTTTTAATGTTCCTGTTTGGGTAAGTTATTCTTCCCATTTGTTTGTTAACACCCCAATTATCCAGTCTTTAACCCATTACCTCATAGGTTATTTTTAGATCCAACCACTTTGAATAAACCTACCGAAAACGAGCATTAACTAGAGAAAAGGAAAATTTGAGAATTCTATAGCTTGAAACCATTGTGATAAATAGAGCATTTGCTCCTTTAGGAGCAAATGCTCTATTTATCACAATGGTTTCAACAGGTGACTTTTTCAGAGGTGTTTAAAGGCGTCAATTTGAGGGAATGGGTTAATATTATACTCTATGAATACTTATGTAAATAAAAACAACATGGATATTGATAAGATGAGAACACAGGAAATTTTGGCCATGGTGGAAACTATGGAATCGGATCTGTATTATATTATAAGCAAACAGAACAGACCCTGATCAGATAGCTCCTATAGGAGCCGTCTGATCTGGGTGTACTCTAGTTTGCAAAGGTTTAGAAAGGCATATTTATGGAGTAAAGGGTTAATAGATAATAGAGATACCTTTTGCCTTTACAAACAAAGTAGATCCAGATCACATAGCTTCTGTAGGAACCATCTGATTGGGGACTGTTATGGTACACTTTTAAATCAGTCTTAATATGCATTTTTACACATTTGCAAACAGTGTAGACCCAGATCACAATCTCCTGTAATAAATTTCTGATCAGGGTCTGCTCTATTTTCTTGTGAAATGATATACATGTAGATCTGATTCTACAGTTTCTTCCATAGTCAAACTTTCCCTTGTTCATAATGCTGTTATTAAATTTAAGCTTATTGATATTCATACAGTTATTATTTCTTACAGGAATATTCCGTTAGATAAAGGAGTTAACCCTTTACTCCATAAATACACCTTTCTATGCCTTAGCCATCTGATTAGGCTCTGCTCTGTTTGCTTATGAAATAATTTAGATAAGATTATACTGTTTATACCATGGCCAAAACTATGTGTGTCCATGTACTATTATAGTAATTAATCTAATTAGTATTCATGATGCCATTATTTCTTACATGAATATTCATGGAGGAAAGGATTAAACAGATAATAATTTCTGTAGACCATGATTATTATCGCATGAATGACTAAGACTATTTTAACCCTTTCCCTGTTCCATGTTTATTACAAATTTCAATACCTACTGAATATTCATGGACAAAATAGTTTTAAAGAAATATGGAATGTGATACATTATAGCCATTTTAGAAAGTAAAGCAACAGATCTTTCAAATTCCATAAGCAAACAGAGCAGACCCTGATCAGACGGCTCCTATAGAAGCCGTCTGATCTGGGTCTACTCTGTTTGCAAATGTGTGAAAACACGTTTATATGAGGGAAAGGGTTAGTTCCACCGGTACCCTATTTGTAAAGATTATTTTATATTTCAGCTTTGCCACACTGTCTCTGATGTACTGTGCCTCACGATTATTCAAAGATGTAGCCACAGCGTTTTTCGTGATGTTCTGTTCACTCATAATTGTCGGCATAGTATTTACCCTGGTCTTGATGACAATGGAATATTTCGTCGATAGTTCAGAGGTATGAAGGACTGTTTTCCCTTCAGTAAATTAGCTCTTGCTGACTGGGTCACATGACTTGGTCACATTTGCAAACAGTTTGGATCCAGATAAGATGCCAAGGAATGCAGAGGCATTAAAGGAAGGACAATCAAGTAAAGCATTAACCCTTTCCTCCATAGGCTATTTTAGATCCAACCACTTTGAATGAATCTACCCAAAAGGAGCATTAACTAGAGAAAAGGAAAATTTTTAGAATAAGTACTCATGAAATATTAACAGGTATTAATAATGTAGACTACCGATATACGTGTCTCAGATTAAACAAATCTATTCATCTTTCTTACATCTAGTTTTAACCCATTCCCTGATACAAATCATGTTTAATGCCTTTGCAAACAGAGTACCCACAAATCAGATGGCCCCCCTGTAGAAATCATGTTTAATGCCTTTGCAAACAGAGTACCCACAAATCAGATGGCCCCTGTAGAAATCATGTTTAATGCCTTTGCAAACAGAGTACCCACAAATCAGATGGCCCCCCTGTAGGAACTGTCTAATCAGGTTCTGCTCTGTTTGCTTATAGAATTGTATAGATGTCATTCTGCAGTTTCTGCCATGGCCAAAAATCATGTATTTATTTGCCCTTATAAAAATTCAGCTACATTTGTAATTATGTCTCCCCCATTTATGGGGAGATATATTGATTTGCCAGAGTTGTCTGTCTGTCCGTCCGTCCGTCTGTCTGTCCGTCCGCACTCACCAATGGGTAGTTGTGTGACTTTTTCTAACTAGTCACACAAGTAAAATCATTAACCTGGCCATCTCTTGTGACATTAACCTGGCCATTTCTTGTGACATTAACCTGGCCAGTTGTGGGACATAGGGTTAGGGTTAGGGTTAGCTTCCAGATCATTCTTTTCCAAAGTTAGAGCCAAAAATAGTTTTTCTTGTGGGACTAGTCCCACAAGAAAAGATCAAAGGAAAAAGTCACACAACTACCCATTTGTTAGTATGTCCGTCCGTCTGTCTGTCCGTCACAAACTTGTGTCGCGCGTATCTCTGAAACCAGTTGGGCTAGAGTCACCAAACTTCACAGGAATGTTCACCAGCATGAGTTGTTGTGCACCTGGTTTTTTTTAATTGTCTCCCCCTGATAACTTTGGAGTTATTGCCCCTGATGACTTAAAATTAGAAAAACTTTGTGTCGCGCGTATCTCTGAAACCGCTTGTACTAGAGTCACCAAACTTCACAGGAATTTTCACCAGCATGAGTTGTTGTGCACCTATGGTCTGAATTGTCTCCCCCTGATAATTCTTGAGTTATTGCCCCTGGTAAGAATACTTAAATTTATACAAACTTTGTGTCGCGCGTATCTCTGAAACCAGTAGGGCTAGAGTCACCAAACTTCACAGGATTGTTCACAAGCATGAGTTGTTTTGCTCTTGGGTTTTTTGAATTGTCTCTCCCTGTTAACTTTGGAGTTATTGCCCCTGATGACTTAAAATTAGACAAATTTTACTTAGTGTCGTGCATATCTCTGAAACCACTGGGGCTAGAGTCACCAAACTTCACAGGAATGTTGACCAGCATGAGTTTTTGTGCACCTGGGATTTTTGAATTGTCTCCCCTTGATAACTTTGGAGTTATTGCCGCTGATATGATTACTTAAAATTAGAGAAACTTTATGTCATGCATATCTTTAAAACCACAAGGGCTAGAGTCACCAAACTTCACAGGAATGTTCACCAGCATGGTTTGTTGTGCACCTGGGTTTTTTATTGTCTCCCCCTGATAATTCTTGAGTTACTGCCCCTGATATGTTAACTTAAAATTAGAGAAAGTTTGTGCTGTACGTATCTCTGAAACCAGTAGGGCTAGAGTCACCAAACTTCACAAGAATGTTCACCAGCATGAGTTGTTGTGCATTTGGGTTTTTTAATTGTCTCCCCCTGATAACTTTAGAGTTACTGCCCCTTATGACTTTAAAATAAGAGAAACTTTACTTTGTGTCGCATGTATCTCTGAAACCACTAGTACTAGAGTCACCAAACTTCACAAGAATGTTGACTAGCATGTTTTGTGTACCTGGGACTTTTGAATTGTCTCCCCCTGACAATGTTGGAGTTATTGCCCCTGATGACTTAAAAATTAGACCCTGATAATTTTGGAGTTACAGACATTACACTTGTGTATTGGAAAGAGGATGGGAGGGGGAGACATCTGTTTTTGTGACAAAAACAAACCTCTTTTTAATATTCTTGATGTCATTATTTCATGAATATTTAAAGGGTTTCCTTCGTACAATATAAACCTTTTTTCATGCATTTGTAAACAAAGTAGACCGTGATCAGAAGGCTCCTATAGGAGTTGTCTGATCGGGGTCTTCTCTGTTTGCTAAATCAATGAGATAGATCTGTTTATTTACTTTCTAAAATGGCAACACTGTTCCACTTTCCTGAGTTCATTATAACTATTTTATCCATGAATATTCAGTAGATGTCGAAATTTGGAATAAACATAGAACAGGGAAAGGGTTAAATGTCAACATGTATTATGTTACAGGGCATAGATTCAGCCACTGATGTTTTGAGAGGAATATTCCTCCTGGTTCCAACATTTTCCTTTGCCAATGGCCTTATGGACATAATCACAAACCAAGTACGGACGGACATATTTGCCAGGTTTAACACAGATGTGTACATCAGCCCATTCAGTGTTGATATTGCTGGTTGGAACATGATAGCTCTAGCTATCGAAGGCTTTGTCTTCCTCATATTGACTGTCCTGTTGGATATAAGATGCAGGAGATCAAGGTAGAGCTACACTTTCTCCCATTACTTCATGAATATTCATGCAAGAAATAAATGAAATTATGAATATTAATTAGATTAATTGTTATAATAGGACAGGGACACAGGAATGTTGTTCCTTGGCAGAAAGTGTAGAATCATAATTATTATCTATATTATATGATAAGGAAACGGAGCAGAACCTGATCAGAGGCTCCTACAGGAGCAGCCTGATCAGGGCTACTCTGTTTGCAAAGGAGTAGAAAGGCAGATTTATTAAGTAAAGGATTATACTTTTTTTCTCAATGAATTGCTTCATTAAAAATTTCCTCCATAGGCTATTTTTAGATCCATCCACTTTGAATAAATCTACAGAAAAGGTTAAGTAGAGAAAAGGAAATTTTTAGAAATTTTTTGTAGTTTGAAACCATTGTGATAAATGCTCTATTTATCACAATGGTTTCAAAAAGTGACTTTTACAGAGGCGCAGAAAGGCGTATTTATGGAGGAAAGGGTTAAGGACTTGTTTCTTCTATGATTTACTATCGTCATAAATTACAGTTATTGATATTTCCCATGTTATTTACCATTAATTTACATCTACTCCATATACAGTAAAACCTCTCCATAACGGCCACTAAATTGAGTTAATTAGTTGGTAATTAGAGCAGGTGGCTGCTTAAAGCAAGGTGAAAGTAAAACAGAACGTTCCTATAGGAGCGTTCTGTTTTACTTTCACCTTGCTTTAAGCAACCACCTGCCGGTAACACAAAATAATTGATGTTATTTAGTGGTCGTTATAGAGAGGTTTTACTGTATATGGTTTTAGTACCTTTGCCAACAGAGTAGACCTAGATCAGACAGCTCCTATGAGAACTGCCTGATCTAGGTCTGCTCTGTAAACTTATGGCAAAATATAGATCTGATTATAAATACACTTTCTGCCAAGTCCAAAAGTTCCTGTACTCATTTTACCATTATAAAAAGGCAGCTACTTATCACTCATACAGTACTTTTTTTCTATAATTATGAAGTAAAGGGTTATTGCAATTAAAATTCTAATTAAGTTGTGATTTCATTTATTAAAAAACATATTTGTTGTGGTGAAAATTATCAGCTGAATAAAAAACATATTTCTCGCTTCTCAGCCGTGCTAGATAAGCTGAGTTACTAAAAATAGGCGTACTAGAAATCCTTATCTGGAACACCCGTGACTAGTGTATTCATATGCGCGATTGGGTAAAATCAATACAAGGGACGGAATTCTTACAGAATTATACCAACATTTCTATAGGCAACAGCCTTATGAATTGAAATTAATATAAGTAATTAGCACGAATATGAAATTCTATTTATCATATAAACACTTTAAAAGCCTATTTAATTTACCGAAAACGTTGTTTTGTAGTCACCCAGTCATTTATATTTTACGCCAAAACGTAACGTTTGTGGTTGTCATAATAAATGACGTCATTTGATGTCACGCCTAAAGTTATGCTGCAGTCTGTTGCTATTAGATATGGAAGTCGTATTACGCAATGTAAAGTAGTACTTCACAAAATTCGTTAATTTACTTGGTTTTAGGGCGTATTTCAGCGAGAAAAATAACCAAGCATGGGTTTTGTTAAAGCCGGGGGATTCTATACCCTCGGTTGGTCTGTTCCTATCGGAAGCTCGCTAAAACTCGTTTCCGACTGGAACAGACCAACCTAGGGTATAGAAACCCCCGTCTTTAACAAAACCCATGCTTGATTCTATTAATCTGATACTTCAGTCTCAAAGAAACAAACAACCCATGTACCTAAACTGTACATGACAATATTTTATCGATTGCAGAAGATACAGATTTGAGAGCCCCTTCTCAGAGGAGGAAGATGTGACCAGGGAGTTCAAGCGTATTGAGCAGGGCCACTCCACAAACGATGTAGTCTTAGTTCATAATCTTCACAAGGTATGCTGCTTGTAGATACAGTAGAACTTGGCTTAAGCGATCATCAAAAATTGGTCTAATTATGGGTCTGTAAGACAGGTGGTAGCTTAATGCAGGTCAAAAATAAAGCAGAAATCTCCCATAGGAGCTTTCTGCTTTATTTTTGCCCCACATTAAGCACCTACTTTTTAACACCCCTATGTTAAAAAATGGATGGCTGCTTAAGACAGGTTCTACTGTATAACCATATTTTAATCTTGCATCCTATGTAAGATGTATGTAATTCATGGCTAGACTGCACTTTACCAGTACGTGAACTGCGCATGTGCATTAATAACAATGGCCGCTGCCATTTTGATTTGAATCGGGCGATTGCCTTTGTAAAAGCGGAACTCGGGGCCGGCAGCCCCCGACATGATGCAAAAAACACATGAACTTGAAAAAAAAAATCAAATAAATCCAGGTTCTTATTCTGCTCCGATGTCCCAAAAGTTGTCAAAGCTCCCATGTTACAAAAGTTGTCAAAGTGCTCGTACACGTACCGGTAAAGTGCAGTAGTCCCTTAATTCATTATGCTAACAGAGCAGACCCTAAACAGACAGCTTCTGTAGGAGCCATCTGATCTGAGTCTACTCTGTTTGTAAGTGTTATTAAAAGACATATCTATGAGGTACAGTTCCTGTAAGAGCCGTCTAATCAGGATCTACTCTCTTTGCTTATGGAATAATATAGATCTAGTACTACAATTTCTACCAAAACATCCTTATGAATATTTATGGTGTCATTATTTCTTATTAAATATTCATGGAATAGAAGGTTATGGCAGTGGATAGTTTTATTCAGGATAAATGTAAAAAAATGCAGAAAGCTCCTCTAGTGAGTAATAAGACTGTGATATAGAAGTTGTCTGTAGGAGTTGTCTGATCAGGGTCTGCCCTGTTTGCTTATAAAAGTATATAAATCTAATATTCTACTGTTTCTGCCATTATCAAACCATTCTCTTGTTTATATATCATTGTAAATACTTATCTAATTAATATTCAAACAGTTATTATTTCTTTCTAGAATTTTCATTGAATAAAGAGTCGATACAAGTGAACCCATTCCCTCATATTGACGACTTTTGACGACTCTATTAAAGTCACTTTGTGAAACCATTGTGATAAATAGAGCATTTGCTCCTATAGGAGCAAATGCTCTATTTATCACAATGGTTTCAAACTACAACATTCTAAAGTTTTCTTTTTCTCTAGTTATTGCTCTTTTTCGGTAGATTTATTCAAAGAGGTTGTATCTAAAAATAGCCTATGAGGGAAAGGGTTATAAGAAAAAAATAGGACGAGTTGATTGTGGTGATAATGTATCATGGAAGTTTCTGTTGATAGATATCTTTAACTGTTTGTTTCTTTGTTGTTCAGGTATTCAAGGGATCACAGAAAAATGTCCATGCTGTCAATGGGCTCAGCTTTGGTGTCCCAGCTGGAGAGGTAATTTTTGTACACTATTAACTCTTTCCTTCATATAAACACTTTTTTTTGCACATTTGCAAACAGAGTAGACCAAGATCAGATGGCTCCTAAAGGAGCCATATAATCAGGGTGTGCTCTATTTTCTTATGAAATTTTGATATATCTGATTCTACAGTTTGTGCTTGGGCCAAAATGTCCTGTGTTCATAATATGCCTTTATAACAAGTAACCTAATCAATATTCATGACATCATTATTAGCTCGTCTATTTCAAAGAAACGTCGAGCTATTGTGATTACTGGGTTGTAGGTATTGTAGTAGTTGTAGGCATTCGCATTGTCATCGTCAGCTGCAAAAACTTGAATGTAGCTGATTAATCAAAAAGTATAAAGGGTATCAACATGAAACTTCATAGGTTGGTAGATCCATGTAGGTTGGTAGAGAAGTGTATGCAGTGGACAAATCAGATGAGCATTGGCACCACATGCAACTCTTGTTTTTTACATGAATATTCAACAGGGTAAGGGTTAACTCTTTCACTGCCACATATTGCCTTCAAAATTTCATGGAGTGAAGGGTTAGTTTTTACCGGGTTTTCCACGGAAAACTCCGGTTATTGAAATTGTGATGTACGGCGGGCGGGTGGGCGGTCGGGCGGCCGGGTGGGCGGGCGGTCGGGCGGGCGACTGCCAGTTTTGTCCGGACGATAACTCCTATATGGATCATTCCATTGGATTGAAACATCATACATAGAAAGATCATGATAACAGGAAGTGTCATGCACAAGGTCCATAACTCTGACTTCACTTATATTGGAGTTATGCCCCTTTGAACTTAAAAATGTGTCAGTCCATATGTGTGTCCGTCCGGTCTTGTCCGGACTGTAACTCAAAACTCCATGGATGGATTGTGAAATCACTTGGCATAAATGTTCCTCTAGACGGTAAGGCGTGTCGCATGAAAAAACCATGTCAATAGCTGAAAGGTCAAGGTCATACTTAGAGGTCAAAGGTCAAAATCATGTATATTTTTAACCGGATTAACAGATTTTGCTTGTCTGAAGCATAATCTCCTACACTACTTTGGCTAGGATCACCAAATATGGTGTGTGAGTACATCTTGGGATGGTGGAGTGTCGCATACTATTTATAGGTTTATGTGACCTTGACCTTGACCTTGAGCTTCATTTACAAGACTTATCCGGAGCATAACTCCTATACGGAATCAGCTAGGATCACCAAATATGGTGTGTGAGTTCATCTTGGGATAGCGGAGTGTCGCATACTATTTTTAGGTCAATTTGACCTTGACCTTGAACTTTGACCTCATTTACAAAAAAAGCTTGTCTGGAGCATATCTCCTACACTACTTCAGCTAGGATCACCAAATATGGTGTGTGAGTACATCTTGGGGTGGCGGATTGTAGCGTACTATTTATAGGTCAATGTGACCTTGACCTTGGGCTTCATTTACAAGAAAAACTTGTCCGGAGCATACCTCCTATACGGAATCAGCTAGGATCACCAAATATGGTGTGTGAGTTCATCTTGGGTTGGCGGAGTATCACATACTATTATTAGGTCAATGTGACCTTGAACTTTGACCTCATTAGCAAAAAAACCCTTGTCCGAAGCATATCTCCTACACTTCTTCAAATAGGATCACCAAATGTGGTGTGTGAGTACATTTTAGGATGGCGGAGTGGCACATACTATTTATAGGTCAATGTGACCTTGACCTTGAACTTTGACCTCATTTGCAAAAAAAACTTGTCCGAAGCATATCTCCTACACTACTTCAACTAGGATCACCAAATGTGGTGTGTGAGTACATTTTGGGATGGCGGAGTGTCACATACTATTTATAGGTCAATGTGACCTTGGCCTTGGGCTTTATTTACAAAAACATTTGTCCGGAGAATACCTCCTATACGGAATCAGCTAGGATCACCAAATATGGTGTGTGAGTTCATCTTGGGTTGGCAGAGTGTCATGTACTATTTTTAGATCAATGTGACCTTGAACTTTGACCTCATTTGCAAAAAGAGCTTGTCCGAAGCATATCTCCTGCACCACTTCAGCTAGGATCACCAAATGTGGTGTGTGAGTACATTTTGGGATGGCTGAGTGTCGCATACTATTTATAGGTCAATGTGACCTTGGCCTTGGGCTTTATTTACAAAAACACTTGTCCGAAGCATACCTCCTATACTGAATCAGCTAGGATCACCAAATATGGTGTGTGAGTTCATCTTGGGTTGGCAGATTGTCACATACTATTTTTAGGTCAATATGACCTTGACCTTGAACTTTGACCTCATTTGCAAAAAAAGCTTGTCCGAAGCATATCTCCTACACTACTTCAGCTAGGATCACCAAATGTGGTGTGTGAGTACATTTTGGGATGGCTGAGTGTCGCATACTGTTTATAGGTCAAGGTGACCTTGACTTTTGACCTCATTTATAAAAAAAAGCTTGTCCGGAAAATATCTCCTACATTACTTCAACTATGATCACCAAATATGGTGTGTGAGTACATCTTGGGATGGCAGAGTGTAACCTTGACCTTGGGCTTTATTTACAAAAAACACTTGTCTGGAGAATACCTCCTATACGGAATCAGCTAGGATCACCAAATATGGTGTGTGAGTACATTTTGGGATGGCAGAGTGTGGCATACTATTTATAGGTCAAGGTGACCTTGACTTTTGACCTCATTTATAAAAAAAAGCTTGTCCGGAAAATATCTCCTACATTACTTCAACTATGATCACCAAATATGGTGTGTGAGTACATCTTGGGATGGCAGAGTGTTGCATACTATTTATAGGTCAATGTGACCTTGACCTTGGGCTTTATTTACAAAAGAAATTTCATCCAAAGCATACCTCCTATACCGAATCAGCTAGGATCGCCAAATATGGCATGTGAGTTCGTCTTGGGATGACGAAGTGTTGCATACTAATTTTAGGTTAATATGACCTTGACCTCATTTACAAAAAAAAGCCTGTCCGGAGCATATCTCCTACACTACTTCAGCTAAGATCGCCAAATATGGTGTGTGTGTGAGTACATCTTAGGATGGCAGAGTGTCGCATACTATTTATAGGTCAATGTGACCTTGACCTTGGACTTCATTTACAAAAAAATTTGTCTTGAGCTTATCTCCTACACTGAATCAGCTAGGATCACCAAATGTGGTGTGTGAGTTCGTCTTGGGATCACATACTAGTTATAGGTTAATGTGACCATGACCTTGACCTTTGACTTCATTTTAAAAAAAGGCTTGTCGGGAGCATATCTTCTACACTACTTCAGCTAGGATCACCAAATATGGTTTGTGAGTAGATTTTGGGATAGCAGAGTGTCACATACTATTTATAGGTCAGTGTGACCATGACCTTGACCTTTGTCTTAATTTACAAAAATGCTTGTCATCCCTACACCGAATCAGCTAGGATCACTGAATATGGTGTATGAGTTCATCTTCGGATGGTGGAATGTTGCATACTTTTTGTAGGTCATGTGGCCATTACCTTGACCTTTGACCTCAAATATGAAAAAAAGATTGTCATTTGGAGTAACTTGAGTTCAAATTGTGGTCTTGCTATGCAATCTTTACTTTCATTTTGCAGTTGCATATTGCAGGCCTGCTTACAAAACGCATGTTGTCAGTGCTTTGCTTTGGGAACATTTGTCACTTACTGTGACACATTTCTTGTTCTGGGAGTTATGCCCCTTTGAACTTAGAAATCACCAGTTAATAGTGAAGGAAAACCCGGTTTGATGTCGTGTCGACATTTCTTGTATTCCTTGTTTGTATAGAAATCGTAATAACAGTATCAAACAGTTTGGATCCTAATGAGAGATAGATTGGATCACTGATATGTCGGTTCCAGTGACAGAGGTACCTCTTTCCATTCAAAATTTGACTTTTTTTAAAAGCTACAGTTTGGATGCAGAATACGTGCTCAGTCTAATCAGCAGATTCCTTTTCTGCAGGCAGTCACTGTGAAGTTTAGCTAAACATTGTGTTTTGTCAGAGGTTTGTTACACATAAAAGAATTACCAAAAACTGAATGCTTATATCGCTGTTCCTTCCAATTAATAAAATGAGACTTTGTTTACTTTCAGTGTTTTGGCCTTCTTGGTGTGAATGGTGCTGGCAAGACAACAACATTCAATATCCTCACTGGTGTACTAGACTCAACAGAAGGGGATGCTGTTATCATGGGAAAGAAGTAAGTGTCAGCAAAATTTAATAGCCTTACAAAAGATGGCTTGACCAAAAGTATCCCACGTCCTACTCCTCAAGGATCAGTACTACTTGCATAGCTGAAATATTCATGTTGTAGCTTAACCCTGTCTTTCATAAAAACTCTGTTACATACATTTGCAAACAGAGAAGACCAAGATCAGACAGCTGATATAGGATCCTTCTGATCAGGTTAGGCTGTTTGCTTATGAAATTATAATAGATCTGATTCTACAGTTTCTGCCTGTGTCCTGTGTCCATATACCATTATAAAAACTAATCTATTAATATTCATGATGTCATTATTTCTTAAATGAATATTGAACAAGGGAAAGGGTTAATGCATTACTTGAATCCTGCATTAACCTTTAGCCTGCTGAGCAAATTATTTTTACAGAATTTTTCACCAGCTACATTTTCAAAAGTCAAGCTATAAACAATTTGTCTCCCAAAATGCAATCAGGTTCTCAAACAGTTTGGATCCTGATGAGACGCTGAGTTACTCGGCATCTCATCTGGATCCAAACTGTTTGCATAGGTATTCACTCATCCGCCCATAGCAGACTAAAGGTTAAGCAACGACAATGTACCTGCCCATATCGATCTCTGTGTATATATATTCATTATATAGTTATACACTATACAGATTGTACAATACAGTAAAATCCCTCTTAACCGGAATTCTAGTAGAATAAAATTTACATACCTTCAGATAGTTGGCTGTTTAGAGGTAGCTCCTAGAGGAGCTTTCTACATGACTTTCACCCTGCATTAAGCTGCCACCTGTCTCCAAGACCGATATATATACCAAATTTAATGTTCTGTTTAACCCTTTCCCTGTTTTGTATTTAGGCCAAATTTCAATACCTACTGAATATTCATTAACGAAATAGTCATAAAGAAATATGCTGGAATATTGATGACATTTTAGAAAGTAAAGGAACATATCTATCAAATTCTTTTAGCAAACAGAGAAGACCCTGTTTGCAAATGCGTGAAAACACGTTTATATGAGGGAAAGGGTTAAATGGGTTTTGATGTATATCATTTTCCTAAAATTACACTTTATTGATTGATTCTTATTTTACTGAGCTACGATTGTTGCATTTCAGAAAACTGTATGGACTTTCTCACCTTGGCTACTGCCCACAAGATGATGCTTTGGATCCATTCCTGTCAGTTGCAGAGATGCTGTTCTTCCATTGCAAACTCAAGGGCATACCCAGAGGCAGTAGACACAAGGTAAACTAGATGAATAAAGACTTCAAAACATTGAAGGAGAAACAACTTAACAATTTCAACCATTGTAACAAAAGCACATGAATCTCCCATCAAGAATTTCAAGAATTGGATTTGCTATTGATTTAGATCTAGGTTTAACCATGAATATTCATGATGTAAAGGGCTGATAGTATACAATAATTCTTGCCAATATATTTTTCAGACTGTACAGACAGTGATGGAAAGGCTTCAGCTACTGAACATACAGAACAAGGTGGTTAAGACATGCAGCGGAGGCATGAAACGTAAACTGTGCCTTGCCATAGCTCTCCTTGGCGACCCAGATGTTGTGTTACTGGTGAGTGTGAAGCTTCGTTACTTAACCCTTTACTCCATAAGTATGCCTCTCTATGCATTTGCATACTGAGTAGAGCCAGATCAAGCAGTTCATATAGGAGCCATCTGATCAGGGTTTGCTATGTTTGCTTTATAATGAAATAATATAGATTATTATTCTACAGTTTCTGTAGTATGCATGTGATCATTTGCCATTATAAAACATAATCTTAATGGTGTCATTATTCTCAAATGAATATTTATGGAGTAAAGGGATAATTCTTTGAATTGGGGAATTAAATGTGCTGGCATTTGCAAACAATGTAGACCCAGATCAGAGGGCTGGTTTAGGAATACTCTGATCAGGGTCTGCACTTTTTGTTGTTCAAAATCCTCTTACAAATTATACCTTTTCATACTGAATGGACTCTATAGTTAATGATGATGGATAACTCCACTTTAAAATTCAAATGTTTTGGATCCAGATGTGAGGTCAAATAATTCAGTATTTTGTCAAAATCTGTTCTGCTTAATACATGTACTGATCAGGTTTTCGATTGGAAGAGAAATGTACTTTCAGAATTGCTGCAGTTAAGTATGCAGTGGGCAACACTTTCTGGAGATACTTGTAAATGTTACTTATTATTTAACCCTTTCAGATGAGAGGGCTCCATCAGGGTCTGCATTGTTTGTCATGTTACACTTTTCTGTAGAAAAATCCCTAAATATCTACAGTAAGCTTGACCTAATTGAATTTTTGAATATTCCATTTGAAAATTCAGTAATGTAAGGGTTAAAGGATTGATACGTCAAGTCGATATACATTGTAAATAAAACTCCATGTTATAATAGCTGTGTACATGATATATAGCTATCATTGTAGTGTGTCTGGTTTGTAACACTCTTGTGTAATATGCCACCTTCTGTGTGTTATAGGATGAGCCTACCACTGGCATGGATCCCAAGGCTAAGCGACTGGTGTGGGATTATCTCCTGAGTGCTAAGAATAAGGGCATGTCCATAATCCTCACTTCCCACAGGTAAGTCTTTTTCTGTCTTGTCTGTGTAGCTTACATTAAAAGCGACCACCATAAAAAAGTACATGTATATGTTTTGATAATAACTTTTGTCTTGCATTAACCCTTTCCCTGTTCTATACTTATTCTAAATTTCAGTACCTACTGAATATTCATTAACAAAATAGTTATAACGAAACATGGAAGGACATTTTAGAAAGCAAAGAAACTGATCTATCAAATTCTATTAGCAAACAGAGAAGACCCTGATCAGACGGCTCCTCTTGGAGCCATCTGATCTGGGTCTACTCTGTTTGCAAATGCATGAAAACACATTTACATGAGGGAAAGGGTTAAGCAACCACCTGCTTTAAACCCGTTACTCCATGAATGTTCATGCAAGATATAATGACATGGATATTTACGAGTTGAATTCTTATAAACATATGCATTTTTGGCCATGGCAGAAACTTTAGAATCATATTTATTATGTACAGTTGAACTTTGATAACTTGAACTTCAAGGGACCGTACAAATTAGATCGAGATAACAGGAGTTCGAGTCATCCGATTTCTAATCTGAACGATTTCTCAAGGCCACATCTTAATACAGGTCTCCTATAGGAGCTTTCAGCATTACTTTGGACCTGTATTAAGCTGTCATGTGCGTTTCTAGATATCTGTAGATATCTGTAGCGATACATTTTAGAGCAATTCGGTATTGTAAGTTTTGGAAGGACTGAACTTTTTTTTAGAGTTATCCTGAAGTTTGAGTTATCCGAGTTCGAGATATCGAAGTTCAACTGTATTATATCATAAAGCAAACAAAGCTGACCCTGTTTCGGCAAAGGCGTAGAAAGGCATATTTGTAGAGTAAAGGGTTAAAGACACCAGTGTTTATTGATAAAGTCATCACTTTAGAGAGGTATTACTGTATATTGTAGGAAGATTTAACCCTGTCCATGTTGTATATTCATGTAAAAATACTGACAAAATGGATATTAAATTTTGTTGGCTGAATTTTTATAATAGCATACATACACAGGATGTTTTTGAACTGGTAGCAACTGTAGAGTCAGCTCTTTTATAATTTCCTAAGCAAACTGAGCAGACCTGATCAGACAGCTCCTCCAGGAGTCATCTGATCTGGATCTTCTCCATTTACAATGTTTACAAAGGCATGAAACAGGATCTATCTAACAGGATATGTGTGATCTGGATCTACTCTGTTTGCAAAGATATTAAAAGGCATATTTATGGAGTAAAGAATTAACAAAAAATTACTCTGATAAGATTATTAATGATACAATTTTTATTTTCAGCATGGAGGAGTGTGACATTATGTGTGATAGGATGGGCATTATGGTCAATGGACGCTTCAAGTGCCTAGGCAGCTCACAGCATCTCAAAGAGAAGTAAGAAAAGCCAACATACAGCTACCCAATGTGTTCCTTTTTCAATTTTATTCCATTAATCCTTCTCTTCATATAAACACATTTTCACATATCTGCAAAAACAGTATACCCAGTATATCAGACATGAATGGGAGCCGTCTAATCAGGGCTGAGCCCAAATAATTCATTTCCATTTTGTGTTTGATGTTAGCTATGGCAGTGGTTACAATGTGATGTAGTTTTGGGCTAAGCCCAGATAATTCATTTCAGTTTTGTGTTTGATGTTATGGCAGTGGTTACACTGTGAAGTAGTTTTGGGCTGAGCCCAGATAATTCATTTCCATTTTGTATTAAATTTTTGATGTTAGATATGGTTGTGATTACACTGTGAGGTAGTTTTATGCCATCATTAATTCATTTCTATTTTGTGTTTGATGTTAGGTATGGCAGTGGCTATACTGTGAAGCTGAGCTTCAGTGGACTCTCAACTACCAGCAACATGATACAGGAGCTTATTGACAACTTTTTCCCATCAGCACAGATCAGGGTAAGACATAGTATTTAGCTGTATATCTGGAAAATCACACTGGGAACTTTATAAATAGTATACAGTAAAACCACTCTAAACTGGAATTCTGGTAGAGAAGAATTAAGATACTTAAGCAGGTGACTGCTTAACCCAGTCCCTAAAAAAAATGAATGAATCTACCAAAAAGGAGCATTTACTTCGGAAAACGAAAATTTTAGAATTGCGTAGTTTCAAAAAGTGACTACCAAAAAGAAGCATTTACTGGGGAATAGGAAACTTTCAGAATTGTGTAGTTTCAAAAAGTGCCTTTTACAGAGGTGTACCACGTTTATTTATCCTACCTGGTAACCATGTTTATTTATCCAACTGATGAAAACAACAGATGATGATGATGTTTTATCCAGCCTGGTATTATGTTTATTTCTCCTACCTGGTAACCATGTTTACTTCTCCTACCTGGTAAGTTGTAACCATGTTTATTTATTTTTTTCAGGAGTATCACCAATCTGTTCTGCAGCTAGATCTTCCACGAGACACATACAGACTGACAGACCTTCTACATATTCTGGAAAAGGAAAAGGAGCGATACAACATTCTGTACTACACCGTCGCCCAGACAACGCTCGACACGGTAAATACAGAATTATGCACTGTGTAATCTTTAGGATACTGTTTGTTTAACTGGCAATGACATATGCAAACAATATGTGATCAAAATAAAATGCATATATGTAGTGCCTGAGCATCTTAAACCTTTCCTTTTTATAAATGCATTTCACGCATTTGCAAACAGAGGAGACCCAGATCAGACTGCTCCTATAGGAAACATCTGATCTCGATCAGAAAATAACCGCTGATGTGCAAAGAGTTGAAGTTTTGAGTTTTAATCTTTTACTCCATAGATATGCTTCAAATGCCTTTGCAAACAGAAAAACCCTAAATCAGAAGCCCCTTGTAGTATCCATCTGATCAGGGTCTCCTCTGTTTGCATTACAGTTTTTACCATGGCCAAAACTTTTGTTGTTCAGTTACCTTTATAATTATTAATACCCATACATGCATTATTTTTACATGTATATTGATGAAATAAAGAGTTAATGACATTTACTGAAAACAAACATTTTACTGATCAAGAAATGTTCATGTATTACAGATTTTCTTGAACTTTGCCCGAGAGCAAACTGATGGTAGCCCTGATGAGGATCCAACTTCAGGCAGTACATACAGTCTCCAAGATAATAGCACTGTCACTTCCTACCCAAGCATATACAAGGCAAATTCTCCACAGCATGCATTTACAAATGATACATATGAATCTGCCTATGATAACAACCGTATGATTGGGCAAGCTAACCTTAGAAAAGATAAATCCAAAGATGGTCCCAAGTTCAACCATCCAGTGCTGTATGATAACATGGCAGCTCCAGAACAAGTTTACCCAAGGTTGGTCAACTTAGAGCGGCCAAGTGATGGAGGATTTACTGGTGACTCAACAAGATTGTAAAGAGAATGGGAGATATTGTATGGCAAATGAAACAGTGATACTGCAATAGCTGACATGGCACAAACAAATTGGTATCAAATGGACTACTATAATAGTTGACATGGCACAAATTGGTATCAAATAGACAAGGAGAAAAGAATATGATTGCAAAGAGACAGCAATAGGATTGTTGCTTTTAACTCTTTACTATATGAATATTTGTGTAATAATTCATGTCAGACTAAAAGAATATCAGTGGACTGAAATTTATAATGGAATATGAAACAAAAGATATTTCTATCATGACAGACAGTGTAGAATCTATTCTTTAAGGAAGTAGGGCAGGTCCTGGATCTACTCTTAGTGCATGCCTAATTCTACTACTTAATACCATGGCTCGACACATTTTACTCAGTTGGATGCCCAACTATCAGTCTGCAAAAGTGTAATTGTGCATATACAGTAAAACCTCTCTATAACGGCAACTAAATTGTGTTGATTAGTTGGTATTTAGGGCAGGTGGATGCTTAAAGCAAGGTGAAAGTAAAACAGAATGCTCCTATAGGAGCGTTCTGTTATACTTTCACCTAGCTTTAAGCAGTCACCTGCCTTTGACACAATATATTTGATGTAATTTAGTGGCCGTTATAGAGAGGTTTTACAGTATGTATGAACCTTGTGCAGAGCAGATACTCAACGCATGATTGTGATCATATGTCAAATACTCCTGACTTCACTCACTCATGTTTGAAATTAATAAATAAGAAATTCAGTTTTTACACCAATTGTAATACTCTGAACATTTATATAGATTTGGTAGTTACTTATAAACAAGATGAGATTTGATAGTCATTATTAAAACTTACATAAACATATATATCCATGAAATATAATACTCTAGAATGTGGCATGTGATAGATTAAAGTGACTTTATTATGACTTTGCACACTAGCTGTGAATTTGTGATTGTCTATGCAAGCAGTTTGGATCCTGATGAATGTGGAGTAACTCATCTTATATAGATCCAAACAGTTTGTCACAATGTCCCCTAACTTACTGGATGCTTGAGGCGGATTCTTCCACCACTAATGACCTATGCAAACAGTTTGGATCCAGATCCGGCCCCACATAATGTGGGGCCTGATCTGAGATCCAAACTGTTTGTCAGTGAGACTCAACTTCCGAAAAAAAATAGAAAGAAAATTTGCAGTTATGAATATGCTGCAGACGACAATTGAGCAGACAACAAAATTACCCAGCATGCAAAGAGCTAATGAACATTTATGAGTTTGGGGATTATTTTTGTCCATCTGATTCAAAGTGGAATGTTTGTACTAACAATGCAATAGTTCTTCAAATATCAATGCAATTCTTTATTCATTTTAATTGCCTGTTTAATATCAATGCAAGTATTATGATACCTTTGTGAAATATGTAATAATTTTAAGACAAATACAATTTTTATTATTACACAAAAGCACATAAACCATGCAAATCTTTAGCCCAGACATTCTTTTAGATATAAACGAGTGCTTTATTGCTAGTAGATTTGATGTGAGAAGTGAAAGCCAGTATTCAATGACTCTTGCGCTGTATTTTTTTCTACATAGGGCTGGTATACCTTCCTTTCATATGATTTTGAGAAGTAATAGTCAAAATTTGAATAAGGCAAATAGGCCCAACATAGAACGAGAATTCTTAATTTAATATCTTATAATACATGCAGTACCTATATACCCTGGCCATAATAATAACAAAGGCATATAGAGCTACCCCTATCCATTTGTATGTTTGTATATACCTATCTACATATGTTCTAATATTTTAATTTAATGTCCAAGCTATAAATATGTTATGTCTAGAGGAATTTCAAAATAAGTTGATCACCATAAGGAGCATTGTGCTCAAAACTTATTCAACTAGGTAAAAGGTCAAAGTCACAGCGTGGGGATGCCTTTGTCCTGTAGGCACATTTCTATTTTAAGTCATTCAGATACTTTTCATTTGTTAAACATCTCAACAAATCATTATCACAATGATTGCAGACTACAAAATTCTAAAATTGTCCTTTTCTCTAGTTAATGCTCATTTCGGTAGATTTATATGTATTCAAAGTGGTTGGATCTAAAAATAGCCTATGGAGGAATGGGTTAAAGCAGATTTGATAGCTTCATTTTGCTGTTTGACAATTACATTACTGAAAGAGGCCAATATTTAGTATTAGAAAATTCTTTATTATTTTAGTGTTTGTGTTTTTCACTCAAGCTTGCTTTTCCCAATTGTTACAATGTATCTTATACAATGTCTATTCAAGGTTTTTGTGTGAAAATGAAATATAATGTGTATAATTTATACACATGTATCAAGAATAAATTGTCATAAAGATTAATTAAATCAGACAGGAAGAATTCAGGGTATCTGTAATACTGGTATGTGTTTAATCTTTTACTCCATAGATATGCCCTTCAACAATTTTGCAAACAGAGTAGGCCCAGATTAGACGGTTCCTATAGGAGGCATCTCATCAGGGTCTGCTGTTTGCTTATGGAATTATACAGATCTGATTCTACAGATTTTATCAGAACCAAAATCTTTCTGGTTCATAAAAATTATGCTGTTATAAATATAAAGTCAATTCATATTCATAGATACATTATTTCTTGCATGAATATTCGTGGAGTAAAGGGTTAACACATCTATTTTTGTCTACATTCATACATTTCCAACTTCATAAAATGGATATTTTCCGATGCACTTTTCAACAGAAGTAGGATTTATGTTTGTAGTTTGGGATTTTGCTGAAAATACTTACAGTATGTGTGTATATATGTCACATTGTATCCGAGGAAATCCTTGTGTAACCCTTTACGCCATAGATACACCTTTTCACACCCTTACAAACAGAATAGTCCCCGATCAGATGGCTCCAGTAGGAGCTGTCTGATCAGGGTCTTCTCTGTTTGCTTATGGAATTGTGTAGATTTAATAGTTTCTGCCATGACCAAAATGTCTTGTGTTAAAATTACCATCATGGAAATTAATATTTATGATATCATTATTTCTTACATGAATATTCATGGAGTAAAGGGTTAATGCTGCATAATATTTATTCTGATGTTTTTATTTTTACTCTTTGGATGACTTATATAGAATGTATCATGTTTATATTAGGATCGGCTCTGGAAGCCAGAGTATGACATCAACAAAAAACGTTTTCATTATTAACCGAATTCTTTTCTTTGTAAAGCTCCATTAAACTTTTTTCAATATGAGCTGGGCTCATTTGTTTATTTGATTGCTTCTTGTTTTGTTACTGTTAAGATGTGGTATGTCAGATGTGGAAAGTCTATATCATAGATTTACTATAATGTCTTCATGGGAAAAATGTGCAACGTCATGTGACATTACTTAGGCTTGCAAACAGTATATCCCCAGATCAGTCGCTGTGGTGCAATGTTGCACCTGATCGGGATCTATACCGTTAGTAGCATTAATGACTAAATTACTGTCAAAATATGGGCTAGATCTGAATGAGTTATCTCGTTTTAACCCTTTACTCCATGAATATTCAAGTAAGAAATATTGACATCATGAATATTAATTAGATTATTTTTTATAATGGCATATGAATACATGAATGTTTGGCCCATAAGCAAACAGAGAAGACCCTGATCAGAAGGCTCCTACAGGAGCTGTCTGATCTTGTTCTATTCTGTTTGCAAAGGCATAGAAAGGCATATTTATGGATTAAAGAGTTAATGTCATGACTAACCTTGGTGCATATTGTTTGTAAATGCCCAAATGCCCATATTAATGCTGTTTGTGGTGTTATATTCAAAGCAACTTTGATATAAACAATTTAAAATCAGATTAATCACTGTGTGACAAAGCAAAGTATCTTCTATCGTGCTTTTAACAATTCACTTCATAGATATTCATGTAAGAAATATACATGTAGGACATCATGAATGTTAGACGAAATTTAGTAATGGCATGTGGACTGGTGATATGTGAACACTTTGAACCATTGCAGAAACTGTACAATCTGATTCTACAGTTTCTGCCATGTCCTGTGTTCATATGCCATTTTTAAAAAATCGTCTAATAAATATTCATGATATCATTATATATTACTTAAATTATCCATGGAGTAAAGGGTTAATTTAAAACTGCATTCAGTTATCACTGTCTCTCACGTGAAAGTGGCATGTTTTGATATGTTGTGCCATTTTGCTGTTTGTTTCTATCAATGCAAGTGTGTAATGTTTTCTTCAGATCAATGCAATTTTAAAATACTGTTACAGTATGTGTGTTCTAATTATAGTTTTTATCAGGAAGTAGATAGCTTTTTATTTTAACCTTAAATCCATGAATATTTATCATTTTTATGTCAGAAATACTGAATATATGAATATTAATTACCTGAAGTGTTATAATGTATCATGAAGCAGGAACAGAAACTGTATATCTATATTAGTTCTACACAGACAGAGCAGACCCTGATCAGATGGCTCCAGGAGCCATCTTATCTTGACCTACTCTGTTAGCAAAGGTGTATCAATGATGTAAAGGGTTAAAATGTCAACTATCAATATGTTGAACTCTTGCACAGGCTAATTCCATTCAGCACCTTCATGTTTTAACATTTTCATGATCTTTTTTATACTTCTTTAAAAACTTATCAAATGCTTATGTGACAGTGCATGTTGCTATCTACGCCGCTTGTGCTGTCTTAAATGTCTATAAACTCCTGCACCTGTAAATATTAAAACATTTTCAAGTACAACTTCTTTATTTCTCCACCAAACCCTATGTTGTGATCACTCTTCAGAATCATCTCGAAGAGACCCTGTTGTCACCACTCTTTAGAATCGTCTCTGAGACGATTCTAAAGAGTGGTGACAACATAGGGTTTGGTGGAGAAATGACGATTTGAGTATGCATGTTAATCTGTTGCTCTGATTATATATTTCCAAATTATCTGTACAGATGAATTAGTATTACTACAACGTTTAACAACGAATCCACTAATTGTGAAATCCAGGTGAGGTACAATGTTAGCACTTTACTTTATATAATGTCTTTGCAAAAAGAGTAGACCCAGATCAGATGGCTCCTGCAGGAGCCCTCTGATCAGGGTCTGCTCTGTTTGCTTATGGAGTTTAAATAAATTTGATTCTATAGTTTCATATAAGGTAAACATTGTGTGTTCATATGCCATTGTAAATAATTAAGCTAATAAATATCCATGATGGAATTATTTCTTACATGAATATTTATTAGGTAAAGGTTTAATTCTTCCACAAATAGTTGCCATAATCACAAAGGGCTTGCAGCAATGGGACAATCAGTGATTAATTTTTCAAACAGTTTCCAGATGAGATGCTGAGCAACTTGGTGAGTCATCAGGAGCTAAACTGTTTGAAACTCTTGGCATGCTTTTGAGAATAAAATGAAGGAAATTCTGCTTTGAAACTTAAAATTTGCATTGGAAAATTATTTTGGCACCAACATATTTAATCTTTGGATTGGTCCTACTTGTTTGAACTAAAATTTTGTCTGACAGAAATGATTACGAGATCAAACAGGTGATGGTCGCAACTAAGATTGTTACATGTCAGAACTTAAGTTAATTTCAGAGGTACAATCTGTATAAACCCTTTCCCTGTTCTATGTTTATTTCAAATTCCAATACCTACTTAATATTCATGGACAGAATAGTTATAATGAAATATGGAAAGTGGAATATTGTAGCCATTTTAGAAACTAAAGAAACAGATCTATCAAATTCCATTAGCAAACAGAGCAGACGCTGGTCAGACGGCTCCTCTAGGAGGGTATACTCTGTTTGCAAATGCGTGAAAACATGTTAATATGAGGGAAAGGGTTAAGAGGGACTCCAGGTGTATATATTCTTTACATGTATATTGCTATGAGTGCCTTAGTGTAGTTTTTTTTCATGCTCATAAAATTGATGAAAACTGGAATTTTTCGCACTGTTTGACAGTTGTTTTTCAAAAAAAGGTGAAAGAAAACTTTTTACTGTTATGGGAGATTACAATTACTGGTAGGCAGATAGTTGTAGTGTGAGGCATTAAAAATAACAAGAGATCATTGTATATAATTCAGTATTATATTAAAATTTATTACAGGCATACAGCGAAAAACTGTCCCTTTCCCTCATATAATTGTCACGCCTTTGCAAACAGAGTAGACCCAGATCAGATAATTCCAGTTGGAGCTATCTGAACGGTCTGCTCTGTTTGTCAAAGCGAAATATTCACTTGAAAATTTTACAGTATAAAAATTAAATTAATGAATATTCATGAAGTGACCAATACATGCATATTAATGGAAGGATTAAGCATTCATTAACAGTTAGTGACTTAATGCAGGGCAAAAGTAATGTTAAATCTCCTAAAGGATCTTTCTGCATTACAAGTACACTGTATTAAGCAACTACTTGTTTTAATACCTGTATAGTCAATGTGTGGTTGCATAAAACATCAAATAATGAACAACTATTAAGAGAACTCTTGTGAATCACATCATACAAAGCTTTACACTATCAACACTATGCCAAGGTGTAGAGACACGAAAATAGAGGAGAGGAAAGAGCATGTGTTCAATAACCCATGGGAATATTTGGGTAAGAAATAATGCCATTACAGATATGAATTGGCTTTGAGTTTTTGTAATGGCATTATGCACATGGGAATTTTTTCATCATGAAAGAAACTGTATACTATGCCATATGCAACAGAGCAGACCCAGATCAGATGGCTCCTGCGGGAACCATCTGATATTGGACTACTATGTTTGCAGTTCATTAAAAAGTGTATCTATGGAGTAAAGAGTACACCATTTCATGCATGCAGAATAAACGAAAATCACAGATAAAAAGAAGTGTGGTTTATTTTAAAAGTTTGGCTTTTCTGGATTTCTTTTGGGAAGAAAAATGTAAAAATGTTGTTAAACCACAATATGTCAAAATGGAAACTTTGATCATTACATAAGAATAGCTGTAACCACACTCCCTCCAAACTTCGACGCTTGTTCAAGCCATGTATATTATGGATCTTTGAGCAGATGAGCTTTTGTGTCATTTGTGTTGCACTTGTCCAGAATTGTGATATAGTTAGAAAATTAACCCTTTCCTTCATAAATAGGCCTTTGCAAACAGAGTAGACCAAGACCAGAAGACTCCTGTAGGAGCCGTCTGTTCAGTGTCTGCTCTGTTTGCTTAATATAATGTAATATTGATATTATGATTCTAGTTTCTGCCATGGCAAAACATTCCTGTGCCAATGTCTTATTATAACAATAATTATTAAACTAATTAATATTCATGATATCATTATTTCGTATATGAATATTCATGGTGCAAAGGGTTAAAGTTTGGCAGAAATGAAAAAAAAAAAGAGTGAGGTATAAACAATTTGTCCAATTGACAAATTTAATATTTTGGATATTTTTCTATTTATAATGAAGATACAGGTTTTGTTTCCCGTAAAACTGTACAAACACACAATTACATGTTCAAGATTGTACCCCATCAAACCCTTTAGCACCAGTTCATGCAGTTACTCTATTTACTCTAAGTATTGTACACTTAACTGAGGTCTGATGTATCAGTGCTTTACACTGGGCATCTAAAAGAACCAGAGAAACTCAGTCGATAATGAGTAGGGTATCACGCCCGGGTTTCTCTGTATCCTCTCCCCTCTCTCTGGGGCGTCCAATTAGCCCATAGTGAGCAGAAAATCAAGAAGTGAGACGTTAATCAACACGTCAAACAAACAAACTCTCTACCAGTTTATAAAGTTACATAAGTCCATTTGGCACCATTTTCATAACTGTAAATTGAACTGACATAGTTGCAAACAGTGAAAACCCTGATGTCAAGCTGCTCCTTCATGAGCAGTTTGATCTGGGTCTGCACTATTTGCCTAAGTTTGTCAGTCTGCATACTCAGAGTAATTAGGGTAAATGGTATTTCTGGCATTGACATTGTCTGTCTGTACAGTGTGATTTCAGAATGAAAAGATAAGTGTTAGTATGCAGGTCTGTATGACCAGTACATACCTATAACCAGCTTATTGTTAGCAACTCATGTAAATAAAATTTATACAAATATGTTAAGACTTTATTTTCATTGTTACCACATTTACATTGAAGAACTTGACTTTTTTACATGCTAGCAGTGAATATGGAATCACTTTTTCAGAGGTCCAGATAAGATGTGTAAATTTAACCCTTCGCTTGCTGAATTTTAAAACACATTTCTCTTTCTTTACCCATGCCCTATTGTATAATTACATATATCTTCACTGTCTACAAGTATTTCACTGTGCAATCACTACTGTGGAGTGCACTGGTTGCACAATCAACTTGTAAATAGTGCAGACCCTGATGAGACAGCTCCTGCAGGAGCTGTCTCATCTTGGTCTTCACTATTTACAGGTAGGTATATTGACGTGAATAGCAAGCGAAGGGTTAAACATTTTCAAGAATAAATCCTTTATTTCTCCACCAAACCATATACTCTGACCACTCTTTATAATCATCTCAAAACAATGACTCTAAAGAGTGGTTTTAGTAAAAAGATGACGGTTTTAGTATTGAAATGACGATTTTAGTATTTTGTGTCCATGAATATTCAGTAACTATTGAAATTTGGAATAAACGTAGAACAGGGAAAGGATTAAAGGCGTATCTATGGAATAAAGGGTCATAATACTGGTAAAATATCATGATGGCCTTGTATCACTAACTTATTAAAATAAAAGAATTATGGAAAGGTTTCTCTGATCTGAATCTACAATGTTTTGCAACTGCCAGTAAACTCATTTCTAACACTGAAGGGTTTAAGAAATTGTTGGCCAGAAAATATGATGGATGACAATGATCTCAATAAATAGTTCATTGTGGCACTGTAAGTAAAATATAAGTAAAATAATGATATATTAGAAAATAGTGTAGACCAATATGAGACAGCTCCTAAAGGAGCTGTCTCCTATGGGTCTGCACTATTTGCCCTTATAATTCATTGGCTATAATTGATCCATCTTTAGAATGATTCAGCTAATTAATATCCATAGTGGATGGATTCACATTTGAGTATGCAGCATAAGAAATGTTAACCCTTTCCTCCATAAATAGGCCTTTCTTTGCCTCTGCAAAAGTCACTTTTGGAAACCATTGTGATAAATAGAGCAATTGCTCCATAAGTTTGCTAAAAGTACAAAATTAAGTTTGCTAAAAGTAGATGTATGATGAAAATATAAAGATTATCACCCTTTGTATCCAGACACTCACTCTCCTTTCTCCACCAGTTTGTAAAGCTAATACAGTAGAACTTCGATATCTTGAGCTCGGATAACTCCAACTTCGCGATCTAAGAAGTTCTCTAAAAGTTTGGTCCTTCCAAAATTTGCAATATTGTTCTAAAATGTATCACTACGTATATCTAGAAACACATGTCACAGCTTAATCCTACAGGAGCTTTCAGCATTACTTTAGACCTGCATTAAGCTGTGAACTTAAGAAATTGTCCATATCAGAAATGGGATAACTCAAACTCCTGTTCTCTCGAAGTAATTCTTATGGTCCCTTGAAGTTGGAGATATTGAAGTTCAACTGTAGTTCCATTTGGCACTATTTAGGTAGCTTGAATTAGTTCTATTTGGCACTATTTTGTATGGAATGCCGGTCACGACATATTACTTGCCACTTGCTTGTTGCCACTTATGACAAGGAAAAGTTTACATACACACCACTCAGAAACGGTCTTCATAAAAAGCGACGCTAAGCATCTTTAGCATTGAGAAGCATCCGGAAGCAAAATACCAATTTAAAACACAATGTACTGTTTAATTTACCAACTACATGCACATTTCTATTAAACTTGTCTATAATTCGTGTTGATTTGGCTACATAAACCAAAATATCAAGTATTCATTGGCAAGTGGCAACTAGTAAGTGGCAACTAGCAAGTGGCAACTAGCAAATGTAAAGAAGCAACTGGCAAGTGACTATTTGCAATTAGCAACTAGCAAACTAGAGGTTTTTGTCAAAAACACGGATGTCTCCCCTCTAATAAAAACAATATGTAAAGGGAAATCACTAAAAATGTTATGGTCTTGATGAATGATACTTCCCCTCATTATGCGCTTTCCACACTACATTTTTCAAGAAGAAAATGATAACAGCTAATACCTCCAAAATTACTGATACCAGATGCATGGCCCTTGTGCATGACACTTACTTTCATCATGCTCTTTCCAAAAAGAAAATGTCATTCCAATAGCATCAGTCGAACAGGAGTTATTGATCGGCCAAAAAATGTAACAAAGGGCAATAACTCCAAAAGTATTGAAGCCAGAATTATGGCCCTTGTTCATGACACTTTCTCTCATCATGCTCTTTCCATGTATGAAGTTTCAATACGATGGCAAGAGCCATGTAGGAGTTATCGTCCGGACAAGAAAGAATTAAACAAATGTACAAGGGGCAATAACTCTAAATTTATTGAGGCTCGAGTTAAGGATCTAATGCATGACACTTTCTCTTATCATGATCGTTCCATGTATGAAGTTTCACTCCAATGGCATGTGTCACATAGGAGTAATCATCCGGACAAAAAAATGTGATTTTTTTTTCAAAAGGGCAATAACTCCAATATTAGTGAAACCAGAGTTATGGACCTTGTGCATGACACTTCCTCTCGTCATGATCTTTCCATATATGAAGTTTCAATCCAATGGCATGAGCCATATAGAAGTTATCTTCCGGACAAAAAAGTGTGATTGTTTTTACAAAGGGCAATAACTCCTATATTAGTGAAGCCAGAGTTATGTACCTTCTGCATGACACTTCCTCTCATTATGCTCTTTCCATATATGAAGTTTCAATCAACTGGCATCAGGCATATTGAAGTTATTGTCCGGACAAAAAATTATGATATTTTTTACAAAGGGCAATAACTCCAATATTAGTGAAGCCAGAGTTATGGACCTTGTGCATGACACTTCCTCTCGTCATGATCTTTCCATATATGAAGTTTCAATCCAATTGCATAAGCCATATAGGAGTTATCGTCCGGACAAAAAAGTGTGATTTTTTTTTACAAAGGGCAATAACTCCATTATTAGTGAAGCCAGAGTTATGGACCTTGTGCATGACACTTCCTCTCATTATGCTCTTTCCATATATGAAGTTTCAATCAACTGGCATCAGGCATATTGAAGTTATCGTCCGGACAAAAAGTGTGACAGACAGACGGACAGACGGGCAGACGGACGGACATGCTAACAAATGGGTAGTTGTGTGACTTTTTCCTTTGATCTTTTCTTGTGGGACTAGTCCCACAAGAAAAACTATTTTTGGCTCTAACTTTGGAAAAGAATGATCTGGAAGCTAACCCTAACCCTATGTCCCACAACTGGCCAGGTTAATGTCACAAGAAATGGCCAGGTTAATGTCACAAGAGATGGCCAGGTTAATGATTTTACTTGTGGGACTAGTTAGAAAAAGTCACACAACTACCCTTTGGTGAGTGCGGACAGACGGACAGACAGACAACTCTCACGAAAATAATATGTCTCCCCCATATAAATATGGGGGGAGACATAATTAGTGGCAAGTAGCATGTCATGACCGGCATTCCATAATTTTGGTAACTTGAAATTTTACTGACAAAGCAGCAACTAGTGTACACCCAGGCCAAACAGTTCCTAGGGGAGCTGATTGATCTGTGTCTGAACTATACGCGAATGTTTATTTGTCTGAATATTTTGGGTAATTAGGGTATAAAAATAATAAAAATTCATTCTATGTATACACCTCATGCAAAATTTTCTTAATATATAATTTTTAACTTACATGTAAAAATGCATACATGTATATAGTAATAAATACAGAACAACAAAAGTCATACTGCTGAAAATGTTTTGAATTGCACAATATGAGAATACAATAAAACCTCTCTTAAGCAACCATTAAAATAAATATACTTATAGCAGGTGGTAGCTTAATGCAGGATAAAGTAATGCAGAGATTTCTGCATTAAGCAAGCACATACAGTTTAAGTCTCCTATGTTTTATCAGTAGGTGGTTGCTTAGAACAGGTTTTACTTCGGTGGACTAGTGTAATTAACAGTATATGTACCTTGTATGTATATATAAACTATAAAAAAATCATACAAACTTCTTGAATAATAGCGATTAGTATCTGTCCTGTCATTAATCTTTGTGAGTATATGAACATCTATTCTATAGTTACAAGGTCTGTTCACCTGTAAAAAATAATGATTTCATGAATATTAAATGGATTGATTTTTATAATGGATCAATCATGGACACAGGAATGTTTGGCCATAGTAGAAACTGTAGAACCATATCTATATTATATATTAAGCAAACAGAGCAGATCCTGATCTGACGGCTCCTACAGGAGCCATCTGATCTGGGTCTGCTATGTTTGTATAGGCGTAAAAAGGTATATTTATGGAGTAAATGGTTAATTAAATAAAAATTCTATAGTTACAATCACAATTTGCGAAATATTTACTCCAAGAATAATGTATGTACATTATAATATTTATGAATATCAATTAGCTTTATATCCATAATGGCAAAAAAAGGCCATATGAGCAAGAAACATATTGCCCCAGTAAAAGCAGTAGAATGAAATAAATAAATACATATATATATATATATACATGTAATTCCATAAGCAAATAGAGGCTCTGATCAGATGGCTCATTAACCCTTCGCTTGCTGTTCACGTCAATATACCTACCTGTAAATAGTGAAGACCCAGATGAGACAGCTCCTGCAGGAGCTGTCTCATCAGGGTCTGCACTATTTACAAATTGATTGTGCAACGAGTGCACTCCACAGCAGTGATTGCACAGCGAAATACTTGTAGACAGTGAAGATATATGTAATTATACAACAGGGCAAGGGTAAAGAAGGAGAAATGTATTTTAAAATTCAGCAAGCAAAGGGTTAATAAGAGCCGTCTGATCTGGGCCTACTCTGTTTACAGAGGTGTTAAAAAATGTATTTATGGCGTAAAGGGTTAAATTGAGTTGTATTCTGCAGCACACATATGCCAGCTTCTGAAGACCAAAAACGATGGAGTCGTCCATCCAGTTCAGCGGACTTCTAGAACCATCCAGTCCCAAGGTCAAACAGCAGGCGGCTGAGATATCCAGTGACTAGAGAGAAAAACTGCAACAAAAATGTTGAGTAAATACAGAGTAACATATAAACATGCATACTCATGTACTAAAACCGCCATTTCTCCACCAAACCCTATGTTGTGACCACTCTTTAGAATCATCTCATTAGAATGCTTATCACTGACTTGTCACCTGCGAGCAGCAAATTCAAGATTACCTATGCAAACCATTTCAAAGCAAATTACATGCCAAATAACTCATCAGGGTAAAAAATATACCAGTTGTCATAATTTGTGCCAAATTATTTTGAAATTCCATCATGCATAACATTGTTGTGGCCAAAATTCTAATGTACATTTACACATGTATTCAGTAAAAACCCTCTAAACCGGAATTATAGTTGAGAAGATTTTAGATACATTTAGGCAGCTGGCTGCTTAATGCTGGGTGAAAGTCATGCAGAAAGTTCCTAGAGGAGCTTTCTGCATGACTTCCACCCTGCATTAAGCTGTCACCTGTTTCCAAGGATGATATTTATACTAATTTGAATATCCGGTTTAGAGAAGTTTTAATGTATAAACAGACATGGGGTAGCACTATATGCCATAACCATTATCTGAAGAGGCATAGTAGTAATTTTGAAAATACAGTTGAAACTTGATATCTCCAACTTAAATGGCCATCAACATTAACCTGCATTAAGCTGTCACATGTGTTTCTAATTATGCATAGTAATACATTTTAGAACAATTCTGTAATGTTAATTTTGGAAGGACCAAACATCCCGAAGGTCAAGTTAACCAAGTTCAAGATATCGAAGTTCAACTGTAGTAGATGGCAATCATGCAAGGGGTTAATTCTAAGGTCATTTAAATATTGCAATAATCCTTTACTTCATGAATATTGATGTAGGAAATAATGGCATCATCAATATCATAAATTTCTGTAATAGCAAATAAACACGGCAAAGTTTTGTCAAGGCAGAAGCTGTAGAATCGGATCTATATCATTCCATAAGCAAACAAAGCAGATCCTGATCACATAACTCTTACTGGAGCTGTCTGATCTCAGTCAACTCAGATTGAAAAGGTGTTGAAAGGCATATCTATGAAGTAAAGTCATAAGCAAAGACCTATATCAAACAACACTTTGGAAATGCAGTGCTACAGTGCTCCCTCCCTACAACGGCCCTCTCAATAACGATTCCCTCCTTACAACAACGCATGTCAATGTTTCCGAAACAACAAGGCTCCAGACGCAACTTTTTTCCATCGTATTTTCTTTATGCCTCCATCAAATCCTATGTTGTGACCACTCTTTAGAATCGTCACTTTGTGACAATTCTAAAGAGTGGTCACAACATAGGGTTTGATGGAGGCATAATGGTTTTATTTCTCGAAATACACCTTTTCTAGGGATCTGCAAACAAGCTAATTATGTTTGATTTTCCCTCCCTATAACAACTCCCTCTGAACAACACATACAATCTTCGTATCCCAAAGGGTGCCGTTGTAGAGAGGGAACACTGTACTTGCAATCAGCTGCTTTAGAAAATAAACATACTTTTGTGTTCATAAAATTTTGACTGATGAATGAAAAAGAGTATAGTTCTAGATCAGTCAAAAGCAGCACTTGATCTGGATTTCCACTGTATGCAATACAGTAAAAACTCTCTAAACTGGAATTCTGGTAGAGAAGAATTTAGATTCTTTTCGGTAGTGGCTGCTTAATGCAGGGTGAAAGTCATGCAGAAAGCTCCTAGAGGAGCTTTCTACCTGACTTTCACCCTGCATTATGCTGCCACCTGTCTCCAAGACTAATATTTATACTAAATTTAATGTCCGATTTAGAAGAGTTTTACTGTATTTAAGAATATGTCTTAATGCAAGGCTCTTTCTTATTTTACAGAGCAACAGTTAACCCCATACTCCATAGATGTTTTTGGATACATTTGCAAAAAGAGTAGACCCAGATCAGGATCCTACAGGAGCGCTAATATTAGAGCCTCTTCTGTTTGCTTACGAAATTAAACAAATCCTATTCTACAATTTCTGCTACGGCCAAGAATTTCTTAATGCAGCGTGAAAGTCATGCAGAAAGCTCCTCTACAAGCTTTCTGCATGACTTTCATCATTCATTAAGCTGCCACTTATCTCCAAGACTGAAATTTATACTTATTTTGCTGTCCAGTTTAGAGGGGCTTTATTGTACCAACAAGATAAAGTTTGGCTGAGGAATTAGAGATTTGTTGAGAACAATATATACCTCTTATCAACTCTTTTCTTGATATACTTACTGAGCTTCTGTGACATATGTCATTATTCAGCCAAGCATCAATGTCATTGTAACTCTGAGGTGTCATGTTGGCATGTAAGGCAATACACAATTTACAATGCAGTGGAATCAGATTAGGCTCATAATTAGCTATCCATTCAAAGTAACTGTTGTACAACTTCTGATTGTTTCCAATTTCAATCATACGATTTGCCAAGTCTTCAATGCTTGGAAAATCAAACACATTCAGGTATGATTTAGGAGGAAGAAGCTCCGTGTTGTATCTTGGTGCTGCAATCACTGGTATCTGTCGACGAGCGAGGGCATTCCAAAATTTTTCTGAAATGTAATCTCTGCAGAAGCTGTTCTCAAAAGCTATGTAAAACTTGTATTCTGAGAGATATTTGACTCCACAGTCATAGGCTGGAATCCCAGCTGGACAGATTATACGTCCTGAGCAACTACCAAAATCATCAAGATCAATATACTTCTTTAGTTCATATATTATTCTGTATCTTTGTGCCTGATCCTCACAGTTGCTAACCAGGGTACTTGCAAACTTTGATTTCTCTGAAAAGTAATCTCTCTTGGAAAGCTTTTCCTTGAATGGAACATCTACGCCAATTTTGAAAGGAGCAAATATGGTAGACTCCCTCCTGTAGTAGACAGTCCAATTAATGATATAGGGTGGAATCATTCCCCACATATATATCAAAGGTTCCATGCTAAAGAGCACCCACACTTGGTCTGGTCTTCTTTTTGCAGGCATTTCTATGTTTTTCTGATAGAGTGTAGCTAGAAGTCCTTTGTTATGCCAGAGGTCACCTGCATGGAAATAGATGGCATCACTGCTTTCAAGCTCCATCTTGTTGGCTGTAACAATACATTTAGCTGGGCACCGAGTCATTGTATCATGCATGACTGGTACCCATCCCTTGTCCCAACTACCAAAAAATGGAGTCCATACCAAAATCCTTTTCAAGGTGGTGTTTTTCCATAGATTTTGTTGATAAATGGTGACATATTTACTGAAGTTATAGTTTTCTAGCTCTTTAGGTCTCAATGGCATATATGTTATTTGCGTTTGATAAAAACGATTGATAAAAAGAATCATAGCAAAAATGGCACACAACATACAACAGAATTGCTTCAGTTGTTTATGACGTCTTTGCCTTAAAGTAAACATACTAAAAGGTACTATTATCCTTAGTCTCATCCTCTATTGCAAGTAACAGGCACAGGATCAAACAATGAATGGAACATTTCAATTCTGGCCTGACTGACCAGTGGTTTTGTGACTATAGAAGCATTGCTGTGAACCACTTGTTTGGCAGTGACAAGCAACTGGTTTTTTTTTAACAATTTCTTTTTATTTAATCAGAGATTAAGGAATGAAGCCTTGTTTAAAGGGAACTCTTTGAGTATATTGATCATAATAATAAAAGAATGAGAAGTTAAAGTAGACAGACGACAGCCAGGTTTCAAGTCATACATGTTTTAGATTTAAAGAGGCCCACCTAACATAGTGTAAATGTATTGAAACCTAATTAAGAATAAAAATGCAGAATGTTTGACTTCAATAATATTCTTATGTACAATAGTGTCTTCATGCAAAAATATGACTGGTCAATTTTGAAGAGCATTTGTATACTCATGTCCTTGATATGACCAACTGTTCATGTAAGCAATCCCTAAAGTGAGACTTCACATCACTGTTTAACACTGCAGTGCTGTTGGCTACATGTAAGCAATCTCTACAGTGAGACTTCACATCACTGTGTAACACTGCTATGCTGTTGGCAACATGCGACCAATCTCTTCAGTGACACTTCACATACCTGTGTAACAATGCAGTGCTGTTGGCTACATGTGACCAATCTCTTCAATGATACTTCACATCCAAGTGTAACACTGCAGTGCTGTTGGCTACATGTAAGCAATCTCTTCAGTGAGACTTCACATCCAAGTGTAACACTGCAGTGCTGTTGGCTACATGTAAGCAATCCCTTCAGTGAGACTTCACATCCAAGTGTAACACTGCAGTGCTGTTGGCTACATGTAAGCAATCCCTTCAGTGAGACTTCACATCCAAGTGTAACACTGCAGTGCTGTTGGCTACATGTAAGCAATCCCTTCAGTGAGACTTCACATCCAAGTGTAACACTGCAGTGCTGTTGGCTACATGTAAGCAATCCCTTCAGTGAGACTTCACATCCCAGTGTAACAATGCAGTGCTGTTGGCTATATTCATATTATGTTGTTTGTTAATTGTGGCATGGTGGGGACCATGCCTTCCTTCTATGCAGTTGACTGGATTACATTCATTTACATTAACTGCAAATATCCATAACATAGGCATTGAACACTGTTTGTAACAATGGTTTCAAAAAATCACATATCCAGGAGTTTTTGGTTATGTCTCAGTTCACTGGTCAATTTTCACTTTAGTTAAATGTTTAACCTGAAAAAAGAAAAGAATAAATACAGACCACTCATGTACCAATAGTTCATTTTAACCCTTTTCCTCATGGATATTTATGTGAGAAATAATGAATATTTATTAGCTGCTTTTTATAATGGTATATGAACATTGGATATTTAAGCCATGGCAGAAACTGTAGAATCAGATCTGTATAATTTCATAAGCAAACAGAGCAGACCCTGACCAGGTGACTCCTACAGGAGCTGTCTGATCTAGGTCTACTCTGTTTGTGAAGGCATGAAAAGATGTTTCTATGAAGACAAGAGGGCCGTGATGGCCCTGATATCGCTCACCAGACATTCAGAGGAGAAGATTTTCAAAGTTTTCGCAATATGTTTCTATGGAAAACTGGCCACCCCTGGGGTGGGGCCAATTTTGACCCCAGGGCCATAATTTATATAACTTTTGTAGAGGACCTGAACATAATGCTACGTGCCAAATATGAAAGCTTAGAACCTTCCAGCTTCAGAGGAGAGGATTTTCAATGTTTTACTATGTTTCTATTGAAAACTGGCCACCCCTCAGGCTGGGTCAATTTTGACCCCAGGGGCATAACTTATATAACTTTTGTAGAGGACCTACAGATGATGCTATGTGCCAAAGATGAAAGCTGAGAACCCTGTAGATTCAGAGGAGAAGATTTTCAAAGGTTCAAATTGTTGACGACTGACAACAGAGCTTTCCCAAGGAGCTTTCTGCATGACTTTCACCCTGCATTAAGCAGTCACCTGCCTACAAATACCTAAATTGTCCTTAAATAATTCTGGTTTAGAGGTGTTCTACTGCACTCTGTTTGCAGATGACAGACTAGTATATTAGAATATCTTGGTCCCTAGCGACTCAGTAGCCATACAAGATGACTTCAGAAATGGGACCACAAGTGGCAGATGTCATTTAACCCTTTCCTTCATATAAACACTTTTTCAGGCCTTTGCAAACAGAGTAGACCCAGATCAGACAGCTCCTGTTGCAGCTGTCTGATCAGGGTCTGCTCTGTTTGCTTATAAACTTTTTATAGATTTGACTCTACATTTTCTACCAATGCCAAAAAATCCTGTGTACATTATGTGATTATAAAACATTTGCTACAAAATATGCGGATGATGTCATTATTTCTAACATGGATATTCAAAATATGCGGATGATGTCATTATTTCTAACATGGATATACAACAGAGACTAGGTTAACTAACCCGAGCAAGTGCAAGATAATTCGCATAACTAGGAAGAGAGGGCACATGCACACTTAAACTATCAATGAACAAAAACATTCCATGAAGAGAATTTGATAAATTTTACATATATTAAGTTCTAATTCTGATATTTCGACCCCTTATGGGCCTTTTTCAAAGAACAAAACAGATAAAAAGTATTATTACCAATTTTATTCTTGAGAAAGACCTAGTAGATTTGAAGTATCAGAAATAGAGCTTAATATGTACCGATATGTATATATATATAAATACATAATTTTTTTCTATCAATGGCCAAAATCTTCAACTCGCTAAGTAACTTACAGGTCGCTGTTTTTGACAACCAGTCCTGGAATTCTCACATTAACCCTTCACTTGCTATTCACGTCAATATACCTACCTGTAAATAGTGAATACCCAGATGAGACAGCTCCTGCAGGAACTGTCTCATCAGGGTCTGCACTATTTACAAGTTGATTGTGCAACCAGTGCACTCCATAGCAGTGAATGCACAGCGAAATACTTGTACAGTAAAACCCCTCTAAACCGGAATTCTAGTAGAAAAGAATTTAGATACTTTTAGGCAGGTGGCTGCTTCATGCAGAGTGAAAGTCATGCAGACATTTAATTTTAAGCTCCTAGAGGAGCTTTC
The DNA here is from genome assembly GCA_963576725.1 of Azorinus chamasolen. Taxonomy (NCBI): domain Eukaryota; kingdom Metazoa; phylum Mollusca; class Bivalvia; order Cardiida; family Solecurtidae; genus Azorinus; species Azorinus chamasolen. The sequence continues at coordinate 71,379,224 of OY755236.1, read as the reverse complement.
TACATTATTTTCACCCTGCATGAAGCTGCCACCTGTCTCAAAGACCAATATTTATACCAAATTTAATGTTCGGTTTAGAGGGGTTTTACTGTACACAGTGAAGATATGTAAATATACAACAGGGCATGGGTAAAGAAGGAGAAATGTATTTTAAAATTCTGCAAGTGAAGAGTTAACATGCTAAAAGAGCCAATAATTCTTTTACCTATTTCTAACGCAACTTGACAAACTGCCACAAAGACATCAAGGCGAAAGCATAAATATATATCTTTTGTTCAACCAATTTTATAAGATCATTACACAAAGACAATCATCTCCCAGCTAGAAACTGCCCAACATTGTTCAGCCTGATTGGTAACAAGATGTCTTACTCTACATCACTTCTCTGATTGCCTGCAGCAATGCAGAATCATGGTGTACACATCACCCACAACCTCATAGATATTATTGCAATGCATTTGCAAACAAAAAAGATCCAGATCAGATGACTCCTGTAGGAGCTGTCTAAAAGGAGTCCCATTCCCGCATATTGACGCCTTTTGATGTCTCTGTAAAAGTCACTTTTTGAAACCACTGTGACATATAGATTATTCACAACATTTATGATTATCATAATAGTTTCAAAACAATACAATACTGACAATTTTATTTTCTGTAGTAAAAGATACTTTTCAGAAGATTTATTCAAAGAGTTTGGGTCTAAATATAGCCTATGGGTTAACCCTTTACTACATAAATATTCATAAATCATTGCATTTTTCATGATGTACATACCGGTAGGCTATGTTCAAACATAGCATAGTAATATATCAACCCTATACCTGATAGAGATGCCTTTAAATGCTTTTGAAGAATAGACTAAGATCAGACAGCTCCTGTAGGAGCCATCTAATCAGGGTCTGCTCTGATTGCTTAAATTGAAATAATAAAGATCTTGTCTTCGTCTTCCAGTAGTGTGCCTGACCTCTCTGGAGCATTGTCGCACATCGTAATACTTACATGTATTACAGGAAACTCATGTGAAGTTAAAAACAGGTTAAAAAGAAATCCTGGTGTACTGGTCTACATCAGGACGCTGATCTGGGTCTTAAAGACTTCGACTGATGGTGCTGTGGTCACATCTGCTGAAAGGCTGCTTCAGAGGTGGATACCAGATGAGTAGAACAAGAAATTGTATGTATTGACGTTGCAGAAGGGCGTCAGGAACTAGTTAGCATTGCTGTGTGTATGGACCCCTGCTGGAATGAGTATGGCCTTGGAGTCTACCTCTAAAAGGTGGTTGACGATTTTGTATATCATGGCAGTCTTGGTTTGCAGGCACCTGGATTGTAGATTCTGTCATTGGAGATCCTGTAACATCGCTGTTATGCTACTGGTCTGTCTGTAAACTCCACAGCAGAATCTAGCTGCTCTGAGTTGGGCTGCTTCCACCTTGGAGATATTGGTCTTGGTTTCCTGCATGGGTCCCAGATAGATGCCACATACTCTACTTGTGGGCATACGAAAGTCTTGTAGCAGGTGGCTTTAACATCCCATTGGCATGCTGACATGTTGTGTCGCAGAAAGTACAGTGTGTTGTTTCCTTTCTTTGTGACTGTTCCACGTTAGCTTGCTGTCAATGGTTTACCTAAGTATTTGGCCTTGTTGAACTGTGAGAGTGTCTGGCTGTGTATACATACTGTAGGATGCACAGGTTGGCTTCCTCTTTTAACTGATGTGTATCACTTTACATATGTCTGGATTAAACATCATCTGCCAGTCCTTCTCCCATTCCTTGAGGCGTGCTAGGTCCTCTTGAAGTGCAGCTAAAGGGGCCGTCACACCATAACGTTCTGGTCAACGTTCTCTGAACATTTCAATCGTTCAATTTTTTTAGCGTTCTAGAGTGAGGATGACACATCTGGCGTGTGATAAACGAGTACCTAACGCATGACTAGCGTGTGTCTTACGCGCGAGAATCGTGTAACAGCGACCGAGTAAGATACCCCTGAAAACCATTAGCGTGTGCTAACGTGCCACTGGCGCACAGCGAACGGTTTGTGAATGTTAGACCAGCGTGTTGAGCGTGTGACTAACGTGTGAATAACAACAGAATAGCGTTTTGACGTTCGTTTGACTTTAGTCACACGTTGCGTGCGCTAGGGGACCGTTCAGCGGTCGATGACAGGTCGCCAGTGAGTCGTTCACTGCAAAGCAAACGATTAGTAGCAACCAAGTAACGCTAGAGTAACGACTGACTAACGATACCTGAACGCGTGCAACGCTCATCGAACGTTAGTAAAACGTTACATTAACATTCTTAAACGTTCTTCAGCGTTTAAAATTAAACGTTGAAGAACGCCGGTCTCAGTGAGAACTTTTGTGCAAGTTCAAAACTTTTTTTTCCGGACCAGCGTTCTCCGCCGATTCCCGGCGATCACCGACGTTCACTAGCGTTCACAAGCGTTCACACAACGCTCTTCTGGCGCTATTCCAGCGACCATGGGCGACTACCAACGTTTCCTCAAACGCCAGAGAACGCTGACCAGAGCGTTATGGTGTGACGGGCCCATAAGTCCTTGTCTGTATTAATTGTTCTGTACAATAGACAGTCATCTGCAAAAGGTCATGCTTGCGAGCTGACTTTACTTGACAGGTTGTTAATGTACACCAGGAATAGAAGGTGTCTGAGTACTGTACCCTGTCAGGACACCTGATGTGGACCAGTGTCGGAGACAAGTACAACATGATGACTTCTGTCTCTCAAAAAGTCCTTTATCCACTAGCTCAAGGGTCTGGCCGCTGACATCGTAGTGTTATAATTAATCTGATAGCCAGATGCTCATGGGGAACTTTATCGAAAGCTTTACTGAAACCAAGCATAATATTGCATCAATCTGTTGTTGAGACCAGCTGCCAGGTCATGGACAGCTGTATTTCGCAGGAGCTCCTTTTCTTGAAACCATGTTGATGGTCAATGAGAATGTTTCATCTGATTCGGAACTCTCATGTCTCTACTGTAATCAATATTCATGATGATGTCATTATTTCTTGCATACATAAAGGTTAAGGAAAGAAGAAGTTTTGTTGGTTGGCATATGTTACTTGTTGCCAAAATACTAATTTAGATCTACATATTGTAAAAGAACTACTGTTGAAAAGAAAAGATCGTTGCATGACCCAGACTAAAACTCAAGGCCTCTGACTTTTATAAAACTCTTTCCTCCATAAACATGCCTTTCTACTGTTTGCTTATAGAGAGGTATATAATTATAAAGGTATATCTATAGCCTATATAAAGATATATTTGTCCAATCCAATAAATATTGTGCTGCCATTACCACTAATCATGCTGGCAGCTAGTCTTTTCAATGTGTTGGTAAGACGGCATGCTAATTTTGTGATCATCACTGCTGGTTGCCTTCTGCAGGGATATCGCCAAAACCAAAAGTAGCTCAAACAAATATCTAGTGTAGTTATCACGGGCGTGTGATTCTCGCGGACCACCGGCTGCACCAACTTGTCGGACAATCTGTAAACAACTCGTAAACAAACTCGCCCAAGTTCGTGACAACTGCTAAATACTGCTAAATACAACAGGTATAAAGTAGGCACTGTGGTTTTAATTGAAAACTGAACTAAATGTTGTTATCAAATACATGAATTTAGCGTTATTTTATGTTATCAGCAAAACTGGAAAAATGGCCGATACGATAGGCCCGAGCATTTCGAAATTCGATTAGATCTAATTAGTGGATAGGCCTGAGTTTTTATCTCTGATATTCGTATTAATTAACCTCTGTTTATATTTAAGGTCTAACAGCACAGAGTGTTTTATATTGAAGGTCGAATTACGTAACAATTTGTATAAAAATATTTCACAATACAGACACATGAAGAGTGGGGAATTATACCAGGACGACATTTCGTGGGTATAGATGGTCTAAAAGGTAAAAATAAATTGCTTGGGTCGATTTAGTGTTATATTATATACAAGGGTTCCAACTCCTGATTCGCCGATCCGGACCGATTCGAAATAACACCCTGTTTCAGACAGACAAGATGGAATAACCACTAGTGTTTGGTACAAACGTGAAGCTGGGACATTGTACTTTTCAAATAATATAACTTTTGATAGATTACGACTAAGCCGTAGCAAGTGCTGACGTGAAATCCCTACAAAATACGCTGATTTTCTTACTCAAACGAGAAGTAGCAATAACGTGACCCACTTCCTACTTAGTAACAAGGCACTTGATTGACTGAGCGATGGTGCCATGCTTTCTCGTTAACGCTTATAGGGTAAGCAGGATAACAGGCACCTGGATGTTGTTATTGTATAGGAAGCAGTCATGTGACACGTAGTGGCCTGAAAGAGCTTTAAATCTGCTAATTGCACGAAAATTCGTCTGCATTTCAGATATGCATCAGTGTCTGCAGAGAGCTTGAGAGGTAAACGATAATTATATTATTGAAAAGTACAATGTCCCAGCTTCACGGTTGTACAAAAAATTAATGGTTATTCCATCTTGGCTGTTCAAAACCGGGCATTATTTCGAATGGGTTGGGAAATCTGCAAATCGAGAGTTGGAACCCTTATATATAATATAACACTAAATCGACCAAATAATCTTTTTTGACTTTTTAGACCATCTAGACCCACGAAATGGCCCCCTGTGACCTGGACGATGGTTTTCAGGTTCATTTATAAGGAAGGAGACTGAACTCCTTTTCAAACCCTTCAATAACTTCCTGTGGTAGTGCGTCCCATTCATTGATGACTCTTCTGGAGAATGACCTCTGACCAAATGATGTGATGCTTCTTGGTTTAGTTCAGTTTCAGAGAATGCCCTCGTGTCACTGTAGATTGACGGGAGTTTGACGCATGCGTGGAAGATGGCGTTCTTCTTTTCTCTTCGCTCAGGCCTGCCCTCCATAAAATTTCTCTTTCCTTCATCACTACGGTTTGATCGAAACAATTTTTGTTTTGTTCTTTTTTTCTTTTGACTCTTTTTGTCCTCGACTTTATTCCCCACATTTATCAATCCTGTAACGCTGTGAATTTGACTTCAATTTTTGTTTCCACAAAATATTTACACCCCACCCTGTCTTCTGTATCGAATGTATACAATCTCGGGAGAGTTATATACATCCGGTTTGTTACTTCAGGTCAGAACTCAGAAAAGATCCAGGTATGTTTCACCCATTCGTTACACTTACCAGATGTCACATTTGTATTTTTGCTGAAAAAGGTGTCATTTTACACAGACCATGATGCTGTAACCATCCGCAATGGAGGATAAGCAACATTATCTTCTTGTACACAATTCATTACATTCTTACACTGTACTGTGTCATACAGAAAGGGTCCAGTTTGCAGAGAGAAGCTTGTATTGCTTTACCTTTGTAGTGTGTTATTAGCTGAATCTTATGCACCAGAACCCAACCCTGGCCCTCGTCCAATTAGGTTCCCGTGTGTAATATGTAACAAGGCTGTCTGATCGAACACCTCAGGTGTTGCCTGTGACAGCTGCGATAGATGGTACCATCAGAGCTGTATGGGTATGCCAAATGAAGTGTACACAGGTTTAAGAAATGTAAGTTGGGAACGTTTTCATAGTGGTGTACAAAATTTCTCAACTAGCCTGTTTGATACAACAATATTTGTAACTAGTAATAACTTCTCCTATCTAAATGAGACCACTACTGATTCTGAACCCAGTTTTTCATGTCCAATTGCTACATCCTTACCTATCGAAACCACACCAACCAGAAATGACATACCCTTGAGAATCCTTGTTTTGAATTGTCAGTCAGTTAACCCTTACCCTGTTCTATGTTTATTCCAAATTTCAATACCTACTGAATATTCATTCATAAAATAGTTATAAAGAAATATGGAAGGTGGAACATTGTAGACATTATAGAAAGCAAAGAAATAGATCTTTCAAAATTCTAATAGCAAACAGAGCAGACCCTGATCAGACGGCTCCTAGAGGAGCCGTCTGATCTGGGTCTTTTCTGTTTGCAAATGCGTGAAAACACGTTTATATGAGGGAAAGGTGTAAGACACCTGGTAAACCTGCTCAGTTAAGCAATATAATACAGTCTTCCCAAGCCGACATAGTGATTGGTTCAGAGTCATGGTTAAACCCAAGTTGTATCTTCGGAGATTTTCCCTCCAGGCTTCAAACACTAAAGGAACGATAGACCTCATGGTCATGGTGGAGGTGTTGTCTTGTTGGTCTTGAATAAGTACCATAGTGAAGAGCCAGAGGAGTTAGTCATTGAGCTTGTGTGGGAGAAGTTGTCTGTTCAAGGATCAAAAGACTTCTACATTGGTTCTTTCTATAGACCTCCTGATTGCCTCAATGAAGATTACCTGGAAGGTTTACAGCACTGCATCTCTTTGATCCCTCGGACTAATGATGCACACTTGTGGTTAGGAGGTGATTTTAATTTGGGAGACATAGACTGGCAAAATGAATGTGTGACCCTATCCAAGCCATTGAGCCCAAAGTCACAAACAGCTGACCATAGTCAATGATGCCTTTTTAGACCAGATGGTCTCAGAATCTCAACACTTTCCAATGGTGAGGTTAATTGCCTATCTGGAAAAGGCGGTAGCACACTTCCGTCATCCTGTGTAAACACGCTGGAGAAAAATTCATTCAATACACAAGCTTTATCTTAGTCATTCATGGTTAAGATCCATCTCCTGTTTTCAGGTTTGAGACCCCAGAACTAGATTTGATTTTTTTCTTAACATAACGCCAGATAATTGTTTTGGTTCAGTTTTAGCTTTGAAGGCAAAAGGCTTTTCAAAGTTATGTTTAGATGATTTTATTGTCTTGTTCGATTTGTTACAAATTAACTTATAGCTTTGGAAATCACATTCCCTCTTTGAGGCTATGTACTTGGACCAAGCATGTCTCTTAAGCTTAATTGCTTGAAGGGTCTCTTGTTTCATCCATAAGGGTTTTGGTTTGTGTCCAGGTTTATGTTTGGATTTTGGTACATATTTATCAACACTATGTTCATATTGCTCTTTGAATACGGTAGTCTCTTGAGTATCACAGCAACTTTAGACTCCCAATGATGAATCCATTCTTCGGAGAAATCATCAAAATCACATTTTGTATAGGATTGTCACAAACTTTATATGGGCACATATAATCAATTAATAATATGACGTGGTCACTCACTCCAAGAGAAGGAAGTGTATTTATGTTACCAATATCACTGTCATCTTTTGTAAGTATTAAATCTAGTAAAATACTGACCTGTCCGTCACAATGATGTGTACAGTCTCGAACATGTTGAAATAGGTAGTTATCCTGTAAAGATTCAATAAACCCATATTCAATATGGTTGTCAGAATGACATGTGGTGTAAGTATCCCAATCAATGTCTTTCATATTGAAGTCTCCAGTAATCAACACGTCATCGCAGAGCTCTGAGGCTTCACTTAATAACCTGTTAATGATATCACAATTTCCATGGCTAGATGGACTCCTATCCTATATATTACTCTTATTACTCTTAATGCTTATTGTCCAATTACACCAGGATGTGTCACTATACATAGCCATCAATGTCATACATTGTAGAAGCACATGATTCACCATCATCAACTTTAGACAGAACTTCTGTCACAATAATTAACTGTGGATACACTGTGCAATTTGTATACGTAATGCATTCATCTTGTTGCATAATTGATCTGCATTTGTGTATAAGCAGCTCAACTTTTCAAAAGAAACTTCAACCGGCCGCGGGGCTCTGTGGTAGAACATCTGCCTGCGGTACGGAAAGTCGTGGGTTCGATCCCCGGCCGTGAGAGACCAAAAGTCGTTAAAAGTTGGTACTAGTAGCTCCCTTGTCTATGCTCGACATTAAAGGGGTAGTTCTAGGACTGGTCGGCCAGGTGTCAGGATAATGTGACTAGGTTGGGTGCCCTAGTCACGTTCCCGCGGCAGGGGCATTCCAGTGAGGCACTATTACTTGTCTCATGCGGGTGCCGTCTGCAAATAATTGAAATACTGTTAGTTGGACATAAAACCCAACTCACTCACTCATTCAAAATAAACTTCAGTATGTCTATCAATATTAGTTGTATTAATAGTGTCATTATGTACAGCAGCTTCCTCGCCATCATTTTGTTCCAATGGAATATTGTTGTTCAATATATATTAACACCTGAATCACAAGGTTGACTAGAAATATGTTTTATAGGATAACACATATCCTGTGAACAAACGTCAACAGTAACACTATGAATACCATCAACATCTTGAACAGAAATAACATTGTCCTGAGACAAACTTGTACTATGTACACCATTTACAAACCTCCCTTCACAATCTCTAGTGACCGTTACCCGGAAAGGGTATCACAGCTGTGGGATTCCCTCCGGTTGCAGGCTGCCCTGGAACAATTTTTCCCCGGAAGATCACCAGATTAGGATTTTTTTCATCGTTTTTCCTCTGTTCAAGTACCAATCTCAACTCAGGGTTTTTCTCTTTTGTCAGATCCGGAGTGATGAATACGGTATATTACTCCATTTGCCACATAGGTATTCATTTTGTTCATCTTTCTTTCTCAACACCTTAGCACTGCCTAAAACCTTATGTTTGTCAGTGACAGTTTCGAGCACTGCTTTCACAAGACGATTCTTGTTAGATGGTCAACCCAAATGTACAAAAGTTTTTACTTTTACATCCTGGCATCCAATAGTTTCAAATACATTTGTAATGTTAGCTTCATTTGAAGCTTTCTTATCTCCTTCTTTTGGTTGGGGAACGTTGTGGATTATAATGTTACTCTTTCGCTCCTCATGCTTACGCTTCATGGACCCGTGTCACTACCAGTACCTTCTGATCAATGGATGTTTCAAGTTCTTTAATTTTGTTGTGGAACTTCTCTATTTCAGCCTTTTGATTTTTGTATAAATGATCCTAGTTCAGTCAGTTTGGATAGAAGGCGGGAACAGCCATCACAGTTGAAAGGCACGTTGGGAGTGGGTTCCCTCCTCAACATGTCGTACAGCGCTGTCAAGATACATGTATTACTACACTCCAGACAAAACCAGTAATTGTAGATGTTACAATTCAGTGACTTTTGAGATTTATTAAACTAGGCATCATACTGTGCACAGCTATTGTGATTTTGCAATTTCACCGGCGTCGTGCTTGCCTCATTTTTCCCATTGGCTTTTGCAGCCATTCCTTAGTTACACAACTAGATTATTTGCAGAACAATAGTTTTTCACACAAAATGTATAGCCAAACAAAGAAATGTTTTGTAGTATTTATTACCGATGATTTAACCCCATTTAACCCTTTCCCTCATATAAACGTGTTTTCACGCGTTTGCAAACAGAGTAGACCCAGATCAGACGGCTCCTAGAGGAGCTGTCTGATCAGGGTCTGCTCTGTTTGCTAATGGAATTTGACAGATCCATTCCTCTACTTTCTAAAATGGCTAAAATGCTCCATCTTCCATATTTTATTATAACTATTTTGTCCAGGAATAGTCAGTAGGTATTGAAATTTGAAATAAACACAGAACAGGGAAATGGTTTAAAACTATTTTTATCTGCTAGAATTTTTTGCTGCCATCATTGAACCAGAACTGGATCATCTACTGTCATTTTCAATAAACGTTCTCACTGAATTTGAATCAATATTTTTTCACTTCTTACTTCTTATTGAGATCAAATTTAAAACACTTGTGTTATCATTTTCTTTTCAGTAAATCTGTGTACTAGTTTCCATTGAATCCATCTTTAAATACAGATTTCAGGCCTATCAGGAATCACACAGTCTTGATAACTCCTTGAATTTCAGGGGTTGCCTTGAAAAGTGCTTGAAAACATAAATAAGTGCTTGAAAACTGCTTAAATTTTGGCCAATCCTGAAAAGTGCTTAAAAATTCCTTGAAAATACAATGTATCGTCGATGGCCCTGTTTCGGTGCATGCCCTATTTCGGTGCACTTTACTTGGGAAACGATATCTTCTTTAAGAAGAGTTGAATTACGTCATCACTTTTTGCAATCCACAAAATAAACAAATACCTGTCATCGCTGTCAAAAAAATCTAAAATGTGCTGCAAATAGTTAAATTACTTACTATATTTGATAAAGCATAGCAATTTCAGCCATTTTCCTTATGTCTGTTTTCACTTAGATAACTTTTGTTCCAAAAAATACTGTCTTGAAAACGTTTCTCTCAATTTTGTTGAGATTGACATTTGTTTTCATATGCTGCAGCAAAGTCACATGACTTCGATGTCTCTGCTCACTGTTTTTCAAGTACAGGCTATGTCCAAAAGTATGTCCTTCACTAAATTTTTCACATAGGAGAGAGACCTTACAGAGCAGATATACTGTAGTTTATTCATACAGGATAGAGACCTAATTTTATTCATGCCAGAGAGATACCTACTAGATTTAAGTCCAATAATATTTTACTGAAAAAAAAACGTCTTACTAGAGTTGTTTTTAGTCAAAATGCACAAATTCCAGGGAAAATGAGTTTAAACAAGGTAAGAACATTGACAATAAATGGTTCTTGTTATAAAAATACTTTAAACTCGTTACAACATGCATAATTTGTTTGATATGCATTTCATTTTGTTTTAACAGTTCAAAGTTAAAAATTAAGTTACATACCTACTACTTTTCATTTACAAATGTAGTCATACACTTTTGTTGAACACTGTATTTGGATAAAAAAGCAGCCGCACCGAAATAGGGCAGATAAACACAAAATAACACAAAATGGCTACGTCATTAAAATGGTTTCAACCGCGATAAATATGGACTATTTTGGGAATTAATTTATACAGATTTAACTTAGAAGACCTATTACAAAGGTACTATTAGTTTTATCATACAATTTTAAGATTTGTGATCACCGCGATCAGATTGATTGCTAAGTGCACCGAAACTGGTCCATCCACGATATTCAGAAATGTCCTTGAAAACTGTCCAGGCTTTCTATGACTCATCATTCAAGTATACTATGCGGTTTATGGACTAAGCGTACCATTACCGTAGCGTACCATTACCAAATCGTACCATTTTCGGTCTAAGCGTACCATTTACCAAATATATGAAACTGGTATAAATATTTTTTATTATTGTTATATGAAAACATGAAAAATGTAATTAATGTATATTTTATCTTAGTGTGTTTTAATTGAGCATAGTATTGTCATGACATACGGTTACCCTTATCCAAGTTATGACCCATACACCGACTTTCCTAGACAAGAGGAAGATCCTAAATACGGTGTCCAAAGTTTCTTTCCAAATACGTACTTTGAATTTGAGAATATCATTCATCCATCCAGGTGTTGGCTTCTGCCAAATCACTTTTTTATGTACAGCGAATATCGGAAACGTGTAAACTTTCAACTAAGGGTTTCACTGTGTGGTAATTGCCACGTAGAGTTTAAGCTAACAAAGATCGTATGCATACACAAAAAGTATTTGCAAGCAGGTCAGACCCAAAATAAAACAACCAGAATGAAAAAAAAGGATGATAAATCGTTTTTGTGACAATTTTAACACTTGAACTTAGCTTCGTTCCAAAACCGATATTCCTTTACAGTTTTCACTGTTATATGCCAGTGTGTATTTGACACGTGCCCATAATCACGTGACATTGGGCCACACGCGCTAGTGTGTGAATGTCGATGTGTATTGATAATACGATGCGAGAGAAACCCAATTGGATTACACTAATCTGATATATTGAGCCCATTTATTCCATAAATACACGTTTGCAAACAGAGTAGATCCAGATCAGACGGCACCTTTAGAGGCTGTCTGACCAGGGCCTGCCATGTCTGGTTATGAAATATAACTATACAATCATGTACATGTAGTTTACAAATTACAAAATGTTATCTATAGCCTACATGTCTTTACAGAAATCAGTTAATAATACTCATCGTATTTTTTTCTTACATGAATATTTATGGAGTAAACGTTATAATCGGATATATGTTTCTACGTTAAATTTTAAAACGAAGGGGCTGGCAAAAATAAACACATTATTTTTATTGTTTTATTTCAGTCCCGATTAACATGTTGTGGTTCTAAACCCTAATATAAATGAATAGAAACACTAACTATAGTGACATACAACAGAACACGGACATAATGAGTATACGCTTTTTATGCATTTGCAAACACAGTAGACCCTGGGCAGACGGCTCGTATAGGAATCATCTGCTCAGTTTGCTTACGAAACTATATCAGATTCTCTAGTTTCTGTCATGCAAAAATTCCTATGACGGTGTGCCATTGCAAATTTAATATTCCCGATGTCATAGCACATACACTCAGCAGCACATTTCTAAAGACTCGTACCCGTTCACGTATATTAACTCATTACTGCATGAATACGCTTTTCTTCGTCTCTGCAAACACAGTAGACCCAGAGCAGACGGCTCTTATATGAGTTTTCTGATTAGGGTCTGCTCTGTTTGCTTATGGCAAGTTAACATTTGCCACGGAGGCCGTACGATTTCTTTCCCTGCGATTTTCCTACGATTTTGTTTGGCATCTTAGAAGTCTACGGGCTGCGATGTTTTTGTCTACGATCATCGTACGATTATTTGTGTATACTGATCGAGCTTATCCGTACGATGACTGAGCGGTGACCGTGCTGTCTCCGCTTGGATAAGCCAATCGTACGTAGCCCGTACGGAGCCTGTGTGGATTCCATACGAAGACCAGTGGGATTGTTCTATCTTCTATAGATAGACAACTATTAATGCAGGCAATGTCAAAAAAATATACACCGATGCGATGTACGTTCGATTTCACGGGTATGGCACGGACGCCGAGCGGCAGCCTTGTGGTGATCTTGCGATGACCGTATGGTCGCCGTACGATTTTTTTGCTACATGTCCACCGAAAATCGGTCTTTTTTAGCACGATCCTCGCGCGGCCTCCGTACGATGCCCATGCAGAGTTCGCACGATGCCTGTAACCACGTGTTTACGGGCTGCGGGCTTGCGATTTTAGAAAATATTTATAACCTTTTTTATGACAAATCATAGAGGCTACGGCGACCGTATGCCTCCGTACGGAGACCGAGCGGTTTTCACCTTACGGGTCTATGGGCGCCGTAAACTCATCGTAGGGCAAATACGAACGCTCGATCGTCTGTTATCATTTTGGTATGTGTGGACAGGCCTTGTCAAGACATGCATACCAAAAATGCAGGTTGTAAATGAAAACTTGAAGAAGTTATGGTCAAGCCGGAGTTACGACAATAACTCGCGATTTCTTCGAAACCAGGACCGACGGGACAGTGAATGGGTTAAATCGGAACATATAATAGAACATGGATCAACAATCAATAAAATGAAACACATATCTGTAACAACACCCGTTGTTGTTTCGGGTACATGTCTATACTGTGCTGGTGTTACACCTGAAACAGAAAGCAAATTTCAAATACGGAGAAATTTTGGATTGATACTAATTACATGTTCAACAGAATAAGATTTATACATCTGACACGCTGCTACTCTATGATGCTGAACTTGCATTATAGACATTTCAAGTACGCCTGATTAGGTACTATTTTGAAACAAATAGGAATACATGGCAGTGATAGTTAGGAACCATTAACAGAGCTACATATAAAGATGCCTGTCCAAATACAATGTTACACCTTTCTTTAGAATGATTCCATAATTCAGCTTATTCTCGCAATCGCAAACAAAACCTACCCGATCAGACAACTTGGAAAATATTTGAAAAAAAAGAACACGAAAATTGTTAAGAAATGTTACCAGTATTGCACTTTCTGTGTTGCCATCTAGACTTCTGCACTGCACAGCCCGGCTCCGTCCTTTGATGCTTAATGAGCAGTCTAAACAAGGATAGTCCGGCATGATGCTTTCTTGACTGTCAAGTCTTCATTTGCGCGTGACTTTTATTCGCGTGCATATCGCTGATTGAGTATTTTGGGTAAAGTGTCATATTGAGTTGCTACTGAGGCGTAACGACATTAACTGCAGCCAATAATTGGACAATTAATTCGCCGTTTTTAATCCAGTGTTTCAAACACGCGTGCATTGCGTAATGTGGGGTTGGGATCGAGGCGTTACGATAATGACTTCAGTCATTAATTGGATAATTAATTAACCGCTTTAAAAGTTTATTCAAACACTGACCAACGATATTGAGAATTTCTAAGCACACGCATACTTATTTAATTTATTTCAAGTATATTTGCAGTGAAAATATTTAAACCCTTCCCCTCATATATAAACGCTCTTATAGGGGCTATTTTGTCAGGGTCTGCTCTGTTTGCTAATGGAGTTTGATAGTTCTATTTCTAAATAATTTGGCCAAGAATATTCAGTAGGTATCGAACTTTGGAATTGGGAAAGAGTTAAATTATTGATTACTGTACAATCAAATCTCCGGATTTTCCATAACGCGTGCCACCTTCAATGCAGTGCATACCAGATCATTCGCAATACACACAGGTCATGATTCGTAAATAGAGTTGGATTGTTTAAATCTTGGGCTATTTAAAACTAATTCAGAACATAAGGTTCATCTCAGGTGTTATTTTTTATAAAGGATACTTGTGCATTTTATTATGACTGTGTTGGGGAAACTTGTAAATGGGCGATTTTCTGTATGTCGATGTCAACAAATCGGCATATATGAGGTTCTACACAGAATCTAAAATGTCGACATATGATGTCCAATACAGGTGACTTTTGTTAATGTTTATTTGTGCAGCTTACATGTATTATGACTGTGTTGGGGAAACTTGTAATCTGTAGATTTCCTGTATGGCGATGTCAAGAAATCGGCATATTGGGTTCTTACACAGAATCTAATAAGTCGGCATATGATGTCCAATACTTGTAATCTTGTAAGAGTATATTTTTAAAACACTGTATTATACATTTGTATAATACTTTAGTGTTATATTCAAATATAATTTATGTTTTTTATTATTGGTACGCTTCGTCCAGGAAATGGTACGCATAGTCCTGGTACGCTTCGGCAATGGTACGCTTCGTCCATTTTCCATACTATGCTATAGTAGAATCTTTGACATTTAGAGATATGACTTATTGAATATACATATTGAAGTATACAAGTAATGCAGAAAGATCCTGTAGAAACTTTCTGCATTACTCTTGCACTTAATTAAACTTATTTCCTGCTTGTGGTTGCTTTTGAATGGGCTTTTTCAGTGTTTGGGCAAGACAGATTGTGTCACTAATAGTACATGTACTTGGATCTTGAAATAAAGACCTTGAAGAGTGCTTGAATTTTCCCACCAAATCTCTGTATGAACCCTGCCTATAAACCATGTTTATCCATGTTCATTTTAAATTGCAAATGGTGGATCGGTCATTAACAACATGTGTCAAGAATGTCATTAATTAACCCATTCCCTCATAGGCTATTTTTATATCCAACCTCTTTGAATATATCTACCACAAAGGAGCATTTACTAGAGAAAAGGAATGTTTTAGAATTATGTAGTATTGAAGCCATTGTGACAAATAGAGCATTTGCTCCTATGGAGCAAAATTAAATGCTCTATTTGTCACAATGGTTTCAAAAAGTGTCTTTTACAGAGGTGTAGAAAGGTGTATTTATGGAGGAAAGGATTATCACTGCTTATCCCCAACAATCATGTCAATTGTGACACCATGAGATTAAATCCACAATTAAATCTGCTGGCCAAAATATTGGAGCCGCGACTGCGGCCTCTGCAGCCCCATTGCCTACGCGCCTGCTAGACCAGACATTGAATTTGGTATAAATATCTATTTTTGAGACAGGTGGCAGCTTAATGCAGGGTATATGGCATGCAGAAAGCTCCTTTAGGACTTTGATCCTGCATTAAGCAGCCACCTGCTTAAAAGTATCAAAATATTTTCTCTACTAGAATTCCTGTTTAGAGGAGTTTTACTGTATTCATCAGAGTTGAATTATTTTACTGGTAGACTGCCATCATGGGCAAGCACAAGAAACATGGACACAGGAGTTCCAGTTCCAGTAGCTCATCCAGTTCAGACAGCTCTGATGGGGAGTACAGGCACCTGCCCAAACATGAGAGAAAAAGAATGAAGAAGCTCAGGAAACAGATGAAGAAGGTAAGTCAGGTTCACCCTGTGTGCATTGACCCTTCATATGCACATTTTTGTGCCTTTGCAAACAGATTAGATCCAGATCATACAGCTCCTGTGTGAGCTGTCTGATCAGGGTTTGCTTTGTTTGCTCTTGGGATGGTATAAATATGATTCTTCGGTTTTTGCTAAGATAAAAATTACCTTGTTTTCATGGTGCCATCATAAAAATACCTTTTTTTTTCATGGTGCTATCATAAAAATTCAGTTAATTAATATAAGTACTGTACTATCATTATTCCTTGCATGAATATTCATAAGTTGAAGGGTTAACCATTTCCTCTATAAATACGCCTTTTTACACCTCTGTAAAAGTCACTTAATGAAACCATTGTGATAAATAGAGCATTTGCTCCTATAGGAGCAAATGCTCTATTTATCACAATGGTTTCAAACTACAAAATTCTAAAATTTTCCTTTTCTCTTGTTAATGTTCCTTTTCGGTAGATTTATTCAAAGTAGTTGGGTCTTAAAATATCCTATGGAGGAAAGGGTTAATTTGATGAAAATCTATGCAAAGTAGTCTCAGTAGAGATACCAAACGATACAAAAAAAGTACTTAGAATTGACTTTTTAAAAAAACAAACGGAAATAAATGTTAATGTATGGAAGAAAATTTGGGAAAGTTTTTCATTGGATCTTTTCCCTCCCAGTTTTTTGCTTGTTTGAATGTTATTTGGCCCTCCTTATATAGAGTAGACCCTACTACTGGGTCTACCCTGTTTGAAAATGTGTGAATACACGTTTATATGAAGGTAAGGGTTAATAATTTGAAAACTAAGCTCTTTTTCAGATAAGCACTACAGTCCATTCGCCAGTATTTTTTGCCATTTCAAAAAGTCTTGCTCATTTCAGTACAGACTGTACAAACTCAGGTCATTGATAAAGTTATCTTGATTGATGTGTAAATAAGTCTGGGGAGTATAAACAAACAAACTGATATAAGACCATTTGTAAATACATGTACATGACATTGTATAACGTTTGTTTTCTTCACAGGTATTGAAGCCTTTGATCTGTAACTTGTTAACCTTTTCTCCACAAATATTTATGTAAAGTTGAATAACATCATGATTATTTAATTGTTTATGAGCTGAATTTTTATAATGTTGAATGAATAAACATTTTGAATTGAATATGATCTTGCACAAATTATAGAATCAGATCTATATTCTTTCATAACCAAACAGAGCAGCCCCTGACCAGACCTCTGATTTGGGTCTACTCTGTTTGCAAAGGTGTTAAGAGGTGTATTTAAGGAATAAATAGTTATTCTAATGCAATCTGTCAATTTTCTGCAATCTGATTGGCTCATGTGACTAAATTTGCGGCATATAAAAACTGTTTTATATGTCGCAAATTCAACCAATCGAAAATGGCCGAATAACAGCATTAGCCTGTAAATATATTAATGCACTTTGTTTATTAAACACTTAGATCTACTGATAAATTAGTATGCATACACTGACATACATGTATATTCAAGTTCAGTCCGGTTATTTGAAAGTAATTAATTTCCATTCTTTGTCACGACTTTCGGCGTCACCATTAAAATAATTTGCGACCGTTAAAAACCTCATATACTGTCGCAAATTTCAAATTACAGTAGGATTAACCCTATAATTATGTCATGTCATTTGTAAACAGCTTTGTACCAAAGGCATGTGTTTGATCAAGATTGAACCTATATGGCAGTCTACCATTGATCAGTCATAGAATTGAATGAACCTGACAAAAGTGGGAATAATTTGGTTGCAGTTCTGACTGTTCACCCACTCCCTCTTATTGACACCTATGTAATAGTCACTTTTTGAAACCATTGTGATAAATAAAGCATTTACTCCATAGGACCAAATGTTCTATTTATATATGGAGTAAATGCTTTATTTATCACAATGGTTTCAAAAAGTGACTATTACATAGGTGTCAAAAGGTGTCCATATAAAATAATAGTCTCCACAATAAACACATACATATATGTATTTTCAATAACTCATAATACAAGATATTGGTTATGTTCAATTATTTCTATGAAGATTGTCAGTGTAAACTTATAATGATAAAATGCCCCTGTGATTCAAAATTAAACCATTTTTGTCAATACTTTTTGTTGCACAACAAAATATTATTAGCCTTTTCCAAACAGTTACAAAACTAAAATGAAATCCGAATAAAAAACATCAGCAAATAATATTGGAGTCTTTGATATCAAACACATTAACCCATTACACCATGCATATTCATGTATGAAATAATGATATCATGAATATTAATTAGATTAATTGCTATAATAATACATGGGCACATGAACTTTTGGCCGTGATAGAAACTGTAGAATCATATCTATATTAGATCATAAGCAAATAGAGCAGACCCAGATCAGACGACTCCTACAGGAGCTGTCTGATCTGGTTCTACGCTGTTTGCAAAGGCGTGGAAAAGCGTACTTAAGGAGTAAAGGGTTATGGTTTGACTTCAGCTTTTATTTGATATATCTTCTTGTGATATGATTCTTTACAGTATATAAACAAGTGATTTATGTACTTTTTAGCCATTTTTGATATTCAATGCAAGTAGAGACTCTCACTTTAATGTTTGTACATTTTTTCTTCAGGGCAAAATTCCTCCTGGATCAGTGCCGGTAAGTATTTCAACTTTCATGTTTGTATTACTTTGTTTATGTATGTAATGTGTAAACTTATTGGAAAGTTTAAAGTGAACTGTTGCCTACAAGTACTCTTAACTATTATGATCGAGTTCTGTGTTCAAAGATTAACCTCTTACCTAATAGATACACCTTTAACACCTGTGCAAACAGAGTTGGCCCAGATCAGACGACCCCTACTAGAGTCTGCTACAGGGTCAGCTCTGTTTGCTTATGGAATAATGAAGATCTGATACTACAGTGTCTGCCAAGGTCGAATATTCCAGTGTTAACCCATTCCAACGTAGGCTATTTTTAGATCTAACCTCTTTGAAAAAAGTCTACCCAAAAGGAGCATTTACTAAAGAAAAGAAAATATTTAGAATTGTGAAGTATTGAAACCATTCTGATAAATAGAGCATTTGCTCCTATGGAGCAAATGCTCTATTTATCAGAATGGTTTCAAAAAGTGACTTTTACAGAGGCGTCAAAAAGCGGGAATGGGTTAAGGTGCCATTATAAAAGTTCAGGTAAATAATATTCGTGATATCATTATGTCTTACATGAATATTCATGGAGTAAAAGGTTAATCATTTCCCGAATGAATATTTTTGTGTGAAATAATGACATCATGAATATTTATGAGCGGAAATTTTATTACGGCTTAAATACACAAAATGTTTTGGTAACGGTAGAAATTGTAGAGTTGGATCTATTATAATTTTTATATGCAAATTGAGCAGACACTGATCAGAAGGCTTCTGTAAGAGCCGTCTGATCTGGGTCTACTCTGTTTGCAAAGGTGTTAAAAAGGGTTTTGAATGCGGGAGGGGGTTAAAGCAAGCCGTAACCTACATAATTCTTGTGATTTGGTTTTGTATTCAATGATTTAATCTGATTATAAAAGTTATGAGTACCGGGTATATTAGAGTTATCTAGATCTACCTGATAGAAAATCACCTAATAAACTACTAATGATTTAATATTAAGTGAACTCTTTCAACAGTACAATCATGTTTATTATACTGCAAAGTAAAATCCTCACTTCTGATTGGTTAACTAGCCGTGTACATTAGTCCATGTACCCTGTGAGCTGACAGGGTACATAGAAATTCCCCATGGCAGGCCCCACATATTATGGCCAGAAATCAAAAGACCGACTTCTCGACTCGGCTAAACAATAGCAAAATTCATAATAGACAATTATTGATACCTAAAGAAAAAAAAATGCAGAAATGAATTAAAAAACATCATTGTTTGAAATGACCAATAAAACAGATTTTAGAGGAGTTATTATATCGTCCAGCCATTTATAATAACACGAACGCCGATGAAATACAATACACACCACTTCGGATACCTTCGAGTAGAATTAATGTATGGGGGCGCTTTTAGGGGAATTAGCGTGTTTAGTGATTCAACATGCCAAAATGGATTTATATAAATTATTCGAACCGTAAAACTTTGCAGTATAATAAATTCGTTATACAGTTCTTTCCCAGGGTACATGACGATTTATTACCGGCTGGTAAAATCATGTAACCCTCGCCTAACGGCTCGGGCAACATGATTTTCCTCAGCCGGGAATAAATCGTCATGTACCCTGGGAAAGAACTGTATAACTAATACAGTATGTGATAAAGTTTGCAAAACTATCTGATTGGGTCTGCTCTGTTTGCTTATGGAATTTCAGGGCACAAAATTTATGTTTTCAAAATTTTCACTCGTCTTGCAATATAGACAAAGAAGGCAACACAAAATACTCACTAGTCCTGCAATATAGACAAAGAAGAGAAAATTACACGCAGGACGAGCAGACAAGTGAATTTTGTCCCCTGAATTTTACAGAACTCATTCTGCAGTTTCTTTCATGGCCAAATATATCAAATATATATGTTAATGTGACATTTAAAAAAATCATTTAATGAATACATGTATTTTGAAGAATGACACATTGTAACATAAATATTCTTGTTTGAGGTATGAAAACTTCATTACATGTATTCTTACTTATAACTTAATCTTCTCAGGGCATGTACCCAGGGGGACATGGTATGCCCCATGGCGGACATGGCATGCATCATGGTGGACATGGAATGCCCCATGGAGGACACATGGGTGCACCCCATGGAGCTCATGGAGCATACCCTGGACAACCTGCTTACCCACCAGGTGCAAGTGGCTATCCAGGAGGCTACCCAACTGGCACGGTGCCCCCACCCCAACCCCATGCAGGATATGGCCCACCCCCAATGCAACCAAACATGTACCCAGCTGGAGGAGCAGGCTATCCAGCACCCAACCCAGCATATCCAGCTCCAGGCCCACAAGGAGGCGGAGGTGGGTCTGACTTAAAGCTTTCCTTCATATAAACACTTTCTGACTTAATCCTTTCCTTCATGTAAACACTTTTTCATGCATTTACAAACAGAGTAGACCTGGATTGGATAGGTCCTATAGGAGCCGTCTCATCAGGATCTGCTCTGTTTGCTGTTTGACATGATACAGATGTAATTCTATAGTTTTTGTTAAAGTAAAATATTCCTTTGAAAAGTTTATGTTATAAAAATTCTTCTCATGAATATTCCTGATGTCATTATTTCTTATATAGATATGGAACAGGAATAGAATACTTTAGAAGAAGCTCTCAATAGTGACAACTTAACCCTTTCTATGTTCTAGATTGATGTAAGAAATAATGACATCATGAATATTTATTAGCTGAATATTTATAACGTAAAATTTTCTTTGTGACAAAAACTGTATCTCCTGTATCTAGACTGTTTGCATAGGTAATAATAAATTCACTGCTAGCTTGCAAAGAGTTTAAAAATTTTATATTACAATATTTCAGGTTTTGTTGGAGGTGGTGCTCCACCCCCAGGTGGATATCCCCAAGGTAAGTTTGTATGAGAATTGATTAATTCTATGGTAGACAGATGTTGCTTTGCTATGTAGCAGCTAGCTAGTTATCTCTTTACTCCCCTGTGGTAGATTTAACCCTTTAATCAATAAATACACCTTTCTATGCCTTTGTAAACAGATTGGACCTAGATAGGAGCCATCTGATCTGTGTCTGCTCTGTTTACTTGTGGAATAATATAAATCTCATTCCACAGTTTCTGCTTTGGCAAAAATGTCATGTGTTAATATGCAATTTTAAAGCTATAATCTGATTAATGTTTATCACATCATCATTTCTTACATGAATATTCATGGAGTGAAGGGTTAATGGACCAGTGATGACCTATGCAAACAGTCTTGATCTGGATTGGTCCAACTCTGTGTGTGGTTTGATCTTAGATCTAGACCATTTGTCCCTTTATTTCTGCAAAATTTAGTAATAATATTTTTTGTTAAAAATAATACAGACAACAGTCCAGCAGACATGAATTATTTAACGTACAAAGAGTTCAAGAGTTTCTTAAAATAGAACTGCAAAAAAAGACTAATAGCCTATGTAGATATTTTTTCTCAGCATCAAAGTATGTTACACTAATTTCAAAAGTATTGTCATAGTTAAATTGGTTTCACCATTATTATCAATACAGTTGTGTTTTACTTCTTTTTGTTTTATGGAAAAATATCCAATGAAATTATTTTTCTTTTTATGGAAAAATATCATACGAAATGGTTTTCTTTTTATGGAAAAATATTAAATTATTTTTCCTAACACATGTGCAGTGACATCCCTATCAATTGTCATAATGAGGAAATAGGGAACTGGAAAAATAATAAAATGTTCACGCTATTTAGATGAGTTGCAACATTGATACTTGACCCCTGATAAGGGTTTACATGACAAGGCAATGGTTATTGTTTCTGATAAATGACATACAATTTATTCCCTAATCACAAATAGCCCTTCAATTTGCAGCAGATCTTACGCCTTTATGTGCTGAGATAATTTGTTGTCTGCTGAAAGTGTTGTCTGTTAATTATTCTTTCTCTTATAAAGACGCCTTTTCATGCCTTTGCACACAGAGTAGACCCAGATCAGACAGTTCTGTTGGAGGTTGTCTGAAGAGGAACAGCTCTGTTTGCTTATCAAATTATATAGATCTGATCCTACAGCTTTTGGCTAAGCCAAAATTGCAAGATGAACGTTTTAAAACTTATCGGATGAATGTGTTCATTAGGGAAAGAGTTAAGTATTTCTGAAATCTTACCAAAGCTGCAAATCTAAATTCATGACAAACTGTTCGGAGACAGATGAGATATCATGTGTTTTGTTGTCTCATCTGGTTCTAAACGTTTTGCAAATGCAGGTAATATCATGCTTACCAGGTTATTCCATCTTGTTTCAAAGTGTCAGAGTTTTCTTTCCTGATCAAATGTTTGATTGCTTTTGGAATACATAGAATATCCTAGTTCTGGTATGTATGCATGTTGCCACCGCATATATATCTGTATATTTGTTGTACATGTGTGTGCATGCTTGTTGTAGATAGCTACAATATTTGGTCAAGAATATGCTGACACTCTAGCAATCTAACCCTTTTCAAGAAAAGCTGGAAGTGCATTAACAAACTGATTCGCCCATTTCATTATTCCTTCTTAAGTTTGTGTCCTTACCAGATAAGAGGTCTAACAGGAAATCAGTTTTCTATGTCACATGACCTCCCTTTGCATCCCCAAATCCGCGTCCAGTCTGGTCCGGGAATTAGTCTCGCCGCGGATTTACCCTGTGCCATTTCAGCTTCATCTTACCTATACTACGCGGAATCCGATTGGCCAAATCTTCGTGCATACACCAATCAAATCGCTGTTATCCTTGCATGAGTTACAAATCCGTTTCCTCCCAAATTGTTAGCGAACTTTCACAACAAACGTAAAAAAATGTGGCAACATCTCAAACTATTGCTGTATTTGAATCAAATGGACTTAAAATGACAATAATATTTTATCGGACAGCTGATTCAGCGGAAATTCTGCGTATTGACACTAGCAGTAGGAATAAGTTCAAGCGGGACTGGCAAGAAACTGAAAAATGACAGCGTGTCCTCGTGTATGTCTGAAGTTGTCATTGACAGAAAACAGCGAGGTGTTGTGTGTGCGACAAATTGATTACATACTGCAAAGAGGGAAGCTTGCTATTGTAGAACATAGTTCTTCATCTGACACACAGAGAAGGAAAATGTGATTAAAACCAACAGAAAGTAAGTTACTGCCCTACGTAACCGGTGGACAATCTGAAGATGACAAACTATGGTATTCACCCAATTTTCAAAAACGTATCAAAGAATGTGAAACACCTGTTCCTGTAGTATTACTTGAAGACAGAACAGCAAGTACACAGGTAGGAGCAAAAAAGTGTTTAAAATATGTGATTGATTTTCAATGAATAACTAACCTGCAGCTGGTTCCTGAATTTTATGAGAAGGTGCATGTCAACTATTAGTAAAATATTTCAATGACAGTGATGACAAGAAATAAATTACAATCAGAAAAATAAAAAAAAGCAATAACAGACTTTAAATCATACTGAGCCAGAGTATTCCATCCATGAACCCGAGGGCCATATTTTCTCTATTTTTCTCTACATTTATGCAACATTTTGCCATACTTAAGATCAATCTGTTTATAATTGCATCATCATGTGCACGGAAATTTGTTATTTTATGCTGGAATTTCTGGTTACTTCAAAAAGACTGGAGAATATTGCAAGAGCATTCTTTTGTACTTCACTATTTTTTTTATGAATATTTATAATTCGTATCAGAAATAAAGACATCATGAAGTATTATTAGATTAATTTATAATAATTTTTGGAAGCAAATTGAACAGATCCAAATCAGACTGCTCCTACAGGCCTTCTCAGTTTGCAAAGGAGTATTTATAGAGTGAAGGGTTAAAAACTAGTTCATGAGCAGAAGTTGAAACATCAAACTGAGGTTTGTCTTGTTCAAACAGTTGCATATTAGTAATTCCTTTCACTCTTCTTTTTTCAGGC
Source organism: Azorinus chamasolen (assembly GCA_963576725.1). Lineage (NCBI taxonomy): Eukaryota > Metazoa > Mollusca > Bivalvia > Cardiida > Solecurtidae > Azorinus > Azorinus chamasolen. The sequence goes on along the minus strand of OY755236.1, from coordinate 71,354,459 downwards.
AATAGTTCTTGGTGTCATTGCTGAGAGGAATCTACCTCTGTCCATGGTACAGGTCTTGATTGACTTAGCCAAAGAACTTGCGAAGGACATCAAAGCTTTACAGAACCTGAGTATGGTTTGCACTTCAGCCTCATAGACTTGGTGAAACTATGACTAGGAAAACAGTAGAGAAGCTGAAGAAAACATCAGTTTTGCTAAACCTTGATCAAGCAACAATAACAAACATACATTTTGTACCAACAGTGATTTGTAATTACTTTGATGAGAAAGAAGGAAAAGTTGTGCTAGACCAGTTGGCCTCAATAGAAGTTTTGAAAGTGGATTAACATTATGAAGTTATGTTTTTGTCTTCAACACCAGCTCTAGTAATAAAATGGTATTTAGTACAGTGCAGTTGTTTGTTTTTTTGGTGTGTTTTTAAGTTTTAAATTTTGAACCAGAAGAGCTCAGGGAGAGCTTTCCAATTGACCTTTAAAGCCCTATTTTTCATTTTCGGCAGGGGGCTTCGCCCCCTGTCACCCCCACCAGGGCTTTGCCCCTGGACCCCATTGGGGGCCTAAAGCGGCCCCCAAACCCCGCGCCGAAATATTTCCTCCCCTCAGCTCTTGGGTCAATCACACCCCTGACCTTCACTTTAATAGCTACTGTTGGAGTGTTTTTAACTGTTGCCAATTACATAAATGTACGTGAGCTTGCTACATCTACAACCCTGACCACCTTGTAATCCTCACCAAAAGGGTTAGATTTATAGGCAAATGGCTTTTGGGGAGTGATATCTTTTGAATGAAGAACAAACTGCCTTTAACCCTTTCCCTGTTTTAATATTCATGTAAGAAATAATGACATCATGAATGTTTATTAACTGAATTTTTATAATGTATAAATTTTTCAAGGAATTTTTTTGCTTTGACAAAAACTATAGAATTAGATCTGTATCATATCAAAAGCAAACAGAGCAGACCCTGATCCAATGGGAGCTGTCTGATCTGGGTCTACTTTGTTTGCAAATTTATGCATGAAAAGGCGTTCATATGAGGGGGAGGTTAACTTAATGGATTATTATTTAATCATTGACAAATAGTGCTACAAGAGACCTGAAATTTGTTTACTCTTCTTGGCACTGTATGTCTGTACCTGAAATATTATTTCAAAATTTAAGGGAAAAAATCAAATCTATTTCATTTTACATTTAACCCTTTCCTTCATATAAATGCCTTTTCACGCATTTGCAGAGAAGACCTACATCAGACGGCTCCTTCCTCATTTCATACTGACTATTTTGTCCATGAATATTCAATAGGTATTGAAATTTGGACTAAATATAGAACAGGGAAAGGGTTAATTTTTAAGGAGCATGAGTTGAGACATTTTTCAAATTTACTTTCAGGTTACCCTCAGCAACGACCATATTGAGCTTGACTCACAATAAAACCCTTCCCAGAAGCCACTTCTACTACGCTAACCTATATACATGTGGGCAGGGCTAATGCACGAGTCTGCTAGAATATTTGTCACTTTGTATAATAAAGATTGATCATAATGTATACCGGTACTTCATAGTGGTCTGGAGAGTGTGTATGGATAGTCATTACATGTATTTGAATTTTCTTCTCTTTTTTTTTTTTTACTCATTGAACTTCATTAAAACCTAGATAATCTGAACAATTTCGGTCAGACAGGTGGGAAATTAATGCAAGGGGAAAGTCTTTTAGTCATTTTAGATCCAGATGAGAGACAGACTAACTAGGCATCTCTTCATAATCCTAACAATTTGATTTTTAAGAGAAGTAGAAGAGAAAAAATAACTTCTGGAATTGTAGTTGTAATTGAAAATCTTTCAGATTGCTATGAAGGTCGCTTTTTCTTGAATTGCAACAATGCATTTTATAAATTTGTTTACAACCACCTTTCAGAACAGATTTATGTACATTTTATTGAGGGATATGCAAAATATATAATTTTTTTATCCTTGAAATTAATGTAATGAATGGATTTGAGGTTTAGACTAAACGACTTGTAGAACAAAATGAACTGTAGTAAGTGTTTAGTTATGATTGACATTTGTTGTGTAATGTTAGTGTATAATGTACATGTATATCTTACCCTTTACTCCTTAGATACACCTTTTAATGCCTTTGCAAATGAGTAGATCCAGAGTTCCAGATCAGACAGCTCATGTAGGAGCTCCCTGATCAGGGTCTGCTCTGTTTGCTTATGGAATTCTATAGAAATGATTCTCTGTTTTTTACCAGTGCCAAAACTCTTCTTGTTCAGTTGCCATTATAGATAATACATGTATGAAGCTGATTAATATTCATGCACCCATTTTTTCCGACGTGACTATTCATGGAGTAAAGGGTATACAGTAGAATCCCTCTAAACCAGAATTTTATAACAGAACAATTTTAGGTGTTTTTATAGGCAGGTGGCTGCTTAATGCAGGGTGAAAGTCATGCAGAAAGCTCCTCTAGGAGCTTTCTGCATGACTTTCAACCTGCATAAAGCTGCTACCTGGCTCAAAGACTGGTTTTGATACTTATTTTGATGTCTGGTTTAGAGGGTTTTATTGTATGAATATAGGAAACATAAAGGAATTTTAGAATTTTTTTGTGTCACTTGCTGTAGCAGGGCTTCACTTAGAGAATCCATCTGTCTGTGACACTTTTTTGTGTCATGTCTTATCTGTCAAACTTTCCGCAGGTGACAAGTGTTCTTTTGGACGTGCCTGTTCATCTTTTCTTCTATTTTACAGTCTTTATGAATATTTATCAATGCATGTGCAATGGAATGACAGTGAGAGGTGAAGGATGCATGTTAGAATGTAATATATCACATTTACATAGTACATTCTGTATTTTGTTTTATCTGAGTTCAATCGATAGGGTACTTTCATTTTGAAAATCTTTACTTTTGTCAAATTCTTAGCCAATTATTGTTGTTCCTGAATAGATTGTTGCATCATAATTTGTGCAAAAAATGAAATCAAGGAAATGTCTGTTATTTCTTTCTGATTGCCCCATCATGATATGATTAAAAGTTAGAAGCTGTAAATATTGTGACAAATAATCTATGCACTTTGTTTTGGTTCTGAGTTTATGTACATAATGTGGTGATTTAGAGCCCTTATTTCCATAAGTAAAGCATTTTTACTAGTATCGCAATGAAGTAAATGTCTTTGTTTTTTGTAATGTTTGGAGTACAAAACTTTAATAAGCAATGTGCCTTAGCCACCAATAAGTTAATGAATATTCATGAAGTGACCAATTCACACAAAAATATCATGATGGTAAGGGTTAACCCTTCGCTTGCTATTCGCGTCAATATACCTACCTGTAAATAGTGAAGACCCAGATGAGACAGCTCCTGCAGGAGCTGTCTCATCAGGGTCTGCACTATTTACAAGTTGATTGTGCAACCAGTGCACTCCACAGCAGTGATTGCACAGCGAAATGCATGTATATAGTGAAGATATATGTAATTATACAACAGGGCATGGGTAAAGAAGGAGAAATTTATTTTAAAATTCAGCAAGAGAAGGTTTAAGTGACATTTATTCTTCCCCACCATGTTATTGTGATAGATCCAGTCACTTGCACATTTTTGACCGTTCAAATACAGGAAGCAATATTTTTTTGTGCTCTGATTGTTAGTATAACCATTTAAACCTTTAACCCTTTCCTCCATGAATATTCATGTAAGAAATAATTATGTCATGAATATTAATTAGATTTATTGTTATAATATCACATAGACACAGAATTTGTTTAATCATGGCAGAAACTGTACAGTCATATCTATATTATATCATAAGCAAACAGAGCAGACCCTGATCAGATGACTCCTATAGGAACCGTCTGATCTGGGTCTACTCTGTTTGCAAAGGTGTAGAAAGTCGTATTTATGGAGTAAAGGTTTTACTCCATAGATATGCCTTTTGGCAGTTGTACAAACAGTAGACCCAGATTAGATGGCACCTATAGGAGTCATTAGATTTGGGTTGGCTCTGTTTCCTTATAGACCTGATGATACACTTTGTGCCATGGTCAACCAGTCGCTTGTTCAGAATGCAATTGTAACACTTCAGCTGATATATATATATATATTTGTGGAGTAAATGATTAATTTTTTATGTTGTGATGCAAAAATAATATTAAATTTTAAATGCTGAAATTTTAGACAACTATTTTTTAAATCTTGCTCACAATTCAAGTAGATGGCTGTGATATGCATGGAAACAAACAAACACTATGAAAAACAAGTAACTTTAATTGTTGAAGAAGGGTTTTTAGGAAAGTGATTGTTATATCATTGTTGATATCTTGTATCTCTATCTTGCTTCGTTGTATTTGTATCTGGCAACTAATAAACAAAACATGAATTTCATATCTGTTGTTATTACCTGCTTGTACAGCTCATTTCCATTTAGTCATTGGTTTTGATATGTATCCCTTTCAGTGTGGGAATGAGTCCTTAATTACCTTTTATAAACAGTGTAGACCCAGATAGGAAGGCTTCTAGAGTAGTCTTCTCATCAGGGTCTGCACTGTTTGTCATGTTATCAATTCTCCTTTAAAAAACATCCCTGAATATTCATGGTAAGCTTGACCTGTCTGAATTTTGGAATAGTCCAATTGAAAATTCAGTGTTTAAACTTAAACTGTAAAGGGATATATATGTATATATATTATATATATACAGGGGGAAATGTAAAAGTATTGGACAATGCCTGATCATTTGTGCCTGACATACGTACATGTCAATTGTAACTACTCTGCGGTTTCTGGCAAGCTCGGAAAAAGTACCTTGTATACATTTAGTTCTGTGATACAATCATTTAACTTGTGTGGTTTGTCTTGACAAAGTTTGCATTTGTTGGTACAAATAATCGTAATAATCACTTGGTATTCAGCCAGTAAGAACAAAACAGTCAACAAAGCTGAAGTAATTTCTAACATCTCAATCATTTTATGTTTCAAAATGTCTTGCTAGTTTCTCAAAATTACATTTTAATCACTACTCTTGATTCTGCAAGGTCAGTTTGAAAGTAGCTTCTCAGTATGTTGACTTAACCCTTCGCTTGCTATCCACGTCAATATACCTACCTGTAAATAGTGAAGACCCAGATGAGACAGCTCCTGCAGGAGCTGTCTCATCAGGGTCTGCACTATTTAAAAGTTAATTGTGCAACCAGTGCACTCCACAGCAGTGATTGCACAGCGAAATACTTGTACACAGTGAAGATATATGTAATCATACAAGGCATGGGTAAAGAAGGAGAAATGTATTTTAAAATTCAGCAAGAGAAGGATTAAGTTTTGTTTTGCAGGTGATAACATAGAAGTCCCTGAGGTGTTCCTATTGAGGTACATGTCTGAGTAAATAACAAATTAAGAGAAACTTGTTAATAAATACACATACATGTAGCACAGATAAAGTTTTAAAACTTTTAGATCAGTCACTTACATTTAAATGTATTGCCTTGTGAAAAATGTTGCTCTGCTTGAATTTGCAAGATTGATAAGACTAGCTTCTAACGTGGATTGTTTTAAGTCTTCAATGAAACCTTTGGGCAGATTTCAATATCATTTTTCAGGAGTGATCCTTAGTGGATCTGCTGCCAAACATTTTCAAACCATTTTGATACTTTAACCATTTACTCCATAGGCTATTTTTAGACCCAACCTCTTTGAATAAATCTACTGAAAAGGAGCACTAACTAGAGAAATGGAAAATTTTAGAATTTTGTGATTTGAAACCGTTGTTATCACAATCATTTCAACAGGTGATTTCTAGTATTTTCTACAGAGGCATAGTAAGAGGTATTTATGGAGGAAAGGGTTAAAAACATAGCTGCCTGGAGCAGAGCTAAATATCCTTATTGCTATACATTGTACATGTAGTTGAAAATTTACAAAAATCTTCTCCTCTGTCACAAGAAATGATCCTTGGGTGACCCTCTACCAGTTTTGTTCAAAATATTTTGATTTGTTAGAAAAACAACATGGCCTCCCGGGGAGAGGCTAATTTTTCTTATATAGCTATGGTTGGAATTTCAAAAGCTTCTGATTAATCAAACAGCATGATTGCCAGTGTGGGACTCCTTTTCCCTATATGGCTATAGAGAAAATTTCGATAATCTTCTCTAAAGCCATTGGCAAGATTTCAGTGTATTTTTGGCAAAATATTACTTAGGTGACCCACTACAAAAACTTAAAAAGCTGTTGAAAAATATGGCTGCAAGAGGTGGGGCTAAATTTCCTTATTTGACTACTAGCAGTGTAGTGAATATTTAAAATATCTTTAATCCACTGGGTAGATTTAAATATGATTTTGCAGACATGTTGCTTAGGTGACCCTTTACCAAACTGTACAAACCATCATATCAAAATTTAGTGAATAAGGTTAGAATTATGTGCCCTAAATTTACCAAGCATGGCATACACATAGTTTACTTATCTGAAGGTCAAGGGGCTCCAGTTCCTCCACCTCAGCAATCAGGCTATGGACAGCCACCAGGGCAGCCAGGTTATGGGCCACCACAGTCAGGTCAACCTGGTTATGCACCACAAGGACAGCCAGGTTATGGGCCACCAGCTGCAGGACAGCCGGGCTATGGGCCGCCAGCTGCAGGGCAGCCAGGTTATGGACCAACACCATCAGGACAACCTGGTTATGCACCACAAGGACAACCAGGTTATGGACCACCAGGTGCAGGACAACCAGGAGCCCCAGGATCAATACCACCTGGACAGGTTAGTGAACTAGGCTTATGTCATGTAAACATAGACAAATGAGAAAGATTGGCATATGTAAATTAACAGCAGCCTGCTGAATGTGAGTACAGTAATACCCCTCTAAACAGGACTTTAAATTTAGTATAAATATCGGTTTTTGATACAGGTGGCAGATTAATGCAGGGTGAAAGTCATGCAGAAAACTCCTAGAGGAGCTTTCTGCATGACTTTCACTCCGCATTAAGCAGCCACCTGCCTAAATTCTTCTCTACTAGAATTCTGGTTTAGAGGGGTTTTACTGTAGATGTGTTTCTGGGAACAGTTACCAATGCACCTACCTCTTACAAGTAAAACTTAATTCCAGGGCACTATGTGAGAGGGTAGTGTGAACACATGGCATTCTACTGATACTAAATTTTCCCAACTGAGCTATTGAAAGTGCATGTAGTAAATGGTAGAATATGTTTCTAAACCCATATCCATGAATGTTCATGTTAGAAATAATGGCATGGTGAATATTAACCTTTTACTCCATAAATATGCCTTTAAAAGCCTTTGCAAACAGAGTACATGTAGACCCTGATCAGACGGCCCCCTGTAGGGACTACACAAGAATTCGTCCCGAATTCTTACTCAAAGAACACTCCACGTGTTTCCTATTACTACACATTATCTTCATATAATCATCATATTATCTTCATATAAATCACCCTGCGGGTTATTTACGTTGGGCGCCAAATGTAACATGGTGAAAAAGTTGTGACTCGACTGGAACTCGAACCCAGGGCCTCTGGCTTACCATGCCAACACTCTACCGACTGAGCTGCCAAGCCACACAGTAAAGCCTATCAACTTATTTCACCACAATCTCTACCCGGCTACATTTACATGTCTAGAACAACAATAACCAATGATTTGTCGAACCTTAATTAAGATAATTATTGAATAGAGGCATGCATCTTAATGTTTCAGGTGGCACCTGGTGCAATGGATCAAACAGCCAAGCAGTTCCAGAATATGGGTATCCATGGTGTGCCACGCCCAACTGTAAGAGCAATGCCAAATTTTTCAGCAGAAAAAGATGCTGAAATCATAAGAAAAGCAATGAAGGGAGCAGGTAAATATACCCTGTATAGCTATAAAATGCAGAAAATAGCAACAAAAGTTTGAAAACCTGTCCAAATATGTTTTGAAACATACTTGAGCATGCCAAGGATATATAGCATCAGATTTTAACCCTTTCCTCCTTCAATATTTATGAAAGAAATAATAACATCATGAATATGTATTAGCTGATTTTTTTAATGTAAACTTTTCGAGGGAAGTTTTTGCATTGACAAAAAAATCTAGAATCATGCAAAAGCATCTTTAACCCATTACCTCATAGGCTATTTTTAGATACAACTGTTTTGAATAAATCTATCGAAAAGGAGCATTAAATAAAGAAAAGGAAAATTTTAGAATTTTGTAGTTTGAAACCATTGTGATAAATAGAGCATTTGCTCCTATAGGAGCAAATGCTCTATTTATCACAATGGTTTCAACAGGTGACTTTTGCAGAGGCGTCAAAAGGCGTCAATATGAGGGAATGGGTTAAGTGGGAATGGTTTAACCTCTTTAAGTAACCACTATTTCCAGGAACTGATGAACAGGCCATTATTGGAGTGATCAGCCAGAGATCCAACCAGCAGAGAGTACAGATAGCTGTAATGTTCAAGACCATGTATGGCAAGGTAGGAAATGTACACCATTCACTCATACAGTAAAATATCTCTACGCAAACTATCAAAAACAGCTCTTACTCTGGATTATTAACCCTTTACTCAATAGAGTGCCTGCTGGCACATTTGGTAATAGAGTAGACCCAGATAAGATGACTCCTGTACGAGCCATCAGATCAGGGTCTGCTCTGTTTGCTTATAACATACATCTGTTTCTAGTTTTTTAGTTTGGAAACTTGACACTTGGATATTTTCACACACAGTAGAGCTGGATTAGCTGCTTGGTTTCTAATGCAATGTCAGATCAATGTCTGCCTATTCCAGTTTTCTTACGTACAGAATACTAAGATTGCGGATGTGAAATGAACGTTGCATACCATATTAAACTCATGATATATAGTACATGTATTTGTCTCCACTTGTTGCGGTTTGCAAATATTAGAGTGAAATATTCCTATAACCCTTTACCTTATGAATATTCATGAAAAAAGTTATGACACCATGACTTTTCATTAGCTGAATCTTTATAAAGGCATGTGAACACAAAATTAACCTTTTCCTTCATATAAAAAACCTTTCAATGCAGTTTCAAACACTTCACTCTGAGTAGACACTGCTAAGATGGTTCCTGTAGGAGCCATCTGATCAGGGTCCGCTCTGTTTGCTTTATAAAATTATAATAGGTTTAACTCTTCATGTATTACCAATACAAAAAAGCATGTGTACATTATGCTATTCTAAAAATTCAGCTTGTAAATATTTGTGATGTGACTATTTCTTATACATGTATTAATATTCATACAGAGAAAGAGTGAAATAGACATGGCAGAAACTGGAATTAGATATACAGTAAAACCCGCTAATGCGACCACCTAAAATGGGTATAATTCTGGGTGCTAGATGCAGGTGGTAGCTTAATGCAGGACAAAAGTAATGCAGAAAGCTCCTAGAGGAGCTTTCTGCATTACTTTTGTCTTGCAGTAAGCAACCACCTGCTTATAAAGACATCCATTTTTATTCATTCAGTGGTCGCATTAGCGGGGTTTCACTGTATATATATTCCAAAAGCAAACAGAGCAGACTCTGATCAGATGTGCTCCTACTTGAGCCATCTCATTTGGGTCTACTCTGTTTTCATTTGTCTTCCTAAACTGGTTAACTCTTTACTCCATAAATATGCCTTTCTATCCCTTGGCAAACAGAGTAGACCAAGATCAGATGACGCATGTAGGAGCCATCTGATCAGGGTCTGCTCTGTTTGCTTATGACATGACATAATATAGATAATATTTCACAGTTTCTGCCATGGCCAAAAAGTACCGTCTCCATGTGCCTATAAAAATATTATTCTAATTAATATTCACAATGTTATTATTTCTTACATGATATTCATGGAATAAAGGGTTAAGATTGTTTTTTTTCCTTTGCAGGATCTCATCAAGGACCTAGAGTCTGAGCTGAGTGGTGACTTTAGAGAGACAATTATGGCCATGTTCAAGCCTACAACATTTTACGATGCCTGGTCACTGCATGAAGCCATTAGTGTAAGTAGTGCTATCCTAATTATCTGAAGTATCGGGACGCCCAATCTAATCTTTTCGTCAGTTTGTAAAATTGAATAACTCTGGTTGATACCATTTTGATATCCTTAACCGTCTATTCCATTAATGCACCTTTTTGCACCTTTGTAAACAGAGTCGACCAAGATCTGATGGCTTCTGTAGGAGCTGTCTGATTAGGATCTGCTCTGTTTGCTTTTGAAATAATATAAGACAACTCCAGGAAAAGCACTTAGCTGCAAACAAGGTACTCTACATGGCTTTTGTAGACCTTGAGAAAGCCTTTGATCGCGTACCAAGGAAAGTCATATGGTGGGCCATGCGAAAACTTGGAGTAGAAGAATGGCTGGTACAAACCGTACAATCAATGTACTCAAATGCTAGAAGCCGTGTGCATGTCGGAGATGAATACAGTGACGAGTTCGAATGAAAAGTTGGTGTACACCAGGGTTCGATACTAAGCCCCATGCTCTTCGTCATCGTTCTTGAAGCTTTGTCACGTGAATTCCGTACTAGCTGTCCTTGGGAGCTCCAATACGCGGACGATCTTGCAATTGTCGACAACTCCATTGATGCCCTGGTTGACAGATTGACCAACTGGAAAAGAGGAATGGAGGAAAAGGGTCTCAGAGTAAACACGGGAAAGACCAAAATAATGATCTCTGGGCCAAATCTTGCAGGAAAGCATCCATGTGCAGTGTGTCAATCAGGAACAGGCAGGAACTCCATCTCTTACACCAATTGCTCATGCTGGATCCACAAGAAGTGCAGTGGTATCAAAGGCCCACTCAGACCTGATCCACACTACAAGTGCCCACGCTGTCTGGGAACAGCTCGGTCAATCGACGGAAGGCCAATGAAGGAGGTAAAAGTTGGCGACGAAACACTGGAGGTTGTTTCAGACTTCTGCTACCTTGGAGACACTTTGTCATCCGGAGGTTGATGCGAGCTTGATCCATTACTCGCTGCAAATCGGCCTGGAAAAATTCAGGGAGCTCCTACCCATCCTCACAAACAGGCAACTACCGATCGAAACTAGAGGCCAGGTTTACTCAAGCTGTGTGAGGAGTGTGATGCTATACGGTTCAGAGACATGGGCAGAATCAGCAAACACTCTCCGTCGTCTGCAGCGCAACGACAGATCTATGATAAGATGGGTCAGCTTGGTTAAGCCAGAAGATAACGTCCCTTTCGAGACTCTCCTATCTCAGCTGAAACTCAAGGCATTTGCAGACATTCTGCAAACAGGCAGGCTGAGATGGTTTGGCCACACAGAAAGTAGCTCAAGCTGGATCTACCAGATTAGAAACATTAACATTGCATCAAAACGAGGTCAAGGAAGACCAAAACGATCCTGGATTGACCTTGTGATGCGTGATCGTGCATCTCTTCGGATGGAACCTACCAACCCACAGGATCGCCAGAAGTGGAGAGGAAGACTACGCTCCTCGACAGGCAGACAGGCCTCACCCTTGCTAAAGGATTAATCTCTGGCCTGTATAAACTAAACAGGATGATGATGATGATGATGATGATAGATATCATTCAGAAATTCTGCAGTTTTGTAGGAGCCATCTGATCAGGGTCTGCTTTATTTGCTTATGAAATTATAAATAATTTATAATAGATATGACTACAGATTCCACTAATACCGAAAATGCTGTGTTCATATACCATTATAAAATAATCTGATTAACATTAATGACGTCATTATTTTATATATGAATAGGGTTAACATGGAAACGGTTTATCTTTTCCTTGTTTGATATTTATCCAAATTTCTATACCTACTGAAAATTCATAGAGATAATAGTTGCAATGAAATATGAAAGGTGGAACATTGTAACCATTTAGAAACTGAATAAATAGATATATCAAATTCATTTAGTAAACAGAGCAGACCCTGATCTGGGTCTACTCTGTTTACAATTGTGTGAAAAGGCATTTATATGAAGGAAAGAGTTAATTACATGTAGTTCCAAACTGTATATAGAACCTGATCAGACCACAGCATGTCTAGCATGGCAACTGGTCTGGGTTTACTGTTTGCTGTTACCGGCTGCGTGGCGCAGTGGTAGAGCGTCCGCCTGAGGTATGGAAGGTCGTGGGATTGATCCCCAGCTGCGACAGACCAAAGTCGTTAAAAGTTGGTACCAGTAGCTCCCTTGTCTACGCTCGACATTAAAGGGGTAGTTTTAGGACTGGTCGGCCCGGTGTCAGGATATTGTGACTGGGTGGGGCGCCCTTGCCTTGTGCCTGCGGCAGGGGTATTCCAGTGGGGCAGCACTATAACTCCAACTCACTCACTCACTGTTTGCTGTTGTAATATGATGGTCTTTGTGTAAGTACTTTATCCATCTGATTTTTTCTTTTATAGGGAGTTGGAACCAAAGAGTCTGTTCTGATAGAAATACTGGGTACCAGAACCAATGCTGAAATACTGGAGATCAACAACAGCTATAAAGAGCGTAAGCCATGTGTACAGAGATATTGGGCTGATTCTGAAATAATGCAAAGTTTATAAACTTTCAGCTGGCTGAATGGTTTCTTTTGTTATTAACCCTTATTTTCATGTAAATGCTTTTCCTTACATTTGCAATCACAGAAGATCCAGATCAGACAGCTCCTATAGGAGCTGTCTGATCTTGGACTGCTCTGTTTGCTCATGAAATTATAATACATGTATATCTGACTCTTCAGTTTCTATCAATACCATAAAAAAACCTGTATACATATGCCATTATAAAGATTCAGCTAATAATGATTCATGACATCATTATTTCTTACATTAGGGAAAGGGTTAACCGTTATCTTGCTGAAGAAACAATAGTGTGCTGAAAATCTGTTATGCTTTCAATTTACTTACCTTGTTCTCCCTGATAAATACCCCAATTTTAATAAATGTTGTTGTTTTGTTTTTTTAAAGGGGGGGGGGGATACTTAATTATCAATGCAGACTGAAAGCAATGCAGAAAACTCCCCTGGGAGCTTCTGCCTTGTTTTCAGTGTGCATTAAGCAACCGCCTGTGTACAAAATGCAAGAAGCTCCTTTAAAAAAATGTTATACCTTGGGGATAGAGTATTTTATATTAGAGATAATAAGGTACTTTCGATTGTTCAGGCTTTTGAGACACTATTGACCAAGTGTCAACAGCTTGAAATCTGATGAAATGCCGAGTTCCTTAAGGCCTCATCTGGATCCAAACTATTTGCAAATGCAAGTCAGGTTACATTTCGCTGGATAATGGTTAAGTTTCACGTCAGGTCAGGTGGTGCCGTAGGTAATTTTTGTTTTCTGTTCAACTAAACATTTTGTTTCAAACAGTTTGATTCGAATCCCGCCCTGTGTATTTCGATTTTTCATGTGAGGTAGCCTTCCAACTGACTTGCTGTAGGTCAATGGTTCTACATGGGTGTTTGTGTGCAATTTGTTCCATGCACGGAAAACCCTCAGGGGTCTTCCCTCAGTTGCTGGTAGCTGGACATTGCTATATGACTGAAATGCTTTTAACCCATTCCCTCATAGGCTATATTTAGACCCAACCTCTTTGAAAAAATCTCCTGAAAGGAGCATTTAATAGATAAAAGGAACATTTAAGAATTGCATAGTTTTAAAACCATTGTAATGAATAGAGCATTTGCTCCTATGTCGTCTGCAACATTTTTCATCTGCTTCAATTCTTTAAGACTTAAAATAAAATTTCTCTCATTTCTTATGGGCAAAATGACAAACAAGTTTGGATCCTGATGAGACCCTGCGTTATGTTTCTTTTCATCTGGATCCAAACTATATGTATTCCAGATAGGTAACTATAATTTCCATATACATGTAGGTAATCACAATTTCACTGGCTGCTTGCAAAGAGTTAAAAATATTAATGTAATCTAGAAAATGAAGTTTAAAGATTTGTAGCAGGCAGCAAATGTTGCAGACAACAATTACTGCAAAGAGTTATAGTAAATAATCGCCATGGAGCTACGAATAATGCTTCTTATAATTTTCAGATTACAAGAGGACACTTGAGAAGGATATTATTGATGATACAAGCGGCCACTTCAAAAGACTCCTGGTGTCCTGTTGTCAGGTACATGTAGGCCTGTAGTGATGTTTGTTTTTGTACTAGTACTTTATATGTACAGTAAAACCTCTCTAAACCAAAATACTAGTAAAGAAGAATTTAGATTCTTTAGACAGGTGACTGCTTAATGCAGAGTGAAAGTCATGTAGAAAGCTCCTCTAGAAGCTTTCTGTCTCACTTTCACTCCGTATTAAGCTGCCAGTTGTCTTACAGACTAGCATTAATATTAATTTGAATGTCCAGATTAGAGACGTTTTACTGTATCTGCAATTACTTCAGCATTGGATTGGAAAGGTTGAGGTTGAAAATTTAATTATTTGGATTGTTAACTGAGAGAAACTGACACTAATCTCTGATATCCAATCTTGGTTGCCAAAATATCAACATAAATAATGAGAAACTTATTTTAACCCTTTACTCCATAAATACACCTGTCTACGCTTTTGTAAATAGAATAGACCCAGATCAGACGGCTCCTATAGGACCCATTTGATCAGGGTCTGCTCTGTTTGCTTTTGACATTATATAGATCTGATTCTACAGTTCCTGCTATGGTCCAATAATTCCCTTGTTCATAATGCCATTATGAAATTTCAGCTAATTAATATTCATAGTCATTATTTCTTTATGAATGTTCATTAGGCAAAGGGTTAACCACTTCCCTCATATAACATTTTCACTCTTTTTAGCTCACCAGAGCACTTTGTGCTCAGGGTGAGCTTTTGTGATCGCCCGTTGTCCGTTGTCTGTCGGCGTGCGTCGTTCGTCGTCAGTCGTCAACAATTTGAACCTTTAAAAATCTTCTCCTCTGAATCTACAGGGTTCTCATCTTTCATCTTTGGCACATAGTATCATCTTTAGGTCCTCTACAAAAGTTATATAAATTATGCCCCTGGGGTCAAAATTGGCCCCGCCCCAGGGGTGTCTTGTTTTCAGTAGAAACATATAGTAAAACTTTGAAAATCTTCTCCTCTTAAACCAGAAGGTTCTCAGCTTTCATATTTGGCACATAGCATCATGTACAGGTGCTCTACAAAATTTGTATAAATTATGGCCCTGGGGTCAAAATTGGCCCCGCCCCAGGGGTGGGCAGTTTTAAATGGAAACAAATAGTGAAATCTTTGAAAATCTTCTTCTCTGAAACTGGAAGTCTCTCTGCTTTCATATTTGGCACAGAGCATCATGTTCAGGTCCTCTACAAAAGTTATATAAATTATGGCCCTGGGGTCAAAATTGGCCCTGCCCCAGGGGTGGGCAGTTTTAAATAGAAACAAATAGTGAAATCTTTGAAAATCTTCTTCTCTGAAACTGCAAGTCTCTCAGCTTTCATATTTGGCACATAGCATCATGTTCAGGTTCTCTACAAAAGTTGTATAAATTAAGGCCCTGGGGTCAAAATTGGCCCCGCCCCAGGGGTGCCTTGTTTTCAATAGAAACATATAGTAAAACTTTGAAAATCTTCTCCTCTGAAACCAGAAGGTTCTCAGCTTTCATATTTGGCGCATAGCATCATGTTCAGGTCCTCTACAAAAGTTATATAAATTATGGCCCTTGGGTCAAAATTGGCCCGCCCCAGGGTTGGGCAGTTTTCAATAGAAACAAATAGTGAAAACTTTGAAAATCTTCTTCTCTGAAACTGGAAGGCTCTCAGCTTTCATATTTGACACATAGCATCATGTTCAGGTCCTCTACAAAAGTTATATAAATTATGGCCCCAGGGTCAAAATTGGCCCCGCCCCAGGGGTGGGCAGTTTTAAATAGAAACAAATAGTGAAATCATTGAAAATCTTCTTCTCTGAAACTGGATGGCTCTCAGCTTTCATATTTGGCACAGAGCATCATGTTCAGGTCCTCTACAAAAGGCATTTAAATTATGGCCCTGGGGTCAAAATTGGCCCTACCACAGGGGTGGGCAGTTTTCAAAAGAAATAAATGCATGTAGGGAAAACTTTGAAACTCTTCTCCTCTGAAACTTGAAGGTTTTCAGCTTTCATATTTGGCACATAGCATCATGTCCAGGTCCTCTACAAAATATGTATAAAATATGGCCCCAGGGTCAATATTTGTCCCGCCCCAGGGGTGGGCAGTTTTCAATAGAAACAAATAGTGAAATCTTTGAATATCTTCTTCTCTGAAACTGGAAGGTTCTCAGCTTTCATATTTGGCACATAGCATCATGTTCAGGTCTTCTTCAAAAGTTATATAAATTATGGCCCTAGGGTGAAAATTGGCCCGCCCCAGGGGTAGCCAGTTTTCAATAGAAACATATAGTGAAAACTTTGAAAATCTTCTCGTCTTAAACTGGAAGGTTCTCAGCTTTCATATTTGGCACATAGCATCATGTTCAGGTCCTCTACAAAAGTTATATAAATTGTGCCTCTTGGGTCAAAATTAGCCCCACCCCAGGGCAGGCTACTTTTCTATAGAAACATATAGTGAAAACTTTGAAAATCTTCTCCTGATTGTCTGGTGAGCGCTTCAGGGCCATTCTGGCCCTCTTGTGTAAACAGAGTAGACCCAGATCAGACGGATCCTATAGGAGCCATCTGATCAGGGTCTGCTCTGTTTGCCAATGGAATTGATAGGTCTGTTTCTATACTTTCTAAAATGTATATAATGTTCCACCTTCCATTATAACTATTTTGTCCATGAATATTCAGTAGGTATTGAAATTTGGAATAAATATAGTACAGGGAAAGGGTTAAGTATTTAATCTTACTGTTTCTCTATTCACTATTGTATTTAAAGCTTTAATTATGGGGGATCCAGTTATAAAACATAAATGTAAGTAAGGAAAAGCCAAAACAAGTTTTGTTGAACGTACATAATGTTATACAGCAATTTGATGTGTATTGAATGTTAACCCCTTCTCACATATAAACACATTTTCATGCATTTGCAAACAGAGTAGACCCAGATCATATGGTCTTGTAGGAGTGAAAAAGCATTTGTATGAGGGAAAGGGTTAAGTCAGTTTCCAAAGTGGTCTGCTAAAAGATTACTGTTTTGAATCTAGAAGCAAGCCTTATGTTTAAACATGTCTATATCCAGTATTTTTACATCATGTATAATAGCACAAGTCTGTGAAGTACTATAGTTTCTCCCCTTGAAGTCTTATTTTAGATTTGCTTCTCTAATTCATATCTTTATTTTCTTTTATAGATTTTTACAATTTAATGTGTATCTCTTATGGACAATTTAAAATTTTGTAACACAGGCTAACCGAGCTGAGCTGACCCCTGACCAGTGGCAGAAGCTTCAGCAGCAGGGTCCAGAGGCTGTGATAGACAGGAACTTGGCCAATCAGGATGCCCAGAACTTGTTCCAGGCTGGGGAGAAGAAGATGGGTACCGATGAGTCTGCTTTCCTGCAGGTCCTTGCTGTGAGACACTACTACCAACTGAGGGCCACTTTTGAAGAATACGTCAAGGTAAAAGCAAATCCTACCTCGCTGTATATGATGTCTTAACCCTTTCCTTCATATAAATGCATTTGCAAACAGAGTAGACCCAGATCAGACGGCTCCTGTAGGAGCTGTCTGATCAGGATCTACTCTGTTTGTTTATGGCATGATATAGATCTAAATCTATGGTTTTTGTCAAAGCGAAAAAAAATCCCTTGATATGCTTACATATTCTAACACACCTCGTGCACACATCTAAATAAACAAAGAAGGGACGGGACGTATCTATGCGTTGTAACGGCTTAACAAGACGTAATATGGCTTCGAAATTTCGTACGTCAAGAAACGTAGTGCCGTTGTGGCGGTGCAAATTACAGTTAAATTGAAGTGTTAGAATCGAAATAATAAATTTATACCAGTGTTTTATCGTGCTATCGAACACGGGTAGTCGTTGAGATGCTTATAATTAAATATCTCGGCCTCGTGATTTAATTACTATGCATCTCAACTCCTACCTGTGTTCGATTGCACGATAAAACACTGGTATGAATTTATTATTTCTTAAATAAAAATTCTGCTAATAAATATTCATAATGTCCTTGTTTCTTACATGAATACTGAACAAAGAAAGGGTTAAAACAAGTATAACCCTCACCAGAGCTTTGATAGGAGCCATGTTTAAATGATATTTTTTTCTATATTTCTCTGCCAAACACTGTCTTGCTGGTACTCACTGAGGCAATTCTATTGAGTACTAACAAGATAGGGTTTGACTGGATGGCTCTTGTCTACAGCTGTGCTTCACAAACTGTTCAGATAAGCGTCATTGCAGTGCATTGTATCATTATCTGGATCCGAACTGATTGACATTAACCCAAGAAGGACTTGGATTTTAATTATTTACAAATGATAAGTCAGCAAACAGTATTTGTTTCCACAAATTGCTAGTTTTGTAATATTCATAGTTGTATATATGAGCCACATTTAGAAAACAAGCAACTTGAAGAAGGGTTTGAAAACAGTATAGATACAGCTATACCATACATTATCTTTGCACTATCTATGTACTGCATTGTTTGCAAAACTTTGGCAGCATTTCTTTATTTTCTTGTGATGTGATTTGATATACATGTATTTTTCAAATTTAGTAAAACCACGCTAAAGGCACCACTTATTGACCAGACAGGGGTCTTTAACCCTTCGCTTGCTATTCACGTCAATATACCTATCTGTAAATAGTGAAGACCCAGATGAGACAGCTCCTGCAGGAGCTGTCTCATCAGGGTCTGCACTATTTACAAGTTGATTGTGCAACCAGTGCACTCCATAGCAGTGATTGCACAGCGAAATACTTGTACACAGTGAAGATATATGTAATTATACAACAGAGCATGGGTAAAGAACGAGAAATGTATTTTAAAATTCAGCAAGCGAAGGGTTAAAAGCAGGTGGTTGCTTATCGAAGGCTGAAAGTAATGCAGAATACTCTTGCATGATCTTTCTGCATAACTTTCAGCCTGTATTAAGCTACCACCTTCCTTTGAGAGCCAGACTTAGATCTCCTGTTGGTGGTCACTTTAGAGGGGTTTAACTGTATTTGTTTTTATATATTGATCATTTATATGTATTTCAGTTATCTGGACGTGACATCTTAAACAGCATTGACAGAGAGATGTCTGGCAATCTGAAGGAAGGCTTCAGGGCCATAGGTAGGAATAGTTCCAGTTCTTTGCTTGATGAGTAATTGTTGTCTGCAATAAGAGTAACCTGCTGCAGTTCTGTTATATATATCTCTTCAAAAATGCAGTCAGGGTGTCAAATAGTGTAGATCAAAATGTGACACTGATTCAGGTGATGTCTCATGAATCCAAACTGTTTACATAGATAATGAATTTAAGGTTAGCATGCAAAGAGTTAATGTAACCACTCAGTGATCTATCATGGAACTCTATAAAAGCAACTGGTTGCTTACTGCAGACTGAAAACATTGCAGAAATCTCCAGAGGGAGCTTCCACCTTTGCAAACAGAACAGATAGGAGTCGCCTGATCAGGGTCTGCTTTGTTTACTTATGATATAGTATAGATATGATTCTTCTGTTTCTGCCATGGCCAAAACTTCCTGTGTCCATGTGCTATTTTTACAATTAATCAAATAAATATTCATGATGGTATTATTTCTTACAAAGTAACATGAATATTCATGGAGTAAAGGGTTAATCTTCGGCACTGTTATGACAAATTTGTGAAAACCTTCGCAAACAGTTTTGATCCAAGTGAGATGCCAAGTAACTCATTGTCTTATCAGGATCCAAACTGTTTGACACCTACAGCTTTTAGGAAACAAATAGTGGAACTAAAATGCACTTTAGAAGAATTGAAACAGAAATGCAGTAGGTTAAACCCTTTACCTATTGAATATTCATGTAAGAAATAGTGACATCATGACTATTTATTGGCTGTGACAAACCATTTACTCTGTATATTCATGTAAGAAATAGTGACATCATGACTATTTATTGGCTGTGACAAACCCTTTACTCTGTATATTCATATAAGAAATAATTTCATTGTTGATGTTAATTACATTAACTTTTATAAATGCATATGGACACTATGGAAATTATAGCAATTAACAGAATCTGTGGAATCATATCTATATTATTTCATGAACAAACAGAGCAGACCCTAATCAGATGTAATGTCATTCAGATCTCTGTAATTTAATAAACTGAGCAGATCCTAATCAAGTCCCTTCTACATGAGCCGTCTGATCCAAGTCTTCTCTGCAAAGGTATGAAAAAGCGTTTATATAAGGAATGGAAAAAAAGACTCTAATCAGATTTAGTTTCTTTGATATAGTATCTGGTATGGATCTAGAGTAGTGTAGTGATGAAGGCAGCAACATTTCTCATTGCACAGGTAACATGTAATTAACCTATTCCCTCTATATTTAGATCCAACCTCTTTGAATAAATCTACTGAAAAGGATCATTTACTAAAGAAAAGGAATATTTTAGAATTGTGTAGTTTAGAAACTAGTGATAAATAGAGCATTTGCTCCTATGGAGCAAATGCTCTATTGATCACAATGGTATCAAAAGTGACTTTCAAAGAGGTGTCAAAAGGCGTCAATATGAGGGAATGGGTTAACAATGACTATGTTTTCCACAGTGATGACCGCCAAGAACAGACCAGAGTACTTTGCGGAGAAGTTGCATTCAGCTATCAAGGGTTTAGGAACACAGGATTCCACACTGATTAGAATAGTCGTCTCCAGATGTGAGGTAAACACGGTTTTCTTATGCTCAAAGAACTTATTTATAGAGATGCCGTTTAAATGCCTTTGCAAACAGATTAGACCCAGATCAGATGGCTCCTTCAGGAGCTGTCTGTTCAGGGTCTGCTCTGTTTGCTTATGAAATAATTTAGATACAATTCTTCATTTTTTTGCTATTGTCGAAATGTCTTGTTTAACCCTTTCCTCCATCAATACGCCTTTCTACGTTTCTGTAAAAGTCACCTGTTGAAACCATTGTGATAAATAGAGCAAATTTTCCTTTTCTGTAGTTAATGCACCTTTTCGGTGGGTTAAAATGCTATTATAAATATTAATTAACCTGAGCTACAGATAAAGATGCGTACCCAAGTACTATAATCGTCATTTCTCCACCAAACCCTATACTCTTCGAGACGATTCTAAAGAGTGGTCACAGTATAGGGTTTAGAAGAGAAATATAAATGAGCTATTGTTGAAAATGTTGACATAGGATCATGAAAGTGATAATTATATTAATGCAATCATTTTGGTGGGCAGTAACACTAGACCTACAGTTCTTATCCGTGCCCTACCCCAACCCCTTACTTGATGAATATTCATGAAGGAAATACACAGGATGTTATCGACATGACAGAAACTGTAGAATCAAAACTAAATCATTCCATAAGCAAACAGAGCAGACACTGATCAGATGGGTCCTACAGGAGCTGTATAATCTGGGTCTACTCTGTTTGCAAAGGCGTATCTGTGAGGTAAAAGGATAGTGAGGCATCCATGTCATATGGACACATTTCAAGTTTGATATTAAACGATATCTTTCTTGTTTGTGATACATTTGTCTTTGTATGTCTTCTGAGGTCATTTTGGTCAAAGTCATTGTCTCATTGAAATATTTGGTTGTCATAGAATTTAATTCTTGTTTTTTTAACTTGGCTCATTACCCATATACGATCATTTATTTTCAGGTCGACTTGCAAGACATAAAAGATGTGTTTCTCAGCAAGTACCAGAAGACTTTGGCCAGGATGGTTGCCTCGGATACCAGTGGTGACTACAAGCGCCTTCTTCTGGCCTTGATTGGACAGTAGAAAATGGGTGTACAGACTGAAAAGCTATTAACTCACTGTATGCTAAGTAATTGTAATCTGCAAAAATGGTCAACTGCTGCAATTGTGAAAGTTATTGTTTCTTTTATTTCTCTTAACCAGTTACTCCATGAATATTTATGTTACATAATTATGGACACCATTAATATTCATTAGATAATTATTAATAACGGCATTTATGAACACATGAAATTTTGGCCATTGCAGAAACTAGAATCAGATCTACATTATATTACAACAAACAGAGCAGACCCTGATCAGACGGCTCCTATAGGAGCCGTCTGATCTGGGTCTACTCTGTTTGCAAAGGTGTAGAAAGGCGTATATATGGAGTAAATGGTTAAACAATGCAATCATAGTTACTGCCATTTATTACTAGGACTGAGAGGTTGTTTTATTAATACTTGTTGTATTCTATTATTGTTAGTTTAGTAAAACTTTTACATGACACTTCTCTTTATCAAAGTGTTGCACTCCTTATGACATACTTTCTTGAAAATGATGAAGACTGTATCCTCAGTTATTTTTGGAACCTGTAATGCATCATACTTATTATAGCTGTAAGAAGTTGTTTATGTAATAATTGTCTATCATATGTTTAATGGGCCAGAAAACTTTCAGGTATATTTATAAGAATCAAGAATCTGACATATGAAGATGAATTTAGAAATATTTTTATTCTCATGTTTGATGGAATCAATATATTTAAGCCTCTAATGCTCCTGTTTGATGGAATCCATTTTCAAGTTATATTTGAAATTTTGTCAGTATAGCATAAAAATGTTTTTGTGGCTTAAAAAGAAAGAATAAAAAGGAGTTCATATATATAGCAAGGATACTTTATATAGCTTAGATCCGTTCATGTGCTAAATATTATCTCTCTAATCCATGAATATTCAGGTCATAAAAATGACTACCAGTATATTAATATTACTTAGCTTAATTTTTATAATGGCATCATGAACAAGGAACTTTTGACCTTATCAGAAACTGTAGATATAGATCTATCAGCAAACACAGCTGAGAGTTCCTACAGGAGCTGTCTGATCTGGATCTACTCCGTTTGCAGAGGCTTTCAAAGTGTATAATATATATGGAGTAAAGGGTTAACATGACTCATCTGAATCAAAGTCAACTTCAACGATATTTGTTATCAACTTAACTCATCATTGAAATTCTGTACTTATAGTCTGTACTTGAATGGTTGTAGCAAATGTAATTACATGTACTTATTTAATGAAGATTTTCATTTTGTTGTTGCATATAGTTACATTTACATAAATAATAAGGTAAATTCTTTACAGATATAACATTTGCAGACAGCATAACCACTTTTTTATTTGCATTGAAAAAATTATGTTAAATTAACCTTTTACTTCATGAATATTCATGCAAGAAGTAGTATCATCATGAATATTAATTAGCAGAAGTTTTATAATGACATATGAAGATAGGAATTTTTGGCAATGGCAGAAACTAGAATCTAATCTATAGGTTAACCCTTTCCTTCATATAAATACCTTCTCATGCCTTTGCAAACAGAGCAGACCCAGATCAGACGGGTATGTTGCCTTATGAAATTATGATAGGTTTGACACTACCGTTTCTCCCAATACAAAAATATCCCATTTTACAGTAAAAGTCAACAGAGAAGGGTTAGAATTATTAAACGCAGTACAGACTTTACAAATTGATGAAGGGTAGACTGGGGTATCCTTATATTTAGGGTAAATATGGTATGTTTACAGTAGAACTTGTCTTAAGCAGCCATCAAAAAGAGATCTTATTATGTGTCTATAAGGCAGGTGGTTGCTTAATGCAGGTCAAAAGTAATACAGAAAGTAGGAGCTTTCTGCATTACTTTTCCCAGCATGAAGCAGCTACCCGCTACTTGCTTTTTGAGACTCTTATGTTCAATAAATAAATGACCGCTTAAGACAGGTTCTACGGTATACCTAGATTACAGGGTAGCGTTTACTTGTTCATATTTAACCTTTCTCATTCTACTAGTGACCTGACCGGCATTTATAAATGGCTTAGGTCCAGATGAGACACTCAGTCTCGTCAGGGTCCAAGCTGTTTGACCCTCGCTCAGTAGTTTTTTAACACATGTAGCTTGAAGGAATGGGATGAAAATAAAAATTGCAATAGATCAGAGTTTTAGCAAACTTTTTGCCTTTTTTTCAGCATTAGTATTATTATTATTAACGTAATACCACATTTATATAGCGCTCTTTTCCCACAGGATACGTGTTCAAAAGAGCTGAACTAATAGGGCGAATTAATAATCAGGTTGTACAATGTATATATCTGTTTGCTTATAACATATACAGATATGATTCTACAGTGTTTATACTGCCATAGTGGATTGTCTCCATATATTATTATATAACATTATGTGCCTTGTGGTAAATTCTTTTAGTTACCCTTTGCCTGCTGTGAAAACTTGCCTGTTCAAAAAATTATTTAAACATTGATTTGTCAAGATGTTTTAGAATCTTTTGGTTGTGTGGCAAATGCTGTGGCTCTTGAGATGTGAAGTTTGCTTTCTCATTTTTGACCTAAGCTGTTTACAAATGTCAGTCATATTGCAAATACAGTAAAACCCTCTAAACTGGAATGCTAGTAAAGACGAATGTACATACTTCTAGACAGGTGGATGCTTAATGCAGGGTGAAAGTCATGCAGACAACTCCCAGAGGAGCTTTCTGCCTGACTTTCACCCTGCATTAAGCTGCCACCTGTCTCCAAGATATTTATACTAAATTTAACATCCAGTTCAGAGGGGTTTTACTGTAGCTGAAGAAAGGTTATTATTTCTTTCTGGATTGTTGTTTACGTAACCCAGAATCTCCTGCATTCACATATAGTTAGAAAGCAATAGATCTGTTATACATATACATGTATTATGACTTTTTGAAGCATGTAATAAATTACATGCTCCTTTTATTGTATTTGTTGTCTTGTAATTTGTATACACTTTTCTTGTTATTATACTTCATACATGTACAACTTATGTACCAAATAATCTGAACAAATTCCATGAATTATATTCTTGTGTTTAACCCTTTACTCCATTAATATGCCTTTCTATGCCTTTGCAAACAGGGTAGACCCAGATCAAACAGCTCATATAGGAGCAATCTGATCAGGGTCTGCTCCGTTTGCTTATAAGTTATAACATATACAGGTACGATTCTACAGCTTCTGCCATGGCCAGTTTCCTGTGTTCATGTGTCATTAAGATTAATCTTACATGAATATTCATGGAGTAAAGGGTTAACTATTCTACTTTGTGATTACCGTTTCAAACAATTTTGATTAAATAAGTGACCAAGTAACTCAGGGTCTCACAAGAATCAATATTAACCCTTTCCCTCATATAAACGTGTTTTCACGCATTTGCAAACAGAGTAGACCCAGATCAGACGGCTCCTAGAGGAGCCGTCTGATCAGGGTCTGCTCTGTTTGCTTATGGAATTTGATAGATCTGTTTCTTTGCTTCCTAAAATGCCTACAATGTTCTACCTTCCACATTTCTTTATAACTATTTTATCAATGAATATTCAGTAGGTATCGACTTTTGGAATAAACATAGAACAGGGAAAGGGTTAATTGACACTATTATTGAGGTTTAACCCTTTACCTGTTGAACATTAATTTAAGAAATAATGACTTCATGAATATTTATTAGTTGCATTTTTGGCATGGCACTATGAACAAATGACTTATTGGCATGACAAGAACTGTAGACTCAATTCTATAAGATTTTTTGAAATTATAAGTAAATACAGCAACCTTTGATTGGATGACTCCTAAAAGAGCTTTATCTTGTGTGTTTGCTAATGTGACAAAAGGCATCTCTACCAAGTAAAGGGTTCATTAAGAATTCGATGAAAGTTACTTTTTTTTTTTAGCTAATTCAGCTGAATGATGGAAAGTGAATAATGTTGATTCAAAAATGGTTGAACTGTTTTTAACACATTCCTTCATATAACCGTGTTTTTATGCATTTGCAAACAGAGTAGGCCCAAATAAGATGGCTCTAATAGAAGCCTTCTGATCAGGGTCTGCTGTGTTTGCCAATGGAATTTGATCGATCCGTTTCTTTACTTTCTAAAATGGCTACAATGGTCTACCTTACACATTTCATTATGGCTATTTTTGCCATAAATATTCAATAGGTATTGAAATTTGAAAAGAGCAGAAAACAGGGAAAGGGTAGAAATTGTTGATGGATGCTGCTGTTATTGCTTTTTCGCTATTAAAATAAAGCTAGATCACCACATACTTGTTGTCTCCTGGTGTAAGCCCATTTTTAGCTCACCAGAGCACAAAGTGCTCAGGGTGAGCTTTTGTGATCACCTGATGTCCGTCGTCCGTCGGCGTGCGTCGTTCGTCGTCAACAATTTGAACCTTTAAAAATCTTCTCCTCTGAATCTATAGGGTGCTCAGCTTTCATCTTTGGCACATAGCTTCACCTATAGGTACTTTACAAAAGTTATATAAATTATGTCCCTGGAGTCAAAATTGGCCCCACCCTGGGGGTGTCAAGTTTTCAATAGAAACATAGTGAAACTTTGAAAATCTTCTTCTCTGAAACTGGAAGGTTCTCAGCTTTGATATTTGGCACATAGCATCACCTATAGGTCCTCTACAAAAGTTATATAAATCATGTCCCTGGGGTTAAAATTGGCCCCGCCCTAGGGGTGGCAAGTTTTCCGTAGCTGACTGCTGTTTAAACACTAGTATCTTCTTGTCAAAAACTACATGTCCCAGAGCTTAGATATTTGGTGTATGGATTAACTTAGTTTACATTTAAGAATTGTGTTAATATCATAGTTCTGAGGTTAAAATTGGTCCTGCCCTTTGGGTTATACTTTAAAATAGGCTTTTTCACTTCAGAAACTGCGGCTAAAGGTTTCTCCTACAACCCAGTCCACTGAGACTGACCTAGTATAGCCAGTTCCAGTGGTTTTACCCTTAGTCTAATCAGTAGAGTAGAAATTGTGTTTAGCCAAATAAATAACAAACACTCATTTTAGATTGAGAAAACTAAGTGGATAATTCTCAAAATGCTCTTTGCATATCTATGTCCTGCATTAAGCTCTCAGATATCAATATAGAGTCTTATCAGTATATCTTTTGTGAAGTTTAGCTGAATACAAGTCAAGTGTTCTATGCTGTAGCATTCTTTATCAGTATTATCTGCTTCAGAATTGTTGTCTGCTTGTCTAAGATTGTTCACATTGTTTTTTAATACATGTCAATCTTACAATTAACTCTCTTGTACAAAACAATTATGAATTACACTATTGGATTCTGATCTGACACATTTGTAATTTGAAGTTACATATGCGTCAGATCAGAATCCAAACTGTGCTAGGTTTCCCGTTGCACTTTTGATAACAACTGGGTTGCCTCCCTTCTGGGTAGACAACTGATATTTTTAGATCTGGCCTATTGCACAGACAATTAACCCTTTGCTCCATAATTATGCATTTCTGCACCATTGCAAACAGAGTAGACCCAGATTAGATGGCTCATTTAGTAGCCATATGATCAATCTGCTCTGTTTACTTATGGTATTATATAGTGCAAATTGCATTAAATTATTTCCATTTTTGTGTACAATATACAATGTACTTATGATATGTTTACTTAAGCCTTTCCCTCAGATAAATGCCTTTTCATGCATTTGCAAACAGAGCAGACCCAGATCAGGCGGCTCCTTTAGCAGCTGTCTCTATGTTTGTTAATGGAATTTGAAAGATGTTTTTCATTACTTTCTAAAATGGCTACACTTTCTATTTTTCATTATAACTATTTTTGTCCATGAATATTCAGTAGGTATTGAAATTTTGAATAAACATAGAACAGGGGAAGGGTTAAAAATAAGTTAAGATATGAATAATAATATGAACTCATGTATCATCATCTTCAGGTCCTTTACAAAAGTTATATTAATTATGGCCCTGGGGTCAAAATTGGCCCCGTCCCAGGGGTGGGTAGTTATCAGTAGAAACATATAGAGCAAACTTTGAAAATCTTATGAAACTGAAAGGTTCTCAGCTTTCATATTTGGCTCATAGCATCATGTCTAAGTCCTCTACAAAAGTTATATAAATTATGCCCCTTGGGTCAAAATTGGCCCGCCCCAGGGCCGGCTAGTTTTCTGTAGAAACATATAGTGAAAACTTTGAAAATCTTCTCCTCTGATTGTCTGGTGAGCGCTTCAGGGCCATTCTGGCCCTCTTGTTAAATTTATATTGTTGGTTTTATTCACTTTGTTTTTGCTCTCACACACACAAACACTAAAAAAAAACATATTTTTATCTGGAGGAACACTATTTGACATGTTCTTTAGCCGCCCTACAGATTGCATTGAACAATAAAGTTGTCATGACACATTGATCAACAGTACTATGCAGTACGTGAAGCACGCCGACGTCAACGTTAGGTCACGCTGACGTTACTGTCTGGTTAACTTCCTCGACGTAATCACCATTTTGGCCACAAAGTTTTAATGTCTATGTACCCATTGGTCAACTGTTACCTTAAACCAATCCTCACTGAATGATGAAATTATTTCATGTGCCTTGTTATGTAATTCTAAAGAGGTTTCAAACAGTTGGCCTCTAAGTTCCTTCTTCAGATTATGGAGCAGAGGAAAGTCCGAAGGGCTAAAATAGTCGACAAACACTGAGGTTCTACCATCCCTTAACACGTGCCATTTGTAGATAAATGTTTTTTTCCACCGGTTGGCAATGCATATGTGTTTTTAATTTGTTTTGGTGTTTCTACCGGTGAAAGCTCGAGTCCCATACAAAATTTGACAACCGCACGCAACTCAATTTCATCTGTTGATGTCATGCACTATTTTGAAGCCATGGCCATTAAAACGCTGATGCGATATAGCCGGCAAACACAATGTCTTCAAACTTTCTGGAAATTACGTCAAAACTTCACTCTAACAACAGATGCATTTCACGCCAAATATGCACTAAATTTGACTGCACACTAGTATGCTTAGTGAATTCAGAATATGTGAAATAACAGCGTGCTTCAAGTCACCAAACAGTGGTTGCTATGGATACCATTTATTCTTCTTACATGTAAAATATCTATTTACCTACCTGATAATGAAAGCGACAATAAGTTGTTTTACTTGGATACGACTTTTCTTGCGATTGGATAAAGAAAGACATTTTTGAGAGGAGAATTCCGCGAATTTATCAATCGGCCTTCGTATGTAACTAAATGATCCAAAATGGCAGAAAAATTGCACCAACTACATTCAAAGTCTTGTTACAACTTCATTGTATGCTCGATTTCAATCAAATATGAGTCAATACACGGGGAAATGTCCAGCCTTTGAAATACACACCATTGATTGCTGATCATAGGCTGAAAATTACTGTACTGAGACGATAAACTCCAACTTAGCTTTAGTGGACCGAGTTGCTACCGACACATACAGGTACATAATGTTGACAGTCGCGAGTAGCTCCGGAAAATCTCTAGTGTCATAGAAACTTTGTGGTTGACATCGACAGTAAGTTTAATTTTTATGTTAAGATTTATTGAAGGAGAGTGGAAAACGGACCATATTATGAGATTCAGTGTGACTTTCGATGTCACCAGTTGTGAAAATGTACATGTATGTGTCAGTAGTGACTCGGTCGACTAAAGCTAAGTTGGAGTTTATCGTCTCAGTACAGTAATTTTTGGCCTATGATTGGCCATCAATAGTGTATTTCAAAGACTTGACATTTCCGCATGCATAAACTCATATTTGATTGAAGTTAAGCCGAAATTGACATAGTAACAAGACGTGGAGTGTAGTTGGTGCAATTTTTCTGCCATTTTGGATCATTTAGTTACATACCTTTACATAGTATTATATTATATGATAAAAAAATTCAAAACTTTTTTCTGCTGTCAATGTATGATGTCAAAATGTATTTAAGATGTTTATCAGTAGTATTTCTGACATTTTCATGTGCCTGGCACCTGTGATCTAAAGCTCTGAATTGGGAGACAAAATTAAAAAAAGATTTCTGTAAACAGTGACCGGAATATTCTCACAAAAACAAAGACAACTGTATCTGTTGCAATCATTTATTTACATGAAAACCAAGTGGGGAGACCACATATTAAACTCAACCTTACACAGGTAACACAAAACAATAAGTAAACTTTGTCTACAAAATTATTTCATTGACTTCAATTCCCATACATTTTCTACGAGTCAAACAGTTTGGATACTGATTAGAAGTCCTGTTATCCTATGTTTGTAGCTGGATCCAAACTGTTATTACAAATTGGCTCAAAGCTTTGATAGAGTTCAGTTTCTGTTTACAAGCCATCATCCTGCGTCAGCTGAATAGTATCAATACATGTACTTGCCATTTATGAACCTTTCAAATGTATAAATGAATATACAGACATCTGCAAACAGTGCACATCGTATAACATGAAAGATTCAAATCTTCTAAATTTTCAATGACTAAGAGCTCTCTGATTTGGGGTTTACACTGTTTGCAGATGCCTGTACACTCATTTCCGCATTCAAGAGGTTATCAGTACTTTCCAATCACAATATGCTTCCTTTCCTGTCTTATAGTGCTCAACTGTTGAGAAGAGTTAGGAGGATTTCCCTTTGCGACATTAATTTTTTAATTTATCTCTGTCTCAACCCTTTCACTGCCAAATTTTGTCATCCGCTACTATTTTCATTTTCTAAACTTCTTCATTTTTTAAGAAAAAAATATAGTTACAGTAACAAACATTTTGGATCCTGTTGAGATGCTGAGGAACTCGACGTCTCGTCTGAGTTCAAGCTGTTTGCATAGGTAATCACTGATGTAACATTGGCAGTGAAACAGTTAAACAATCAAATATGTCTTTCCATGGTTTTCCTGGTCCTAATTACTGAGATTTTTCACCAACAAGCTTATGAGGTATATGTCAGACATGTCACATGAGTGAGTATTTGTTGAGGAAGTCTTGGTTAGCTTTCCCTGTCAGCATCTTCACAGCACGGTAATGAAGCTTTCCCACATTGACTGCTTTTCCCTTTGGGTGTTTGATCTCTGTAGTCATGTAATCAAGCCACAGGTCTGAAATTATCACATATATAAATATTAATCCTTTAATTTATGAATATTCATGTTAGAAAAAATGACATCATGAATATCATTTATATTAACTGTTATAATGGCACATGGACACAGGAATTTTTTACCATGACAGAAACTGTGGAATCATATCTATATTATATCATAAGCAAACAGAGCAGACCCAGATCAGACGGCTCCTACAGGAGCCATCTGATCTGGGTCTACTCTGCAAAAGCATAGAAAGGCGTATTTATGGAGTACAGGGTTAACCTTTACACATATCTCTTTTGAGTATACACGTATTGACCCATTACCTGATAGAAAATGCCTTCTGATTTGTTTTACAAACACAGTAGACCCAGATCAGATAGCTCCTGTAGGAACTGTCTGATCAGGGCCTGCTCTCTAAGTCTTTGCTTGTACTATTAAATCTGATTCTTCAGTTTCTGCCATAGCCAAAGTTTTCAATGTTCATATTATAAAAATTCAGCTCATCCTTTCTTATATGCATATTAATTTGATAAAGGGTTAAAAAGTCATAGATCAGAGCTCCAAAGCCTTAGGTAAAAGGTGTTTAAAAAAAAGTATGCTATGAACAGTGTGGATTAACTCTTTCCTCCATAAATACGCCTTTCTACGCCTCTGTAAAAATCACCTATTGAAACCATTGTGATAAATAGAGCATTTGCTCCTATACGAGCAAATGCTCTATTTATCACAATGGTTTCAAACTACAAAATTCTTATATTTCCTTTTCTCTGGTTAATGCTCCTTTTCAGTACATTTATTCAAAGAGGTTGGATCTAAAAATAGCCTATGGAGGAATGGGTTAAAGGGTTAAACAGGCAATGAAGGGTTTGAAAGAAGCGTCAAGCAAGATTTAGTTTCCCTTATATAGTTATACATTGTACATGCTTACAGATAGCATGAAACCTACTCAAAACATAGTCTAATTGTAAGTAAAGACAGAAGGTAGCTTAATGCAGGACAAAGGTAATGCAGAAATCACTCCTTTGAGCTCTCTGCATTTCATTTGTCCTGCATTAAGTTACCATCTGTTTTATAAAAATCCTTCATTTTGGTAATTATTCAGACTGTTTTTAACTCTTTATCTGATAGAATCCTATTTTCATGCCTTTGAAAACAAAGTAGACTCAGAAACGATCTCATCAGGGTCTGCTCTGCCTGCTTAGGACATCATATAGAACTGGTTCTACAGTATTTCTCATGGCCAAAGATCCCTTTGTTCACTGATCAGTGTAAAAATTGAGTTGATGAATATTCATGAAGTTATGAGTTTTTGTATAAATATTCATGAGATAAAAGGTTAACCCTGTCTTTCATATAAACTCCTTTTCACGCATCTGTAAACAGAGTAGACCCAGATCAGATGGCTCCTATAGGAGCCTTCTGATCAGGGTCTGCTCTATTTGCTAATGGAGTTTGATAGATCTGTTTCTTTAGTTTCTAAAATGGCTACACTCTTCGACCTTCCATGTTTTATTATAACTATTTTCTCCATGAATATTCAGCAGCTACTGAAAATTGGACTAAACAGGGAAAGGGTTTAAAGGTGTTTTACAGTACCTGGGTCTTTGTCTCCATGGTCCTGCACAGCCTCTTCATATGCCCTACGTATGAACTTCATCTTGGGTTTGGACTCAGCTCTCTCCATGTTGATGTAGCTCTTGTAGAACTGTAGCGAGAGTGGCCGGTACTTAGACATCCTGAAATATGCAAAGAAAAGAGAAATAAGCCATATCCAGATTTCTACAAGCATTTGAATTTTGTGTGTGTTATTTATTCGAATATCAGATACACTATGCCAAAAATGAATGGCAACATTCTGTAAATTAAATTAAATGTGCAAGTATTTGAAAGTTAAATGACATGACTGCATGCATGTCCATGAACAGGGAACGGCATGATACAGAGAATATCGATGCTACACTGATGCATGCAGTCGCCAATATGTATCCCACATAATTGTCCAGTACTTGGTACTAGTCAGAGTTCTATTCAGCATTATATCAGTAAGTATTGTATTAGCAAGTAGATGTATCGTTACATACAGAGCTACAGTTAAAGGTGCGTACTTGAAAATGTTTTAACCCTTTCCCTCATGTAAACGTGTTTTCACGCATTTGCAAACAGAGAAGACCCAGATCAGACGGCTCCTAGAGGAGCCGTCTGATCAGGGTCTGCTCTGTTTGCTGATAGAATTTGATAAATCTGTTTCTTTGCTTTCTAAATTTTGTATAATGTTCTAATGTCCATATTTCTTTATAACTATTTTGTCCTTGAATATTCAATAGGTACTGAAATTTGGATTAAATATAGAACAGGGAAATGGTTAATTTACGCACCTTATCTGAAGCTCTGCACATATCATACTATCCTTTATAAAATACATTAGTTTTGTACCTCGAATATATTTTGCGCGCATGTGCGACTCCGTGCAACAGGTATTCATGCTCCAGGTAGACTTCCTTGGCTGGCAAACTGACATCTGGGAGGCCAATCATGGAGCTCTGCAAGATAAAAAACATTTTGCATGGTGAAAAAATATTTGGTAATTTTCAAAACTTTGGTGATAGATATTTCAGCAGACATGACAGCTGTAAACATAGGGGTACAGTAAACCCTATCTAAACTGGAATTCTAGTAGAGAAGAATTTAGATACTTTAGGCAGGTGGCTGCTTAATGCAGGATAAAAGTCATGCATGACTTTCACCCTGCATTATTTAACCCTTTCCTCCATAAATACGCCTTTCTACGCCTCTGTAAAAGTCACTTTGTGAAACCATTGTGATAAATAGAGCATTTGCTTCGGTGGAGCAAATGCTCTATTTATCACAATGGTTTCAAAACTACACAATTCTGAAAATATTCTGTTCTCTAGTAAAAGCTCCTTTTTATTAGATTGAATCAAAGAGGTTGGATCTAAAAATAGCCTATGTGGGAATGGGTGCCACCTGTCTCCAAACCCGATATTTATATTGAATTTACTGTTTGGTTTAGAGAGGTTATACTGTACCTGCATTGTTGGACCAACTACTGTTTGGAAGTTGTTCTAGCGTAAACACTGCATTAACCCATTCCCACATATAGACGCCTTTTGACGCTTCTGTAAAAGTCACTTTGTGAAACCATTGTGATAAATAGCAAATGCTCTATTTATCGCAATGGTTTCAATACTACACAATTCTAAAAAAATTCTTTTTAGTAGTAAATGCTCCTTTTCGGTAGATTTGTTCAAAGAGGTTAGATCTAAAAATAGCCTATACGGGAATGGGTTAATGCTTTACTCCATGTATATTTATGTAAGAAATAATGTCATCATGAATATTAATTACATATAGATAAATGTTTATAATAGCAAATGGACACAGGAATTCATGGCCATGGCAGAAGCTGTAGAATCAGATTCAGAGGAAAACGGAGCAGACCCTGATCAGATGACTCCTACATAAGCCATCTGATCTGGGTATTCTCTGCTTGCAGTGGCATTAAAAAGCATCTCTATGGAGTAATGGGTTAAAAAGCAATAGTTTCTGCCATGGCCAAAACATCGTGTGTTCATATACCATTATAAAAATTAAGCTATTAAATATTCATGATGTCATTATTTCCTACATGTGAATTCATCAGGTAAAGCTTTAAATAGACCAGATACATGACAGAGGATATTGGAAAGAGTAATTATCTCGTTTCAAGCAAAGTAATTGTCATCTGCCAAAAAAAATTGTCATCTGTTAACCATTACCTCATAGGCTATTTTTAGATACCTCTTTGAATTAATCTGCCGAAAAGGAGCATTAACTAGAGAAAGGGAAATTTTTAAGAATTTTGTAGTTTGAACCATTGTGATAAATACCGCATTTGCTCCTATAGGAGCAAATACTCTATTTATCACAAGGGTTTCAACAGGTGACTTTTGCAGAGGCGTCAAAAGGCGTCAATATGAGGGAATGGGTTAAATTCTGAACTTGGTCTGTTTTTCAATTTCTCTTAACCCTTTACTCCATAAATACATTGTTCTACGCCTTTGGAAACACAGTAGACTACTGCAGGAGCCTTCTGATCAGGATCTGCTCTGGTTATGATATAATATACCGGTAGATAGGATTCTACAGCTTCTGCCATGGCCAACACTTCCTGATTCACAATTTCATTATTTCTTAAATAAATATTCATTTAAGTAAAGAGTTGAAAGACAAAGAATTCAACTTGTGGATCCTCATGAGTTAACAAGTATGCAAAGAGTTAACCATTTACCTGATAAAAACACATTTTATACATAGTAGATCCAGATAACCTGCTGTAGGAGCTGTATGATAAGGGTATGCTCTAATTCTACAGTGTTTGCAGAACCAAAAATGCTTGCCATATGCCACTGTAAACATTCAGTAAATTTATATTGATAAAGTCATTCTTACTTACATGATTATTCATAATGTAAAACTTAACCCCTTCACCCATAAATAATGCTTTTTCACACTTAAGAGGGTAGACCCAAATCACATGTCTCCTATAGGAGCCATCTGACCCGAGTCTACTCTGTTTGCAAAGGCATGAAAAAGTGTTTATATGAGAAAGGTGTTAACCCTTTCCCTGTTCTATGTTTATTTCAAATTTCAATACCTAATGAATATTCATTAACAAAATAGTTATAAAGAAATATGCAAGGTAGAACATTGTAGGCATTTTAGAAAGCAAAGAAACAGATCTATTAAATTCTATTAGCAAACAGAGTAGACCCTGATCAGACGGCTCCTCTACTGTTTGCAAATGCGTGAAAACACGTTTGTATGAGGGAAAGGGTTAACTGCAGAAGCTCAAGTCTACTTACCTCCAGCAGTTTGACTGTATTGTCTGCCTCATTGGAAGCTATACTGTGTTCCAGCACCATCTGTATTAGTGGCCAGCTGTCCTGAAATAATGAATAAACAAGATGTGTTTCAATCTACTCTGTTTGTAAATGTGTAAAAAGTGTGCTTCTATCGGATAGAGCATTAAAAGCTAGAAATAGGTTCACCCAGTCATGTGAAGAGTAGAGTCACAGATCAATAGGTTCCATAGGATATCTCTGAACAGGGTCTACACTGTCTTACAATTTCTTACTATTTCTTTACATCTTTCCATTATGTAAAACCAGCTAAACTTCCCATGGCAGAGGCAATCTAAAGATTAACCCCTTGGAAGTGAAGGAGCCCTCTGATCAGGGTCTGCACTGTTTGTCATTCAAAATCCTGTAGCAAATTTAAACCTTTCATATTCACTGGACTCTTTCATTAAAAACTGACAGGCCATTCCTTTTCAGTTGTTCAGCATTCAAAGTGTTACTCTACCCTTACTGTACTCTACCTCTATTATCTAAATGATTTCCATGTAAATAGATCACAATATTAAAGATATTTATTAATATAAAAGAACCTGAAAGCATGTTGAATAACCCCTGGCCATTGTGATTTTTCATATCATCAATCTGTCTAAATTCCTGGTGAAAATTTCCATCGAAATTTATGAATAACTATATTTCATTTGAACTTTGAAAGAACAGCCGAATCAGTCATTTCGCAATTTTATTACATCATCTATAAATACTTTATGTGACTGGCCTTGCAGAGAATTTGCAGACTGGGACCAGTTAATTGGAAGTTTGCATGTGAAGATTAATCATTGACACTTTTGCCTAATGACATTCCTCATGGGCCTTGGGCTATTTTAATTCTGTACACTCCTTTGCTGCCATTAGCTTGTAATTGTCACCTCTCAACAAATCGGAGAATTCCTTCATATAGACACCTTTTCACACATTTTCAAACAGAGACGACCCAGATGAGATGGTTCCTATAGGAGCTGCCTGATCAGGGTCTGCTCTGTTTGCTTAGTGAGTTATAATTGATCCGACTATTCGGTTTCTACCAAAACCAAAACTTCCTGAATACAATTATTGCCATTTCAAAAATTCAGCTAAAAACTATTCATGACATCATTATTTCTTACATGAATGTTGAACAGGGAAAGTGTTAAGTCCTGATAATGTGTATCAGTCATTCGCCGACAATGCAGATCCATATCACAGGGCGCTTGTAGGAACCCTCTAATCAGGGTCTTCATTTTTATTTTGCCATAGTATTATTTTGCCATTTACACTTTGTAAAGAAAATTGGTGTATGGTTGGTTTGCTTCATTAATATTCATAGGCTGTTTTAGTTTTAGTTTTATCTGGTTATCTTTGGCTTTACAACAGTACATGTTGTACAATTGTTGTTGTCACAGTGTCAGGGTGATGTGACGAGCAACTGTTAAAAGTGCATACTCAAATACTTAAATTGTCATTTTCTCCATCAAACCCCATGTTGTGACCACTCTTTAGAATCGACTCTTCGAGACAATTCTAAAGAGTGGTCACAGCATAGGGTTTGGTGGAGAAATAAAGAAGTTATTCTTGAAAATGTTTTAATTTATGCATCTCATCAGCCCGACCTCTGTGTGACTCATTTAAGAATTACCTCTGATTTTAACTCTTTTTACTCCATAAATATCCATGTAAGAAATAATGACATCATGCATATCAATTAGATTACATGTAATTGTTATAATAGCACATGGACACAGACATTTTTGGCCATGACAGAAACTGTAAAATCATATCTGTATTATATCATACAGGAGCCATCTGATCTGGGTCTACTCTGTTTGCAAATGCATAGGCGGGTATATTTATGGAGTAAAATAATAACCGTTTACGACATCAATATGCATCATCATGTAAGAAATAAAGTCATCATGAAAAATGAATATTTATCATGACAAGACATGTAAACATAGGACATTTTGGCCTGGAAGATTAGGATCTGTATTCCATATGTGACCAGAGGACACCTTACTGCATTGATACACATTTTAATGCATTTGAAAACTGAGAAGACTGTAGGAGCCATCTGATCAGGGTCTGCTTTGTTTGCTTATCGAAATATGTAGATCAAATGCTATAATTTATGCCATGGGCAAACATTTCTGTGTTCATATGCCATTATAAGAATTCCAACTTACTAATATCCATTATGTCATTATTTCTAACATAAAAATTCTTGGAGTAAAGTGTTAGACAAATGCCATTATATACCATTAATAGCAAATTTGGCATTAATAGAGGGTTAATACACGTTTTTTCGGGCAATAACATCTGCAGTGTCCCGAGGGACTGTTGTTGGCCCGAGCCCGTAGGGCGAGGGCAACAACATTTCCAAGGGACACTGTAGATGTTATTGCCCGAAAACAAACGTGTATTAACGCTATTCTTGCATAAACCCATTTTCTGCTTTCCTGCATCAATTTATTTCTTCCAAATACAAGCAAAACTATACACTTCTTTGACACTTCCGTTCGTTCGATTTATGCAGTTTCCGGGCCACTCTTTTCTTTCTGACGTCACTCCACGATTGTATCAAATACCGTTTACACGGGATTTCATTTAATATGTCTATCACTAAAAGCAGTTCATTGTCGGTGCCCCTGAAATACTCGCACCGTTCATCTAGATTAGGCCAAAACGCTATAGCGTTGGCGTCCGTTGTTTACATTAGGCCCCGAATAGGTATAATTAAAACCGGTCAACAACAGCGCGTGAGCGCGAGAATCGCCTTGTTAATACATGGTCTAGCGGGACTACAACAGCACGTTTTGTGCAAGAATGGTAAATAATGACATTTGTTATTTGAAATAAGCAACAGTTCCATCATACTTTTCCTTTCACAGGTGATAGTATTACCCCCCTTTGAATGTGGGACATACTTGCAACGGCATTGGCAAACAGTGTAGACTCATGTAAG
This sequence comes from Azorinus chamasolen, assembly GCA_963576725.1. NCBI lineage: Eukaryota > Metazoa > Mollusca > Bivalvia > Cardiida > Solecurtidae > Azorinus > Azorinus chamasolen. The sequence continues at coordinate 71,315,615 of OY755236.1, read as the reverse complement.
AAATAGTGACATCATGAATATTGATTAAATGAATTTTTATAATGGCACATGAACACAGGAATTTGGCCATTGGCTGAAACTGCAGAATCATATCTACATTATTTCATAAGCAAACCAAACAGACTGATCAAATGGCTCCTGTAGGAGCCATCTGATCTGGATCTTGGATCTTCTCTGTTTGAAAAAGCGTAGATAGGTATATTTATGCAGTAAAGTGTTAATAAAATCTAATGTACAGTTAAACCTCGCTAATCCCAACATTTAAATCAGTATCATTATCAGACTTTAACCCATTCCCTTATAGACTATTTTTAGACCCAACATCTTTGAATAAATCTACAAAAAAGGAGCATTTACTAGAGAAAAGGAACATGTTAGAACTGTTTAGTTTTGAAACCATTGTGACAGATAGAGCATTTGCTCCTATGGAGCAAATGCTCTATTTATCACAATGGTTTCAAGAAGTGACTTTAATAGAGGCGTAGAAAGGTGTATTTATGGAGGAAAGTGTTAAGATAAGTGGCAGCTTAATACAGCATGAAAGTTGTGTCTCCTCTCAGAGCTTTCTGCATGACTTTCACCTTATAAGGTAAGCAGCCACCTGCCATTCTTTACTACCAGTTCAGATTAGCGAGGTTTTACTGTACAGTTTAATAATTTATTCTGTATTTTTTCTACAGACTCTAGCATAAAAACAAATGTTCCTGCCTCATGACTCATTCTTCCCAGAATGAGTGAGTAGGGTTCCCTCATAAATGTCTTTTTGACAATAAACTTCTGTTTAAAGTCATAGTTTTTCTGTAAGGAACATCAACAATTCTATCAGCATAATTGACTTTGACCATATTTGGTCATTAAGTGGCCTGCAAGCAGCTGATTTTACAGCCATCAATTCTTTCATTTATTGTGAATGTTAGTAATTAAAACAGTGTGAATCCACCTGCTTTCAGAACTTGTTTCTCATTAACCCTTTGCTTCATACAAATGCTTTTTAATGCATTTGCAAACAAATAGACCCAGATCATTGGCTCCTGCAGGAGCCATCTGAACAGCCTGCTGTGTTTGACTATGAAATTGTATAGATCTGATTCTACAGTTTCTGCCAATAACAAAAAGAAACCTGTGTTCATAAACAATTACAACAATTGAGCTAATAAATATTCATGCTGTCATTATTACATGAGTGAGTGAGTGAGTTGGGTTTAACGTCCGACCAACAGTAATTCAGTTATTTGTAGACGGCACCCACATGAGACAAGTTATAGTGCTGCCTCACTGAAATAGCCCTGCCGCAGGCACCTGGCAAGGGCACCCCACCCAGTCACATTATTACATGAATACCTTTAGGGAAAGGGTTAATTTCCACAAAAGCCCAAGACAATTCAGGGTAAATAACTCTTGCTTTACAATTTGAACATGTAGTTTTTGTAAAATCCCTTTACTGTCTGACCTTATAGCAACACGCATTAATAATGCAATCAGATTGGATCCAGATAAGATAAGGCTTAACTTGATGTCTCATCATGATCGGTGAACATAGGAAATTTTGGCCATGGCAGAAACTATAGAACAAGATCTGCATTATTTCAAATTAAGCAAACAGAGCAGACCCTGGCCAGACAGCTCCTAGAGGAGCTATCTGATCAGGGTCTACTGTTTGCTTTTGGAATTATATAGATCTGATTCTGAAATTTCTGGTATGGACAATAAAACTATATTCATACAAAATTATAACATTTCAGCTAATGAATATTCATGATATTCATGATTCTTTCTTACATAAATATTCACGAGGGAAAGGGTTAATTAACTGTTATTTGTGATATTGCTACACACAATCTCACCTCTCTAACTATTTGTTACATTTGAATGAGTAAAACTGATTCAACAGACTGATTCAGTTTTACAAACTGGTGGAAAGTGGAAACAAGGTGTCTGAATATTATAGGTAAATCGGGTAACCTATGAGCAAACAGAATCCGACATCTTCTACAGGAAGGAGGCCAATGTCAGCCAAATGTCAGCCCTGTCAGTTTGCTAAAAAGGATCTACTGTGATATGTCATCTAATACTCCCAGTTCCATGACAATGTAAGAATGTCTTCTGTATTTTGACAGAGAAGATCAGTTGATGAGAAAGAATACAAAAGAACATGCAAAACTGCACCAAATTAACTTTCAGAGCTTCGTGCAGACCAAAAAATGAAATGCATGCACAGATTTAACACTAAATTTCATGGTCACATGTCATCACAAAATGGCAGGTTTGTTTAATTTTTACCAAAGAAATGTGCAGACAAAATAAATCAAATCAACGTCACAATCCACCATCTGCCATGCCATAATTATCCCTATTTTAACCCTTTCCCTGTTCTATGTTTATTCCAAATTTCAATACCTACAGAGAATATTCAAGGACAAACAAGATAGTAATAAAGAAATATGGAAGATGGAACATTGTAGCCATTTTAGAAAGTAAAGAAACAGATCTATCAAATTCCATAAGCAAACAGAGCAGACCCTGATCAGACAGCTCCTATAGGAGCCGTCTGATCTGGGTCTTCTCTGTTTGCAGATGTGTGAAAAGGCATTTATATGATGGGAAGGGTTAACACTGTTCTATACTACACCTAGATTTTACCAGTCCTCTTCTCCTTCTATACACTTGACTGGAATATTCAAACAGCTTGAATATGCAGAGACGCTGAGTAACTTGGCGTCTCATCAGGATCCAACCTGTTTGGGCAATAGTTTCTCAAAAGCTTCATCGAATTAGAATTAGTCAAAATTATATATAAAAATTTATTCTTACAGACTGGTCAGGGTTAACCCTTTCCTTGTTCAATATTCATATCAGAAATAATGACATCATGGATATTTACTAGATGAATTTTTATCATGTACAATTTTAAAGGGATCCATTTGCTTTGATAAAAACTGTAAAGTCAGATCTATATCATGTGATAAAAAACAGAGCAGACCCTGATCAAGATGGCTCCTGAAGAGGCCGTCTGATCTGGGTCTTCTCTGTTTGCAAAGGCACGAAAAAACATTAACACAAAGGAAAGGGTTAAAAACGTGGGTTTTTTTTATTCCTGTATACTACTTGTATCCATTAACCCTTTACTCCATAAATATGCCTTTCTATGCCTTTGTAAACAGAGTAGACCCAGATCAGGCAGCTTCTATAGGAGCCATCTGATTAGGGCCTCTCTGTTTGCTTATGATACTATATTGATATGATTCTACAGTTTCTGCCCTTTTAACCAATTCCTTTGTCCATGTGCTAAAATAACAATTAATGTAATTACTATTCATGACGTCATTATTTTTTTTAACAAGAGTATTCATGGAAGAAAGGTTAAGGAACTAAAGGTAAGTTTAGACTGACTACTCTATTTTTATACTTTTCTTGAAAGACTCCAGCTGCAAAAGCTGATATGGATCTACACATTTGGCTCAACAAAACGACCGGGTATATCAGAACACAAAGGGCGAAGTAAAAATAATCTGTCAATATGTTTTTGTGTGGTTGCATGTCAAGTTCTGTTTACAAATGGGTACCACAGTACAACCTTGATGCCAATGAAAAAATCACAAACTGGCACTTCTGCAAATCTTGAACTTTGACAAGACACTAAATAATCTGACAACTGTTTCAAATCAAAACATTTCACACTCATAATTAAATTCTCCAACAAACGAATAGAGCATAAGTTTTTTTGTTATTTTTTTAGACAGAATATTTTTCAGAAAAGTCCATTTCAGACATTGAAAGGACAAGTGGGATCATGTTCCCCTGCTTCTGTCACATTTGGATTACGATATCAAAAACGGAGAAATCTATTGATTAAACGAGCTGTCCATGTTCCTCCTTCACAGCGAATGGAGTGAGAACAATGAGGCGTTTTATTTAAATCGGAGCAGCTAAATTATCATCATACCGAGATTATTATGTCGTTTTGAATTACACAAAACCTGTCAGTCATTGGTAACTGTGCAGATTAAAATTACACAAGGTTCGGTCAATCTTATTATGTTATTCTAACGTGTCTAATTGATTTGTCACTCTCTCTGTCATTACAATGTCATGTCACATATTATCATTATGTCACTTTTATTCTTTTTTGCAGAAGTAACTCGAGTAAAGATGTCATTAAACCAATTTTTATATTAAAAGTTCAATTAAAACTTTTATTTTAATTGCAATCATAACAAACTGCAAAACATCATTGAAGGTATTGATTGGGAATGTCCTTAAATTGGTAATTTTTAATAATTTTATGAGAGCCATGTATACAGGGATGTACAGCATTTCAAATACAGTAGAACCCCTCTAAACTGGAATTTTCTTAAAACCAATTAAGGTCTTATAGGCAGGTGGCTGCATAATGCAGGTTGAAAGTAATGCAGAAAGCTCCCAAAGGAGCTTTCTGCATGACTTTCATCCTGCTGCTTAAGCTACCACCTGTCTGAAAGAGCGGTTTAGATACTAATTTTAACCTCCAGTCTAGAGGGGTGTTACTGTCCAGTCTAGAGGGGTGTTACTGTACCAACATTGTTATTTCTCCACTTAATCCTAAGTTATTGCCACTTTGTAGAAACACAGATTTCGGTGGAGAAAAAAAGAGCTTACTCTTGAAAAAATGTTTAACCCTTTCAATGCTGAATTTTCAAATGGACTATTCCAAATTTTAAACAGGTCAAGCCTACTATGAATATTCAGAGAAAGTGTGACAATAACAAACAGTGCAGACCCTGTTGAGAGGGATCATCTAGGAGCCCTCTTATCTGGGTCTACACTGTTTGCAAAGGAAATTAGTGACTCGTTTACCACATTGAAAGGATTAAACCTTTACTTCATAGAGATGTGGTAGCCATCTGATCAGGGTCTGCTCTCTACTTACATCCGATTTGATACTATTTGTCACAGGGATGTAATCAACTCTTAAATATAACGATGTTAAATTAATATTATTTATGGGTGGAGTCTGCTATGAATATTCATGAAGTAAAAGGTAAATTTAAACGTTATACAGTGTATATGCTTCCTCTATTCTACAGTCAATTCTACAGTCAAACCTCTCTATAATGGCCAGTAAATTACATCAAGTATTTTGTGATAAAGGCAGGTGACTGCTAAAAGCAAGGTGAAAGTAAAACAGAACGCTCCTATAAGAGCGTTCTGTTTTACTTTTACCTTACTTTAAGCAGCCACCTGCCCTAAATACTAACTAATTAACACAATTATGTGGCCATTATAGAGAGGTTTTTTACTGTATGTCCAATGGACAAAGGTACTGTTGATACCCTTAACCCTGTACACCATAAATAAGCTTTTTTTTGCATCAAGCTAGTCTGAACAATTAGAGCAATGAGGGTAAATGAACCCTCACATAAGTACCGGTATCTGCAATTATTTCCTTCAATACATCACCTTGCTAATATACCACAAGGCACAGCAGCAGAGAACACTCCAGTATACTGGTATACAGTAAAACCTCTCTAAACCGGATACTCAATTTAGTGTAAATATCAGTCTTTGAGACGGGTAGCTGCTTAATGCAGGATGGAAGTCCTAGAGAGCTTTCTGCATGGCTATCATCCTGAATTAAGCAGCCACATGCCAAAAAGTATCTTAATCCTTCTCTACTGGAGTGTCGGTTTAGAGGGGTTTTACTGTAATAAGATCAGTCTATTTTGAGCAATAACTTTGTCTTCTGATCAAATACCAGGGTATACAGCCACTGATCTGGATGCATACTGTTAGCAATGGCCAACTATATGCAATGCATATCCAGGGATGGTCGGGAAAGTCATGAGTCCCTGTCACTATAAACTCTGATACAAGATGCAATAACAGATTAAACGCTTTCTTTAACAGACAGCAAATAGCCGCCTTTGACTGCAAACAGCTCAACATAAATTTTGATCAGAACAGTTCCACCAAAAATGCATTGTTTCACACCGACTGTAAATTGTTAATTACAATAATTTGCCATCAAACAAGAAAGGCTCTGCAAAATCTACAGTTCTGTGCATTGTGCAAGGTTTGCAATCGCTGCAACAAATCTCTGAAAATTTGATTTTCGAGAATGAATGATGCTGCTATGTGCAAGAAAATCACCAGCTCCACTTAACTTTGCCCAAATGTCTGCTTAAATTTGGATTTAGCGCAGCTTTGACTACTTCAGATTTTATCAACCTCTTGAGAAACTATTGACAGAGTGTCCAGCAGCTTGGATCCAGTTGAGATGCCAAAATACTCGGTGTTTTATATGGATCCAAAACTGTTTGCAAACGCGAGTCAGGTGCCAGTTAACGGGATAAGGGTTAACGCTATTTGTACCAGTTTCATTAACCTTCATAAGAAATTTACTAAAGTGTCTTCTTCAATTCTGAATGTTCTCCTGTTTCTTTTTAAATCTTACAATAACAGGTCCATACAATTGGATCCTAATGTAAAATTATTTAGCAACTCATCAAGATCCATACTTCAATATTATTATAGCTTAAATTGCTGACAAAGTGTTGCATAGTATTGCATTAGCTTGTTACACATAATTGTCATCTGCTACCAGAGGTCCACATAAGATGTGTAAATTCAAACATTTTCAAGTATAGCTCCTCTATTTCTCCCCCAAACCCTATACTGTGACCACTCTTTAGAATCGTCTTGAAGAGAGGATTCTAAAGAGTGGTCACAGTATAAAGTTTGGTGGAAAAAATTATGACGATTTAAGTATTTGGGTACACACATTTATCTGTAACTCTGTACTCCCATGGTCTTCTGCTAAAAAAAAAATCAGTGACAAACAGATTGGATCCTGATGAGACCCTGAATCTCATCTGAATAAAAACTGTTTGTACAGTCCTTTAAAAATTCGCCGTAAGCACATAAATCCGATGTTAGCATGCAAAGTGTGAAGTTCACAAAATACTGCATTTTAAGACAATTCAATTATCCCTTATTTATATGGCAAGATGCACTATTAAATGTTAACTGGGAGAAAAGCAGGAGAAGAAAATGCTGTTTATTGCATTCTATTTGCAGTTTTGCTCTGACAGAACAAATCTTTTCCATTATTCTAATGAAGAATAAAACACATTTACACCAATTTACAGACAGCAAAAAAAATTAAATGCAGTAAAAGCGATCCAAGCAAATTCTTAGTAAGGATGAAAATCAGATATTTCTAGGCAGGTGGCTGCTTAATGCAGGGTAAAAGACATGCAGAAAGCTCCTAGGAGCTTTCTGCATTACTTTCATCCTGCATTAAGCTGCCATCTGTCTTAAATAAGACTGATAAAGACACTTATACATGTATATGAATGTTTGGGTTAGCAAAGTTTTACTTTATATATATACATGTAGCAGACCCTACATCTGCACTGCTTGTCACTCTGTCAGCAAAACAGGGTAGACTTTAATGGGTGGCAAACTGTGCAGAACCAGATCAGATGCTGCAGTTTAAACGGTTTGGCTCAACACTGTTTGCAAAGTTCAAATGTTGGTTTTCATTCAGCAGGACTCATTGTTTTCACATATCTTCAAAAGTCAAATAGTTGCAATCTTAATTAGAAGCAGTATCTCTTTTGAATCCCAAATGTTTGCTAATATCCCTTAGATAGATGCCCTTTTGAATGCAGAAACAAGTGTACTCGCATTTACAACAAGATACATCAAGAAATTTGTACATCAAGATAGAAGTCTCTTAGATCAAGGTCAAATGGTGTTCTAGGGTCTTTGATTAGGCAAATAAAGCACATCCAGATCAGATGTCAGGTTTTATTCGGTTTACACTATCTATTACAATGTGAATCTAACTGGGAGTTATCAAAATGGTAGCGTATTGACTTACTCACTTTTTCAAACCCGTGGAGAAGAGAGATTGGGTGTTGAATACTTTAATAGCGTAAATTGGGAATTTTAAATACACATGTACTCAAATCAACTATCTATAAATGGTTGATCATCAGTTTAGGATGACATATAACCCTTTCACTAATGTAGATGTCTTTTGATGCCTTTCTAAACAGAGTAGACTGTAGGAGCTGTCTGCTCTCTGTTTGCTTATGGAATAAAATAGCTGTGCTGTGATTCTAGTTTCCAAAATTGCCTAAAGCTCCCTTATTTAGCTTTCATTATAGAAATGCAGTCCATGAATATTCATGAGGGGATAGATTCTTGCATAATTATTCATGAGGGAAGTGGATAAAGGAAAAACAAAATATATGAAATTACCTTTTGTACATGTTGCTGAGCCTGTTTCAGTAATTTCTGGATTTCATCGACATGTCCGCCCTTTGCGATCTGTAGGGAAATCCTCTTGTGCCAGAGAGATGTCATTCCGGGACTGACATTGAGAGCCTCCTGACATACCTGCATGGCTGTGTCCAGGGATCCCGTCTCTGACAGAAGTTCCACCTGTGAAAACAGAAGAAGACATTGAATGAGTATTCCTATGAGACATATTGACTGAAATCACAAGTCACTTGGCACATGTTTTATCATTTTCAGTCTTTCAGTTAACCCTTTCCCTGCTCTATGTTTATTCCAAATTTCAATACCTAGTGAATATTCATGAATAAAACATTTATAATGAAATATGGGAGGTGAAACATTATAGTTGTTTGAAGTAAAGAAACAGAACTATCAAATTCCATTAGCAAACAGAGCAGACCATGATTAGACCGCTCCTATAGGAGCCGTCTGATCAGGGTCTGCTCTGTTTGCAAATGTGTGAAAAGCATTTATATGAAGGAAAGGGTTTATTAACTTTACTTCATATAGCCGCCTTTTCATGTCTTTGCAAACAGAGAGGATCTAGATCAGATGGCTTCTGTAGCAGCTGTCTGATCAGCGTCTGCTTATTTTGCATAATTATAAAATAATACAGATTGGATTCTACTGTTTCTGCCATAGCAGGCCTGTCTTCATACACCATTATGAAAATTTAGCTAACTAGAGGTTTGTTTTTGTCACAAAAACAGATGTCTCCCCCTCCCATCCTCTTTCCAATACACAAGCGTAATGTCTGTAACTCCATAATTATCAGGGTCTAATGTTTAAGTCATCAGGGGCAATAACTCCAACATTGTCAGGGGGGGGGGGGGGACAATTCAAAAGCCCCAGGTACACAAAAACACATGCTAGTCAACATTCTTGTGAAGTTTGGTGACTCTAGTACTAGTGGTTTCAGAGATACATTTGACACAAAGTAAAGTTTCTCTAATTTAAGTCATAAGAGGCAGTAACTCCAAAGTTATAAGGGGGAGACAATTAAAAATCACAGATGCACAACAACTCATGCTGGTGAACATTCCTGTGAAGTTTGGTGACTCTAAACCTACTGGTTTCAGAGATACATGCAGCACAAAGTTTCTCTAATTTTAAGTTAACATATCAGGGACAGTAACTAAAGAATTATCAGGGGGAGACAAATAAAAAAAACCTAGGTGCACACAACTCATGCTGGTGAACATTCCTGTGAAGTTTGGTGACTCTAGCCCTACTGGTTTTAAAGATATGCATGGCACAAAGTTTCTCTAATTTTAATTAATCATATCAAGGGCAATAACTCCAAAGTTATCAAGGGAAGACAATTCAAAAATCCCAGTTGTACAACAACTCATGCTGGTCGACATTCCTGTGAAGTTTGGTGACTCTAGCCCTAGTGGTTTCAGAGGTAAGCGCGACACTAAGTAAAGTTTGTCTAATTTTAAGTCATCAGGGGCAGTAACTCCAAAGTTAAAAGGGGGAGACAATTCAAAAAACCCAAGAGCAAAACAACTTATGCTTGTGAACAATCCTGTGAAGTTTGGTGACTCTAGCCCTACTGGTTTCAGAGATACGCGCGACACAAAGTTTGTATAAATTTAAGTATTCATATCAGGGGCAATAACTCAAGAATTATCAGATGGAGACAATTCAAAAACCATAGGTGCACAACAACTCATGCTGGTGAACATTCCTGTGAAGTTTGGTGACTCTAGTACCAGTGGTTTCAGAGATACGCGCGACACAAAGTTTTTCTAATTTAAAGTCATCAGGGGCAATAACTCCAAACTTATCAGGGGGAGACAATTCAAAAACCCCAGGTGCACAACAACTCATGCTGGTGAACATTCCTGTGAAGTTTGGTGACTCTAGTCCAACCGATTTCAGAGATACGCGCGACACAAGTTTGTGACGGACAGACAGACAGACAGACGGACAGACGGACGGACAGACAGCCAGACGGACAGACGGACGGACGGACAGACAGACAACTCTGGCAAAAACAATATATCTCCCCATAAATGGGGGAGACATAATTAATATTCACAGTGTCATTATTTCTTACATAAATATTCATGAGGGAAAGGGTTCATTAACCACTTATCATAAACAAAGGAAATATCGCAGACTTAGATCAATATTCAACATGCACTATCCATGTGTAAATACTGAAATGTAGTATAATATCATTAATATCCTGTCATCTATCTCATTTTGCCATGGTAACAAAGTGCATAATATATATATATTTTTTTTTATCTCCAGTCACCTAACCATGTGACCAGACTAGTTTTTATGAATTTATATGATGCTTGTTGAAAGGCACGAAAACTACCAGTACCTCAATTTCTGACAAATTGCGGAATTGTTCTCTCTGATCTTGCTATTGGAGCCTAAAATCACACGAAACCCAACTGACTGTCATTTATACTGCTTGATATCAAATTGCCTAAGCCAAACCTTGGAAATTTCGAACACTGTATATGGATAACAAATTGAAATTATGGATAACAAATTGAAATTACAGTTAAACCTATCAAAACCGGACATTCAATTTAGCAAAAATATATCCTAGGAGCTTTCTGTATGACTTTCACCCTGCATTAAGTAGCCACCTGCCTAAAAGTATCTAAATTCTTCTTAACTAGAATTCTGGTTTAGACTGGTTTTACTGTATATCAGTAAATAAAGTTTATGCATCATATGTTCATCCAGTACCTGATACAGATGCCTTTGTATGCCTTTGCAAACAGAGTACACTGTCAGATCAGATGGCTTCTGTAGGAGCCATCTGATCTGGGTCTACTCAGAAATATACAGCTTATTACAGATGTATCAGAATCAGACCATTTAATTCCAGTGATTCACCATGTAATGATTACAGTTCATTACTGATATGTTGGTAATTAGATCTCTAAGCTTATTGAGGCCTGGTGATCTGTGTTACTTCACATCTCAACTCTTAACAGTTAATTAATATATACGATAAATCAATGTAATGGTATAATTATTTCCTAAATAGAACTGTTATGCAACCCACTCACAAAATAAACACCGGGCTCTATATAAGTTGATAACTGTTTAACCCTTCACTCCATGTATATACATTAATTTTGTATGCACTTGCAAAAAGTGTAGACCCAGATCAGACAGTTTCTGTAGGAGCTGTCTGATCAGGCAAAACTTCCCTTGTTCATAATGACATTATAAACGTTTAGCCAATTAATATTCCTATTCATAACTTCTTACATGAATACTCATAGGGTAAAGGGCCAATGAAGAACAAAATTAGTGCAGAAAGTTCTTTGATACTCTACAAATTAATTTTGAAAAGAAATAATCAAGAAAAAAACATTTCAGAATTGATATACATGTAGACAATTTTGCAAATGATTTTAGTTTAAAGAATTACAACAGTTTTGTGCTCAGAACTCAACATAACTCTTTTAGGCCATTACCTGATTGGGGTGCCTTTCACCCCTTTGAAAAAGGAGTAGACCTAGAGCAGTACCGTACTTTAATTCTGCAATCAGGAGTCAGTTAAATCAATTCTTACATGACTCACTAATATCCTTTGTAAACAGTGCATACACTGCTTGCCATGTTACACTTTTCTTTAGAAATATCTCTAAATATTCACCATAAGCTGGACCAGTTTGAATTTTGGAATAGTCCATTTGAAAATTCAGCGTTATAAAGGCTAAAGACCTTTCTGTTTATTCAAAGAGAGATGGCAGATAGAGGCATCTTTTGATGCATTTGGAAATAGAGTAGACCCGGACCAGGTGACTGCTCTGTTTGCTTATGAAATTATAATATATCTGACTATACAGTTTCAACCAAAACCAAAATATCCTGTAAACATATTTCAGCTAGTAAATATTGATGACGTCATCATTTCTTACATAAATATCAGGGAAAAGGGTTAATATTCATAAGGTAATTTATTCTTATATGAATATTCATTAGTCAAAGGTTTAAAGAATGATGGTCTATTCTAATAAGCATACGGTAATACACTACATTTGTACATATATTAAAGCAATAGACCCATAGAACCTTAATTCTAGATTACTGAGAATAGCATAAAAGAATTCCAGAATAAAACATCTACTTTAGCAATACCTTCCAGCACATATATCTTCTAAATGCATATCTACTGAATATCATGCTCAAGGGAGTTGAATAATTTCACAATAAAACAAAGTCAAGTGAAGTGATCATGTGCCAACATAGTGCTCCCATCCACTTTGTCTAGTAAGATAAATTCCCATTGAAAATGAAGCTTTAAATTCTGTTTAAACCTTACAGTGATGGGAAACAAGTCACTAATATCCTTTGCAAACAGTGTATATCCAGATGAGAGGGCTCCTAGAGGAACCCTCCCATCAGGGTCAGCACTGTTTGTCATGTTGCACTTTTCTTGAGAAAAATCACTAAATATTCACCATAAGCTTGACCTATTGGAATTTTTGAATAGTTCATTTGGAAATTCAGTATTGTAAGGGTTAACGCTTGGAATATGTTTGGTGAATCTGTAATGATATATGTACAGTTTGGATCCAAATGGAATGCAAAGTAACATGGCACTCATTTGGAATCAAGCTACTTGACAGTCTGATGATAGTTTAGTAAATAAAAAGAAAACACTTACAAAGTATCCAATGAAACATGTACCCAGCACTACTCTGGTCAGCATGCTGGAGGTAAACCCCTATCAATGCAATGGAAAACATTTGGACGACATTTGCAAACAGTTTGGATCCTGATGAGATGTAGAGTATCTATGTATCTCATCAGGGTCCAAACTGTTTGCTATACTCCGATACTATTTTTGAAAACAAATGAAAGAAAGCAGAAATATTTGGAATTGCAGCAGATCACATTTTTTTGCAGACCAAAGTTACTTAGTATTTAACTCTTTGCACGCTAGCGGCGAAACTGTGATTACTTATGCAAACAGTTTGGATCCAGATGAGACGCTGCATATGCGGCTTCTCATCAGGATCCAAACTGTTTGTCATCTTGATCATATTTTTGCAAAGAAATTAGAGAAAAGTTGTTTTAAAAATTGAAGCAGACGATAATCGTTGCAGACGAAAAATTATTTAGCGTGCAAAGAGTTAAAGGGTAAAATGTAAATAACAATGGATGTGACTACTGTAAACATTGATCATGTGACACTACTGAAAAGCAAATTGGAATTACGTGACAATGTAATTGATTAAAATCTGCATGCTAAGACAGCAAAAAAGTCCCATCGACGAACCGATCACTTCAAAGGAATGTCTAATCGCTCAAAATGCTGCTAACTTCTATCAGTGCTGTTAAGATTCAGAAGAGATTGTCAATACAATGCTCGTATATTATGCATGCATGCACAAGGTGTGAAATGGGATGCACAGAAAAATTTGGAAAGGCGCAGAATGGACCAATCCAAGAATCTGTTTTCTAATAGGTTTTCAAGCAAACTGAGCAATGTACTTTAGAAATCAGGTAATGTGACTAACTCAATGTTTTGTCACATTTTCAGAAAAAGAACTCTTGGCAGGTCCAATGTCATAAGTATCTTATTATTAGTCAACCATCTTAAGTCCATGAATATTTATGCAAGAAATAATGATATAACGAATATTAATTGGATGAACTTTTTAAATGTCATATTAACACAGGAAATTTGTGCCATCGCAGAAACAGTAGAATCAGATTGTGTATTTGTACATGTATTAAAGGTTGCAGACTTCCAAGTTCATTTGTCCATGACAGGTTAGGTCATTCAATGATCGAGCAGAAGAGATTGCTGACTTTAACGACTATCTTAAGTAATGACCCAGACATGTCCAGTTTTTCCAGACATCGGCTGTTGATGGCATGCTGGCTCACAATTTCCGAGCACAGCGGTTGTGGACAGGAATCTCCAGCAGATAATACTTCCGGTGCAGGAAGACTATGCAAATGTCATTAGTTGATTGTATTAACCCTTTACTCCATGAATATTCACGTAAGATGTCAATCATATTATAATATTAGATAAATCTTATGATGGCTCATGAACACAGGAATATCTGACCATGGCAGAAACTCCAGAATCATATCTATATTATTTCACAAGCAAACAGAGCAGACCCTGATCAGACAGCTCCTACAGGAGCCATCTGAACTGGGTCTACTCCGTTTGCAAAGGCATAGAAAAGTGTATTTATAGGGTAAAGGGTTAACTCTTTCTATACTGTAGTTTCAAATGGATTATTCCAAAATTCAAACGGGTCAAGCTTCCCTGGAATAGTCAAGGTTTTTTTTTAACCCTTTTCCTCATATAAACGTGTTTTCACGCGTTTGCAAACAGAGTAGACCCAGATCAGACGGCTCCTAGTGGAGCCGTCTGATCAGGGTCTGCTCTGTTTGCTAATGGAATTTGATAGATCTGTTTCTTTAGTTTCTAAAAAGGCTACAATGTTCCACCTTCCATAATTCATTATAATAATTTTATCCATGAATATTCAGTAGGTGTTGAGATTTGGAATAAACATAGAACAGGGAAAGGGTTAAAGAAAAGTGTAACATGACATACAGTGCTCGTACAGGAGCCATCTGACCTGGGTCTACTCTATCTGCAAAGGTTTATCTGATTCTACAGTTTCTGCCAATACCAAAAAAAATCCTGTTTCATATGTCTTTATAAATATGCATGGTGTCATTATTTCTATCATGGATATTCATCCGGTAAAGAGTTAATTCTTGATATGGAAAGTAATTTTTGTCTGCATAAATTCTTAAAGCTATTTTTTCTTCCAATTTCTCATAAAAACTACAGTGCCATACATCCCTTGAATGGAGAAAGAATTAGACTCCCACATCTTCAAAGATAACATTTGAGAACTTGACACACGTTGAGATCTACAGTAGGATAACAGTTGAAAATTGTGTCCAAACATTAACCCTTACAACACTGACTTTTCAAATGGACTATTCCATATTCAAACAGGTCAAGCTTATGGTGAATACTTAGGGATTTTTCTAAAGAAAAGTGTAACATGACAAACAGTGCAGACCCTGATGAGAGGAGAGGGCTCCTCTCATCTAGGTCTTCACTGTTTGCAAAGGACATCAGTGACTTGTGTCCCACACTGTAAGGGTTAATTCACATCAGAAGAACGATCTGCTTTTCTGAATTATTATTGTCATTGTTTGATCATTTTAGTGTTTTTGAAATAATTTGCAAACATGTAAATGTACCAATCTGAAGCATATTGACGCATTTTGATGCCTCTAAAAGTCATTTTTTGAAACCAATGTGAAATATAGAGCATTTACTCCATAGGAAACAATGGTTTCAAAACTAAACAATTCTAAAATTGTCCCTTTCTCTAGTAAAATGTTCCTTTTCAGTAGATTTATTCAAAGACATTGGGCCTAAAAACAGCCTATGAGGGAATGGGTTAACTCAGTGTGAGAAAACAATTTTAATTTTCGAGTTTCCACAAAAAGTTGATTAATTAACCTCCAAGTCATTTGAGCTGTCCAGAATACTTGCTTTATCTTCTGGAGCTCTGGGTTTAACCCTTTCCCTGTTCTATATTTATTTCAAATTTCAATACCTATTGAATATTCATGGAAAATTAGTTATAATAAAATATGGAAGGTGCAACATTGTAGCCATTTTAGAAAGTAAAGGATTAGATATTTCAAATTCCACTAGCAAACAGAGCAGACCCTGATCAGACGGCTCCTCTAGGAGCCGTCTGATCTGGGTCTACTCTGTTTGCAAATGCGTGAAAACACGTTTGTATGAGGGAAAGGGTTAACCCTTTGAAAGTGGGGCATGCATGCACTGGCATTTTAAAACAATGTAGAACCAAATCAAAGGTCTCCTAGATGAGCCCTCAGAACCAGGTTTGCATTGTTTGTCATTCAAACTCCTCTAGCAAGTTGCTAAAGCCTTTCATACTGAGTGGATTCTATAGTAACAAACTAATGAGCTATTCTATTCTGAAAATTAAGTGTTAAAGGGCTGACTGCCTCACTAGCCATAGAAAAATGGATGACCTTAGTAAGTTTATGATTCGTCAAGCATTGGTCCCCACCTTCTATCTTCTGTATTCTTCCATATTTCTAAAGCTTTGCCCTCTCCATAATGTTCAAGCTTTGCCCCAAATTCAAATTTCCTTATTCCTCAAGCTTTGTCACCCCTCCCCCATTGCCATACTCCTCAAGGGTTACCCACCTTCCATATTCAAGCATCCTCCGTCATATTCTTAAAACTTTCCATATTCCTCAAGCATTGCCCTCATCTTCCATATTTTACAAACTCTTTCCCACTCCCCTTCCATATTCTTCAAGTGTTGTCTGCAAACCTTCCATATGTTCAATGCTTTGCCCCCATTCTTCCATAGTCTTTGAACTTTGCCCTCCCCAACTCCCATATTCTTCAAGTCCCCCACCCCCTTCTCCCAAAGCCATATTATTCAAGCTTTGCTCCCTATCTTCCATATTCTTAAGCTTCCCAACTCACATCCTTCAAGCTTATGCCCCATTCCATATTCTTCAAACTTTGCCCTATCTTCCATACTGTTTAACCCTTTCCCTGTACTGCGTTCTATGTTTATTCCAAATTTCAATACCTACTGAATATTCATTAACAAAATACAATGTAGTTATAAAGAAGGAACATTTGTAGACACTTTAGAAAGCAAAGAAAAGATATTTCAAATTCTATTAGCAAACAGAGTAGACCCTGAGCAGACAACTTCTATAGAAGCTGTCTGATCTGGGTCTACTCTGTTTGCAAATGTGTGAAAACACTTTTATATGAGGGAAAGGATTAAGACTTTGTCCCTCCAGATTCTTCAAGAATCGTCCCCCTTCCACGTTCTTCAAGTTTTACCTATCCTTTCCATATTCTTCAAGCTTTGCTGATCCTTCCATATTCTTCAAGTGATGCCCCTCCCACCTCCTTATTCTTCAAGCCCCATGCCCCCTATTCATCAGGCTCCACATGGTCTTATCCCCCTACCTCTTTCTCTATTTCAGGCTTTGTCCCAAAACCCAGTCTGCCTCAGCTAAACCACGCTACTTAAAACTACACTCAATGTTGATTCAAGGTCATAGTATTACCAGTATTACACAGTTCTTTCTTCCCTTTGAATTATGTTCGGAAAAATCATAATCCTATTATATACACAGAGTACATCGGCAGATACCCTAACTACTCGCAGTATTCAGAAACCCTTTCTCCACTCTCAATGGATTTTTAAAACAATAAATCAGTCTAGCACAGTTTTGATAATTTTAAATAAGACTGACATAGTAGCAAATAGTGCAGACCCTGATCAAACTGTTCCTTCAAGAGCTGTTTGATCTGGGTCTGCACTATCTGCCGACGATTGTCCAAATACTTAGGGTAAAAATAATACAGTAACACTTCTTCCCCGATCCCCAACCAAAATTCTAGTAGAGAAGAATTAGATACTTTTAGGCAGGTGGCTGCTTAATGCAGGGTGATAGTTATGCAGAAAGCTCCTAGAGGAGCTTTCTGCATGCCTTTCACCCTGTATTAAGCTGCCACCTGTCTTCAACACTGATATTTATACTAAAATTAACGTCCGTTTAGAGGGGTTTTACTGTACATGATTCTGTCAACCAGCACTTGTAATCAGTCTCTGAAATCATGATTTACAATGGAATCTTCTATAGACACATTAACTACAAGCACGCCAAGTATTCTGCAGAAAATGTCATCTGCTTCAAATTCTTCTTCCATTTCTTTTATATGATCAAATATCAAATTATGTTGGACCTTGGTGAGAGTTGTTTAGTGTTTCATCTGGATCCAAATAATTTCAAATCATAATCATGAATTCGCTGCAAGCATACAAAGATACAAACATGATATCAAGAAGGAGAAAGTTCCAGCCTAAGCCATTATTCCATAAATATGCCCTCAGAAGCATTTGCAAATAGAGTAGACTCCGATCAGATAGCTCGTGTAGGAGCCATCTGAACACGGTCTGCTCTGCTCGCTAATGGATTTATTTCTACAGTATCTGCCATAGCCAGAAATTCCTGTGTTCATGGGCTACTATAACAAATCAATTAATAATATTCATAATGCCATTATTTCTTGCATGAATATTCATGGAGTAAAGGGTTAAATCAAGGAAACAGTCGTTTCTCCTCACAGGCAATGATCATTGGGTGAACCCATTCCCTAATAGGCTATTTTTAGACCCAGCCTCTTTGATTAAATTTACCGAAATGAAGCATTTACAAGCAAAAAGTAAGTTCTAGAAGTGTGTAGTTTTTAAACCATTGTGATTATTTATATTATGAGGGATGGTTTAAAGTGATTGGGTACTGTATAATGCAATTATTTATATTTGTAATAACAGTCATAACATCAATATTTCCACAGCAGATTTTATAATCTATGCAAACTATGTTGCCTGCTAGTTTAATCCTTTACTGCATGGATATTCATGTCAGAAATAATGACATCATGAATATTAATCAGATTAATTGTTGTAATAGCACATGAACACAGGAATGTTTGGCCATTGCAGAAGCTGTAGTATCATATCTATATTAATGTATATCATAAGCAAACAGAACAGACTCTGATCAGACGGCTCCTACAGGAGCCTTCTGATCTGGGTTGTTCTCTGTTTGCAAAGGTGTAGAAGGGCGAATATATAGAGTAAATGGTTCATTTCTTACAAGATACAGATGCTGTTTGCTGTATTGCAGACAAAGTAGAACAAGATCACAGGAGCCCTCTCATCAGGGTCTGCACTGTTTGTCATGTCACACATTTCTTTAGACAAATCCCTAAATATTAACCATAAGCTTGACCTGTTTGAACTTTGGAATAGTCAATTTGAAAATTTAGCATTGTAAGGGTTAACATTAAACTTCAGAGATATTATCCTTTCTGAGTTAGATGAAAGTTTGTTAATGTGAGTTTTCATTGGCTGTTACGTAGACTAAAACATACATGATTTTATTAATTCTTTACTTCATGAATACCCATGTAAGAAATAATGACGACTATGAATAAGACGCCCTTTTAGGCATAAAAGACGTTTATATGAGGGACAGGGTTAAAGGTTGGAAGTGAGATTGGATATATTGGTGCTGAACATATTAAAGAACAATTCCATCAGTGTCTATGCTCATAAACGGGTCTTAAAATAAAATGCGTTTAATTTCAAGATGTGTTGTCATAGTTACCCATTTGTCCAAGAGGTCTGCAGTAAGGTGACCAGCTTCTCTTGCCTCCTCAAACACAAGCAATGCTCTTTGAAGTCTCTGAAAAATAATAACAAGCATGATAAAAAGAATGCTGTCTCTCCAACTAATAGGGTATCTGGTGTAACTCTTTGTATGCCTAGTAGCTTACTATAATTGTTGTTTGTTACAATTCTCAAAGTAAATTGCTCTCTCATTTCTCCCAAAACTGACCGAATTACTCAGCATCTTATCTGGTTCCAAACTGTTGGCATTAACAGTATGGTATGATCTAACTCTCTACTGCTGCATAGGATATCAGATATTTGCCACTGGGGTGCTTAGACGAGGTTTCATATACACTGTCTCACAATTTATTTACAAACATAAAACTATAGATACAACAACAGGCAACATGGAATAGAATGACAGATATCATCACCATCTTGTATACTGACATTTGTTTCTACTCAAGCACAGACAAATAAACATCGATGTAAGGGATTACTCGCTAATTCCCATCCTCGATGGCCAATTCCACATCATGAGATTCATATATCACAAATGAAAGCGACTGTCTTACATGGCATTAGTTTTATTATTAATTTCTCATCATGTATGTGAATGTGATGAGAAAAACAAATACCCTAAATTCATAAAACCAACAGGCTTTGATGTTATTGCCAATCATATCAACTATAAAGCATAAAACAAAACTTGCCCCACTGGTACATTGTAAAGTGAACGGAACAGTAAAGTCTCGCTAATACCACCACTCAAAAGAAGTATAATTCTGGATTATTAAAACAGGTGATAGCTTAATGCAGGACAAAAGTTATGCAGAAAGCCCCTGCATTACTTTTGACCTGCATTAAGCTACCACCTGCTTTTACAGACTCCTTTGTTGGTAAAGTATGTGGTCGTATCAGCGCGACAATTACTGTACAAGTATTTTGTTATTTTCTGTCTTCAGTATACAAGATGATGTTTGTCAGGATGTTGAATGGACCATCACTGTTTAACCCTTCACGCGACACATGTACAGATGCCTTTCAACACTTTCCCTGTTTAATTCCCTGTTCTACGTTTATTCCAAATTTCAAAACCTACTGAATATTCATCAGAAGTATAGTTATAACGAAATATGGAAGGTAAAACATTGTAGCCAATTTAGAAAGTAAAGAAACAGATCTATCAATATCCATTAGAAAACATAGCAGACCCTGACCAGATGGCTCCTATAGGAGCCATCTGATCTGGATCTACTCTGTTTGCAGATGTGTAAAAACACATTTATATGGGGAAAATGAAAATATTTCTCCCCCTCATGAATATTCATGGACAGAATCAATATACTGGAACATGGAAAAGCGATTTTTTCACTGTTGTCGAAACGGCTTAATTCATAACATCTACTAATTGCCATAAGCAAACAGAGCAGACCCTGATCAGATATCTCCTACAGGAGCAATCTGATCTGAATCTACTCTGTAATGTGTGAAAAGGTATTTATATGAAGGGAAGGGTAAATGGCTTTGGAAACTGTTGGCCCACATCAGATGACTCCTGTAGGAGCCAATTGGACAGGTTCTTTTCTGTTTGCTGATGGAATTATACAGATTTGTTTCCGTCATAGCCAAAAAAAACCGTGTTCATATGCCATTTTAAATGTTAAGTAAATAACTATTCACATCATGGCATTGATTCTTACAAAAGTATTCACCAGGTAAAGAGTTGAACTGAACTGTTTCAATAGAGATGTTGTGTTTGCGTTAATTCTAGAAGTACAGTAAAACCCCTCTAAACTAGAATTCTAGTAGAGAAGAATTTAGATACTTTAAGGCTGGTGGCTCCTTAATGCAGGGTGAAAGTCATGGTTTTCATCCTGTATTAAGCTGACACTTGTCTCCAAGACCGACATTTATACTAAATTGAACATCCAGTTAAGAGGGGTTTTACTGCAGATAATTTCTTCAACTTTCAACAATCAGTGTCAGGGTGTTTACAGAGCTACAAATAAATGTGTGTACCCAAAACACTAAATTGTCATTTCTCAACCAAACCCTATACTGTGACCACTCTTTAGAATCATCTCTTTGAGACAATTCTAAAGAGTGGTCACAGTATAGGGTTTGGTGAATAAATAAAGGAACTATACTTTAAAATGCTTAAATTTACACATCTTTATCTGGACCTCTGTGCCTTTTCACACCTTTGAAAATAGAGTAGACCCAGATCAAACAGCCCTTGTAGGAGCTGTCTGATCAGTGTCTGCTCTGTTTGCCTATGGTATATAATGTGATTCAACAGTTTCTGCCCTGGTATGAATGCCCTTGGTCATAATTCAGCTAATTCAGATTCATGGTGTCAATAGAGGGTTAATACACGTTTTTTCGGGCAATAACATCTGCAGTGTCCCGAGGGACTGTTGTTGGCCCGAGCCCGAAGGGCGAGGGCTACAACATTCCCAAGGGACACTGCAGATGTTATTGCCCGAAAACAAACGTGTATTAACGCTATTCTTGCATAAACCCATTTTCTACTTTCCTGCATCAATTTATTTCTTCCAAATACAAGCAAAACTATACACTTCTTTGACACTTCCGTTCGTTCGATTTATGCAGTTTCCGGGCCACTCTTTTGTTTTCTTTCTGACATCATTCCACGATTGTATCAAATACCGTTTACGCAGGATTTCATTCAATATGTCTATCACTAAAAGCAGTTCATTGTCGGTGCCCCTGAAAAACTCGCACCGTTCATCTAGCTTAGGCAAAAAGCTATAGCGTTGGCGTCCATTGTTTACATGAGGCCCCGAATAGGTATAATTAAAACCGGTCAACAACAGCGCGTGAGCACGAGAATCGCCTTTTTAATACATGGTCTAGCGGGACAACAACAGCGTGTTTTATGCAAGAATATTTCTTACGAAATGCTCATGAGGAAAGAGTTAAGCACCTAATGTGTGTAAAATTGGTCAACATTAGAACTATTTCTCAGTGACAAAGTCTTTCCAATATATTTCTTGACATATTTTATAACTGTAAATGGCAGTCAGACAGTTTCCCTATTTGGTATATTCTGACAACTAAGCATTTCCAATACATTATTGTAGCACTTCGATAAACAGCATCCAAGTTGTCAAATTGTTGTTTCCTCTTTTATAACTGTCAGGTCCTATATTACTGCAGGTCCATTTGTCTACAGGAACTTTCAACACCGAATTTTCAAAATGGACTATCCAAAAGGCAAACAGGTCAAGTATACCATGAATGTTTAGGATTTTTTGAAAAAGTAAAGTGAAACATGACGAACAGTGTAGACCCTGATGAGAGGGCTCCTCTGAGAGCCCTCTCATCTGGGTCTACACTGTTTACAAAGGACATAAGTGACTTGTTTCCCCACACTGAAAGGGTTAACCCTTTGAATGCTGATTACTCAAAATGGAACAGCCCATTAGTTTTTAACTATACAGTCCATTCAGTATGAATGGGTATGATTTGAATTACAATTCAGAATGTGGTGTGCTGTAGTCTAGTGGTAACACGCTTGACTACCAATCCAGAGGTCCGGGCTTCAAATCCCGGTCCCTCCCGGAAATTTCAGAGATGCTTTTCAGTGTGTCCCGTGAATGGGTACCTGTGAGGCTCACTAGCCGGTACTGCGGCTGTATGATTGCGCCATATGTTACCAGTGCTCAATATTGTAGGTGAATGATTCAATGACCAGGGGAGTAAATGTAGTCGGCTTTGGACTGAACGTAGATTAAACTAGGTACTTTTACAAACAGGGTAGAGTCCTCTGATCGGGGTCTTCACTGTTTGCTCATAACAGCCATCTCTTTTCTTGCATTCAAGGTGTTTTTACACCTCACAGCACAACACAGTTTGGACCCTGATGAGACGCTTGCGTATCCCAACATCTCAATGCAGTTGAAACAGTTCTCAAGTTCATCATGAATAATAATGCCATTGAGACTAAAATACCTAGCAACAGATAAACGTATGTACTCAAGTACTAAAATTGTCATTTCTCCACCGAACCCTATGTTGTGACCACTCTTTAGAATCGTTTCAAAGAGATGATTCTAAAGAGTGGTCACAACATAGAGTTTGGTGGAGAAATAAAAGAGTTATTCCTGAAAATGTTTTAATTTACGCATCTTATCTTGACCTCTTAAAATAAAATGCTGCAAATAAATACTACAGTATATGCTCAAAGTTAAGACCTGGTGTAATTTGACTATTTCTGATAATTAAAAAAAACAAGATGTGTTTGTAAAACACTATGCCCCCTCGATATGATATCTGACCCTGAAGGATGACCTTGATCTTGACATGTCACCCCTCAAACTGTGCAACTTCGTGGGCTACACATGCATACCAAATATCAAGTCTGTATCTCTAATGGTTCAAAAGTTATGGCCAATGTTAAAAGTTGGTGACCTTTGACCATGAAGGATGACCTTGACTTTGACATGTCACCCCCTCAAACAGTGCAGCTGCATGAGATACACATGCATACCAGTATCAAGGCTGTATATCTACTGGTTCAAACGTTATGGCTAATGTTAATGACCTTTGACCTTCAAAGATGACCTTGACATGTCACCCCTCAAACTGCGCAGCCAAATGGAAAACACATGTATACCAACTATCAAGTCTGTATCTCTACTGGTTCAAAAGTTATGGCCAATGCTAAAGTCGGTGACCTTTGACCCTGAAAGATGACCTTGACCTTGACATGTCACCCCCAAACTGTGCAGCTTCATTAGGTACACATGCATACCAAATATCAAGACTCTATCTATATTGGTTCAAAAGTTATGGCCAATTTGAAGTTGGTGACCTTTGACCCTGAAGGCAGACCTTGACATGTCACCCCTCAAACTGTGCAGCTTCATGAGATACACAAGCATGCCAAATATCAAGTCTCTATCTGTACTGGTTCAAAAGTTATGGCCAATGTTAAAGTCGGTGATTTGACCCATATGTTTGACCTCTGACCTTTAAGGGTGACCTTGACCTTGACATGGCACACCTCAAAATGTGCGGCTTTATGAGATACATATGCATGCAAAATATCAAGTCTCTATCTGTACTAGTTCAAAAGTTATGACCAATGTTAAAGTTACAGACAGACAATTTGACCTTTGACCCTAGAGAATGACCTTGACATGTCACCCTCAAAATGTGCAGCTTCATGAGATACACAAGCATGCCAAATATCAAGTCTCTATCTCTACTGGTCCAAAAGTTATGGCCAATGTTAAAGTCGGTGATTTGACCTATATATTTGACCTCTGACCTTTAAGGATGACCTTGACATGTCACCTCTCAAAATGTGCAGCTTTATGAGATACATATGCATGCCAAATATCAAGTCACTAGCTGTACTGGCTCAAAAGTTATGACCAATGTTAAAGTTACAGACAAAGAAACAGACAATTTGACCTTTGACCCTGAAAGATGACCTTGACCTTGACATGTCACCCCCTCAAAATGTACAGCTCTATGAGATACACATGCATACCAAATATCAAGACTCAATCTCTATTGGTTCAAAAGTTATGGCCAATGTTAAAGTCATCAGGGGCAGTAACTCCAAAGTTAACAGGGAGAGACAATTCAAAAAACCCAAGAGCAAAACAACTCATGCTTGTGAACAATCCTGTGAAGTTTGGTGACTCTAGCCCTACTGGTTTCAGAGATACACCCGACACAAAGTTTGTATAAATTTAAGTATTCATATCAGGGGCAATAACTCAAGAATTATCAGGGGGAGGCAATTCAAAAACCATAGGTGCACATCAACTCATGCTGGTGAACATTCCTGTGAAGTTTGGTGACTCTAGTACTAGCGGTTTCAGAGATACGCGCGACACAAAGTTTTTCTAATTTTAAGTCATCAGGGGCAATAACTCCAAAATTATCAGGGGGAGACAATTCAAAAACCCTAGGTGCACAACAACTCATGCTGGTGAACATTCCTGTGAAGTTTGGAGACTCTAGCCCAACTGGTTTCAGAGATATGCGCGACACAAGTTTGTGACGGACAGACAGACAGACGGACAGACGGACGGACAGACAGACAACTCTGGCAAAAACAATATATCTCCCCATAAATGGGGGAGACATAATTCTTTTAGCAAACAGAGTAGACCCTGATCTGGGTCTACTCTGTTTGCAAATACGTGAAAACACGTTTCTATGACGGAAAGGGTTAATCACCACCTAATCAGGATCAAAGCTATTTGACATGCTGTAAAAGTTTACAAAACATAAACTGTTAATAATACAAGATACTATAATATTATGGCCCTTCATCACATAGTGGTTGCTGTGATAGAGAACCAGTATGTGAGGCTAGCTTCAAAGATGTTGAAGCTGAAATTAAAATAGATATTGCCCCCTTTATCTCATATATATCAAGAATATTTATTACCTCAATTTTTATTATGGTAATTATGAATCTTTGTCCATAATAGAAACTGTATAATCAGATTAATATCATTTCATTAAATAACAAGAGTACCGCATACGGTACATAATACGCCCACTTGCAAACTTTCTCTGATTCAACATGCCTTATAAGTGTTGACATTTTCTAATTTGTGCTTCAGATCTTTATTTCCATATTAAGGTGATACTATTTTTTTAAAAAATGAAGTGAATATCTTATTAAATAAAAAAGTTACAGCTAATCCTCATTTTTGGAGATTTTTGTAAAGTGCAACGGCCATAACTCTGTAAAGACAAACTGAATGAACCTCAAAATAAACTCAGCTTCAAATTTTGTTGCTTAAAACATTTGTGTTAAGTTTCATTTATATCATTTTCATAGTTTTCCCAGAAAACAACAGACAAACTAAAAGTTGACCGACTAACAAAGCAACGAAAACACTAAGTTCAAGAATAGAATAGAATAAAATGACATATCAAAACCCCCGCAATATATGTGAAAATTCACATTGAGGTTTAACCATATAAAAAAATTGAAGTAAATATCATTTCAAATGAAAAAGTTATGGCCATCCTCAAATTTGCATAGATTTGCATTATTTTTTTAAGTGCAAGGGCCATAACTCCAAAACAACAAATCGAATGATCCTCAGAATCAGCTTCAGGTCTTGTTGCATTAAACATGTGTATGAAGTTTCATTAATATCTGTCAAACAGTTTTGCCAGAAAACAGCGGACAAACTATTTGCATAAATTTGCAATTTTTTTAAAGTAAAAGGGCAATAACTCCGAAACGAAAAATCAAATATACCTCAAAATCGACTCAGCATCAAATCTTGATGCATTAAACATTTTTGTGAAGTTTCATTAATATCTCTAAAATAGTTTTCCCAGAAAACAGCGGACAAACTATTTGCATTATCTTTTAAGGACAAGGGCCATAACTCCGAAACGAACAAGAGATGTCACAGTCACGTGACAAATGCCCCCAAAAATTGTACCCTGTGACCTTGACCTTTGACCCATGGACCAGGGAGTTGACACATCGTCTTTGTGTGTTGAACATTTGTGCCAGGTTCCTTTGAAATCCATTCACAGATAAACAAGTAATTGTACCCTGTGACCTTGACCTTTGACATATGGACCAGGGAGCTGAACGCGACACATCGTCTTTGTCTGGTGAACATCTGTGCCAAGTTATATTGAAATCCATTGATAGATAAAGATGTTACAGACCGGACACGAAATTTGTGACAAAGTAATTGTACCCTGTGACCTTGACCTTTGACCCATGGACCAGGGAGTTGAAAGCGACACATCATCTTTGTCTGGTGAACATTTGTGCCAAATCATATTGAAATCCATTAATATATAAAGAAGTTACAGACCGGACACGAAATTTGTGACAAAGTAATTGTACCCTGTGACCTTGACCTTTGACCTATGGACCTGGGAGTTGAACGCGACAAATCGTCTTTGTGTGGTGAACATTTGTGCCAAGTTATATTGAAATCCATTGATAGATGAAGAAGTTACAGACCGGACACGAAATTTGTGACAAAGTAATTGTACCCTGTGACCTTGACCTTTGACCTATGGACCTGGGAGTTGAACGCGACACATCGTCTTTGTGTGGTGAACATTTGTGCCAAGTTATATTGAAATCCATTGATAGATGAAGAAGTTACAGACCGGACACGAAATTTGTGACAAAGTAATTGTACCCTGTGACCTTGACCTTTGACCTATGGACCTGGGAGTTGAACGCGACACATCGTCTTTGTGTGGTAAACATTTGTGGGAAGTTATATTGAAATCCATTGATAGATGAAGAAGTTACAGACCGGACACGAAATTTGTGACAAAGTAATTGTACCCTGTGACCTTGACCTTTGACCCATGGACCAGGGAGTTGAACGCGACACATCGTCTCTGTCTGGTGAACATTTGTGGCAAGTTATATTCAAATCCATTGATAGATGAAGAAGTTACAGACCGGACACGAATTTGGGACGGAAGGACAGACGGACGGACATGCTAACAAATGGGTAGTTGTGTGACTTTTTCCTTTGATCTTTTCTTGTGTGACTAGTCCCACAAGAAAAACTATTTTTGGCTCTAACTTTGGAAAAGAATGATCTGGAAGCTAACCCTAACCCTATGTCCCACAACTGGCCAGGTTAATGTCACAAGAAATGGCCAGGTTAATGTCACAAGAGATGGCCAGGTTAATGATTTTACTTGTGGGACTAGTTAGAAAAAGTCACACAACTACCCTTTGGTGAGTGCGGACGGACGGACAGACGGACAGACGGACGGACAGACGGACAGATGGACAGATGGAAGGACGGACAATGCGATTACTATATGCCCGCCTTTGGGGGCATAAAAATCAAATGATCCTCAGAATCAATTCAGTTTCAGATCTTGATGCATTAAATATTTGTGTGAAGTTTCATTAATATCTCTCAAATAGTTCTCCCAGAAAACAGTGGGCAAACTATTTGCATATTTTTAAGGACAAGGGCCATAACTCTGAAATGAAAAATCAAATGAACCTCAGAATCAACTCAGCTTCAGATCTTGATGCATTTAACATTTGTATGAAGTTTCATTAATATCTGTCAAATAGTTTTCCAAGAAAACAGCGGACAAACTATTTGCATGTATTTGCATTATTTTTTAAGTAAAAGGGCCATAACTCAGAAACGACAAATCAAATGAACCTCAGATTCGACTCAGCTTCAGATCTTGATGCATTAAACATTTGTGTGAAGTTTCATTAATATCTCTCAAATAGTTCTCCCAGAAAACAGCGGACAAACTATTTGCATATTTTTTAAGGACAAGGGCCATAACTCTGAAATAAACAAGAGCTGTCCGCAGACAGCGCGCTCCACTTTCTTTAGTGCTGGATAGTGTAGTGGAAGTCTAAGTCAGAAAGGGGAGATAACAACAGCAAAATTAATTTTAGGGTTACCTACCCTTGTGAAATGGGTCCCCCTTGTAATAGTTAATATGTATACCAAAGATGAACCAAATATCTTGGACAGTTTCTGAGACATGGACCTGAACATAAAACTTAACCAACAATGAAAATTCTAAGTCGAAAAAGGGTCATAACTATGGTAAAATTAATTTTAGGGTTACCTACCCTTGTGAAATGGGTTCCCCTTGTGATAGTAAACATACATACCAAATATGAACCAAATATCTTTGATGATTTCTGAGAAAAGGACCTTAACAAAAAGGTTAACGAACGCCGACGCCGACGCCGACGAGAGGGTCATGACAATACCTCCACTTTTTGAAAAAGTGGAGCTAAAAATCAAATGAACCTTAGAATCAACTCAGCTTCAGACCTTGATGCATTTAACATTTGTGTGAAGTTTCATTAATATCTGTCAAATAGTTTTCCAAGAAAACAGCGGACAAACTATTTGCATGTATTTGCATTATTTTTTAAGTAAAAGGGCCATAACTCAGAAACGACAAATCAAATGAACCTCAGATTCGACTCAGCTTCAGATCTTGATGCATTAAACATTTGTGTGAAGTTTCATTAATATCTCTCAAATAGTTCTCCCAGAAAACAGCGGACAAACTATTTGCATATTTTTTAAGGACAAGGGCCATAACTCTGAAATAAACAAGAGCTGTCCGCAGACAGCGCGCTCCACTTTCTTTAGTGCTGGATAGTGTAGTGGAAGTCTAAGTCAGAAAGGGGAGATAACAACAGCAAAATTAATTTTAGGGTTACCTACCCTTGTGAAATGGGTCCCCCTTGTAATAGTTAATATGTATACCAAAGATGAACCAAATATCTTGGACAGTTTCTGAGACATGGACCTGAACATAAAACTTAACCAACAATGAAAATTCTAAGTCGAAAAAGGGTCATAACTATGGTAAAATTAATTTTAGGGTTACCTACCCTTGTGAAATGGGTTCCCCTTGTGATAGTAAACATACATACCAAATATGAACCAAATATCTTTGATGATTTCTGAGAAAAGGACCTTAACAAAAAGGTTAACGAACGCCGACGCCGACGCCGACGAGAGGGTCATGACAATACCTCCACTTTTTGAAAAAGTGGAGCTAAAAATCAAATGAACCTTAGAATCAACTCAGCTTCAGACCTTGATGCATTTAACATTTGTGTGAAGTTTCATTAATATCTGTCAAATAGTTTTCCAAGAAAACAGCGGACAAACTATTTGCATGTATTTGCATTATTTTTTAAGTAAAAGGGCCATAACTCAGAAACGACAAATCAAATGAACCTCAGATTCGACTCAGCTTCAGATCTTGATGCATTAAACATTTGTGTGAAGTTTCATTAATATCTCTCAAATAGTTCTCCCAGAAAACAGCGGACAAACTATTTGCATATTTTTTAAGGACAAGGGCCATAACTCTGAAATAAACAAGAGCTGTCCGCAGACAGCGCGCTCCACTTTCTTTAGTGCTGGATAGTGTAGTGGAAGTCTAAGTCAGAAAGGGGAGATAACAACAGCAAAATTAATTTTAGGGTTACCTACCCTTGTGAAATGGGTCCCCCTTGTAATAGTTAATATGTATACCAAAGATGAACCAAATATCTTGGACAGTTTCTGAGACATGGACCTGAACATAAAACTTAACCAACAATGAAAATTCTAAGTCGAAAAAGGGTCATAACTATGGTAAAATTAATTTTAGGGTTACCTACCCTTGTGAAATGGGTTCCCCTTGTGATAGTAAACATACATACCAAATATGAACCAAATATCTTTGATGATTTCTGAGAAAAGGACCTTAACAAAAAGGTTAATGAACGCCGACGCCGACGCCGACGAGAGGGTCATGACAATACCTCCACTTTTTGAAAAAGTGGAGCTAAAAATCAAATGAACCTTAGAATCAACTCAGCTTCAGACCTTGATGCATTTAACATTTGTGTGAAGTTTCATTAATATCTGTCAAATAGTTTTCCAAGAAAACAGCGGACAAACTATTTGCATGTATTTGCATTATTTTTTAAGTAAAAGGGCCATAACTCAGAAACGACAAATCAAATGAACCTCAGATTCGACTCAGCTTCAGATCTTGATGCATTAAACATTTGTGTGAAGTTTCATTAATATCTCTCAAATAGTTCTCCCAGAAAACAGCGGACAAACTATTTGCATATTTTTTAAGGACAAGGGCCATAACTCTGAAATAAACAAGAGCTGTCCGCAGACAGCGCGCTCCACTTTCTTTAGTGCTGGATAGTGTAGTGGAAGTCTAAGTCAGAAAGGGGAGATAACAACAGCAAAATTAATTTTAGGGTTACCTACCCTTGTGAAATGGGTCCCCCTTGTAATAGTTAATATGTATACCAAAGATGAACCAAATATCTTGGACAGTTTCTGAGACATGGACCTGAACATAAAACTTAACCAACAATGAAAATTCTAAGTCGAAAAAGGGTCATAACTATGGTAAAATTAATTTTAGGGTTACCTACCCTTGTGAAATGGGTTCCCCTTGTGATAGTAAACATACATACCAAATATGAACCAAATATCTTTGATGATTTCTGAGAAAAGGACCTTAACAAAAAGGTTAACGAACGCCGACGCCGACGCCGACGAGAGGGTCATGACAATACCTCCACTTTTTGAAAAAGTGGAGCTAAAAATCAAATGAACCTTAGAATCAACTCAGCTTCAGACCTTGATGCATTTAACATTTGTGTGAAGTTTCATTAATATCTGTCAAATAGTTTTCCAAGAAAACAGCGGACAAACTATTTGCATGTATTTGCATTATTTTTTAAGTAAAAGGGCCATAACTCAGAAACGACAAATCAAATGAACCTCAGATTCGACTCAGCTTCAGATCTTGATGCATTAAACATTTGTGTGAAGTTTCATTAATATCTCTCAAATAGTTTTCCCAGAAAACAGCAGACAAACTATTTGCATATTTTTTAAGGACAAGGGCCATAACTCTGAAATGAAAAATCAAATGAACCTCAGAATCAACTCAGCTTCAGATCTTGATGCATTTAACATTTGTATGAAGTTTCATTAATATCTGTCAAATAGTTTTCCCAGAAAACAGCGGACAAACAAAATGTTGACGGACGAACGAACGAACGAAAGAACGAACGAAACAACGAACGAACGAACGGACGGACGGACGGACAGGGCCACGACAATATATGACCACCTTTATTAGGTGGGCGTATAAAAAGTGCCGATCCTGATCAGATGACTCCTATAGGAGCCGTCTGATCTGGGTCTACTCTGTTCACAAAGCCAAGGGTTAACTTTTTACACACAAAGAAATTGTTGTCCACAAAAATTGTCATCTGCTACAACCCTTAAGGTTTTTACCCTTTTCTATTTTCTTAATCCGACCCCTCATACAAACGACTTTTCACACATTTGCAAACAGAGTAGACCATCTGATAAAGGAGCCATCTGATCAGGGTCTGCTCTGTTTGCTTATAGGATTATACAGATCTGAGTCTACACTTGTGGCACTGTCAAAAATTCCTTTGTTAATAATACATTAAAATACTTTGGCTCATTAATATTCATGGACTTCATTTCTTACATGAATACTGAACAGGGAAAGAGTTAAAAAAAAATGCAGAAAAAGAGTACCAAACAGTTTGGATCTTAACCCATTCCCCCATAGACTATTTTTATATCCAACCTCTTTGAATAAATCTACTAAAAAGAGCATTAATTAGAGAAAAGGAAATTTTTAGAATTTTGTTGTTTGAAACCATTGTGATAAATAGAGCATTTGCTCCTATAGGAGCAAATACTCTATTTATCACAATGGTTTCAAGAAGTGACTATAACAGAGGTGTAGAAAGGCGTATTTATGGAGGAAAGGGATAAAAAGTAAAAAGATGCTGAGTCACCTTTGACTCTCCCTCTGGATTTGAACTGTTTCACATAGATTATCACAAATTCGATACTACCCGCCGCCGCCATGGGAGGTAAGAAAACAATTAAATCCATACATCTTAATTTTAGAATATAATCAATTAACCTCTGCCATGTTGTTAACCCTTCTCTTGCTGAATTCTAAAATACATTTCTCCTTCTTTACCCATGCCCTGTTTTACAATTACATATATCTTCACTGTGTACAAGTATTTCGCTGTGCAATCACTGCTGTGGAGTGCACTGGTTGCACAATGAACTTGTAAATAGTGCAGACCCTGATGAGACAGCTCCTGCAGAAGCTGTCTCATCTGGGTTTTCACTATTTACAGGTACGTATATTGACGCGAATAGCAAGCGAAGCGTTAATTTCTGAAGATCTTTGCAAACATTATAGATCCAGATTTATTATAGAATCAAAATCAAAACAGCTTGAAAATTCAGTGGTTTTCGACAACTGACAGACAATATTGTATTATAATGTATATATGAACAAACGACAACCGCTTAGCACACTAACGATAAATGAATTAATTGTCAAATTCAAATTTTCTTCAAGTCTGGCTATGCTATAATGCATAACCTACAAGGCAAAAGTAGGCGCCAGCTTTCCAAGTATATACCGGTAGTGCCACAATTTCAGTAAGTTTCAAAGGAATCTGATTTTGAAAAAGATTTTTCTCCGTGAGTCTAGGACCACTTGTTACTGTGACCTGTCATCCTCTAAAACATTTCTGTGGTGACAAACATATCATAAATGATAGACAATCAACGTTTCTCAATCTCGAACCATTGGATTACAAAATTCACCTTTCAAAGTGATACGAAACAGAAATTCGTTTTTGGTTTTCTTGTCCAACTGCCATTCAAACTTTAGAATGCTAGTGGCAATTTGTTGATGGCATTTTTACATACTTTGGCTCTAAGTAATGACATACTCAGATATTGAGCATCTCATCTGGATCTAATCTATTTAATTGTGAGATCTGAATTTTCAAGATCAAAGGAATGTATCTGATATTCTAAACGTGAAGCATATGACAAATTGAGGTGAGAATTTGTTAAGTAAGTTACGGGTTAACTTATTTGGCAGGAATCTTGTGCCGTGCCACAAAACAATTTTGTCTGTCTGGGACTTATCTATCAATCAAAATTTACTTCTTACTGAAGATGGAACGAATCAAAATATCAGATCAACTACTATAGCTAGACCAAACACTTGTGACATTTTCTCACTAACCCTGTACCTGATAGACAGGCATTTTTATGTATTTGCAAACAGAGTAGACCATTACCCTAAATATTTGGCAAAACAAATTTTGGCCAATATTGTAGATCCAGATTATAGAACAGATTCTTTCAGGAGCAGTTTTGATAAGAGTCTTCACTATTTACTTCTCCATTGTTTCATTAAAATATCTTCACTATTTACTTCTCCATTGTTTCATTAAAATATCTTCACTGTTTACTTCTCCATTGTTTCATTAAAATATCTTCACTATTTACTTCTCCATTGTTTCATTAAAATATCTTCACTATTTACTTCTCCATTGTTTCATTAAAATATCTTTACTATTTACTTCTCCATTGTTTCATTAAAATATCAAAATTGTGCTGAACTGACTTTACCCTTTCTCTGTTCTATATTTAGCCCAAAATACGTACTGAATATTCATGGACAAAATAGTAACTGTTATAAAGAAATATGTAGTAAGGTGAAGCATTGTAGCAATTTTAGAAACTAAAGAAACAGATCTAACAAATTCCATTAGCAAACAGAGGAGACTCTGGTCAGACGGCTCCTATAGGAAGCGTCTGATCTGAGTCTACTCTGTTTGCAAATATGTGAAGTATATGAAGAAAAGGGTTAATATGTTGAGACGAGACTGGATGTCCTAAAAGTCAGGGTAGATAGGTACATTATTACTGCTGTACAGTACAAAAGTGTGCCATGTATCAATGTGTACTGCTAATCAAAGTGTATTGTCCTCACCATGTGATGCTATTGACTAACTACAATGTGATATGATAATCTAAATACAATGTCGTATACCTTTTACTGACATGTTAACTCTTACCATGCCAGGAGTTTGATAACACTATACATTTTTGTTACTAAATTAAATGTGTTATTTTCAGAAATTCAAAAATCAATTTTAATACCTAAATACATTTACTGATATGATGCAAAACTCCCCATGGGTTTGTAAAGCTGAATGAGTCATTTTGGGAGCATTATAATAACTTTAAAATTTATTAAACTGACATAGTAGTAATAGGGTAGATCCTAATCAAAGTATTCCTTCAACAGCAGTGACCTGACTCATACATGTGATAACCTGCTGAGGCATGTCAGGTAGATTTAGGAAATTTGTCAGGTAGATTTGACTTTTGTCAGGTAGATTTTACTGACGCGACAAAATTATTATTAAATATATGGAGGAGAAAAAAGAAATTTGCTTGATACCTATGTTTGTTATACATTATCATTCATACTTTACCATAAATGCATACCATTCCATTATTAAACCTTACATTACACGCATAACATTTACACACTTAACCCTTTCCCTCATATACATGTAAACATCTTTTTCATGCATAAATTTGCACAGAGAATAGACTCAGATCAGGTGGCTCCTACAGGAGCTGTCTGGTCAGGGTCTGCTCTGTTTGCTTATGATATATAGGAATGATTCTACACTTTCTGGTTTGGCAAAAAAAAAATTTTGCAATGTGGAGTTAAAACCTCCATTAAGCCTTTCTTTCATATAAACCAAGGTTTCGTGCATTTGCAATCAGAGTAGACCCAGATCAGACAGCTCCTATAGGAGCCATCTGATCAGGGTCTGCTCTGTTTGCTTTTGAAATTTTAACAGTGTTTCTGTTCTTTCTAATTTGGCTATAAAGTTCCAATCTCCAAATTTCTTTATAACTACTTTGTTTAAGAATATCCAGTAGGGACTGGAATTTGGAATAAAAATGGAACAGGGAAAGGGTTTAAAACAACTACTAGTAGTTGATATGCAGTAATAATTCTAGATTTTTTTATTTGTCAAAAGGACACATTGAAATCAATAGGTCTCAAGCCCAAAACACGGGGTTCCTTATTAAATAATGTCATGAAAAAAATCAAGATTTATTAGTTTTATCATATAATGAAAAAGATATTCCATTTTATCTTATTTTATAATAACATTTTTAGGGGTTTTTTTTGGCTTATTTTATAGCCCTTATTTAGCTATACTCCCAATGACAACCTTTACTCAGTTCAAGTTAGTTAAACCTTTACTCAGTTCAAGTTAGTTACTGCAAACATTGAGCAGACACAGAAATGTCGAAATCCCATCAGGTCCAGAGTCCGTGTTTTAGTCCGTATCTACAATCGTCGCGAAAACTGATGACATTTCAACTTATATAGTTATTATTTTTTGAAGAGTTTGCAATGGTATATAATAATTCATGGTGTTTTCAATTACTTCTTTAGTGTCATTACCATATTAATGAAAAAGTAGTTTAGTGTACAAATCAAATTCATGATTATCAGTCCAAGCAGTCTTATTTTCGAGGTGTTTCGGCCCATTGCAACAACGAGGCCAAGCACAGCTGTCTTTGACAAGGAAGCAGAGAAGCATTTCTATGTCTTATAACTTAATTATGAGATTATAATTCCTATTATAGGGTCATGACACTCCCATGTCGCCTCGCTTGAGTAATAGACCTGCTGCATGAGATATTTGTGGTAGACGTTTGCATTTTGAAACGACTGGTTCCCGAACAATTTATTTGGTAAAGTAGTAGAGTGAAAACCGGAACCACCTCGTGATTATGTAATTCGGGAATTCTCCATGGTCTCCACAGGGGATTCCCTTGATTGGTCCCTACCAAAACAAACCAAGCATGGATCACAGCATGATAGCAAGCTAAAGGCGGTCTGTGTGTGTAGAGAACTAACAGATAAACTCTGTCAGGGAGGAAAATACATGTCACTAAAAAAATTGCCTTGGTATTTCAAAAACGGTAGATCGTTAAAGTAGAACGGTAAACCACCTCTGAAAACGGTAGAATTCACCTACCGTCGGTAGTTATCACATGTATGCTGACTCTGCACTATTTGCCAAAGTTTGGCTCCGTGATAAGCAATTGGTAACAGTTACTGCTGTCTTTAAAAAATGTCTTCCACTGCAATTTAATCTTTCTGAAAATGCAGTGTCAAACTGTCAAATTGCAGAATGGATCCTTGCTTAAAGCAAGGTGAAAGTAAAACTGAACGCTCCTATAGGAGCGTTCTGTTTTACTTTCACCTTGCTTTCAGCAGCCACCTGCCTTTGGACACAATATATTTGATATTAGTGGCCTTTATAGAGAGGTTTTACTGTAACATCAGGATGTGAATATTAATTAGATTGATTTTTATAAAGGGACATGTGAACAAAGGAGCATTTGGCCATGGCAGAAACTGTAGAATCATTTCTATATCATTTCACAAACAAACAGGGGCAATCTGATCTGGGTCTACTCTGTTTGCAAATGTGTAGAAAGGCGTATTTATGGAGAAAATGTTTAAATTAAATCATGAATCACTGAGAAAGCATACATGTAGTTAGAGCCAACGATTGCATTTGTTGTCGTCAATTTGGAGCAGTTTAAACTTACAATTGGCAAATGTACTTTCACAGACATTAAGTCCATTTTTAGTTACAGTGTGAAGACCAATTTTGACAGGTATGAATCTATTATCATAAATTACCAAACGGTTGCTAAACAATTACCTTGGCAACATAATTAGCAATTCTATTTTCACTGCACTTCTGCTTGTCAACATAGGTGAATGTCTAGAACGCTTTACAGAAAGTTTTGATCCAGATGAAATGTCTAGTACATCAGTGTCTCATCAGGATCCAAACTGTTTCACAGAGATATGTTTTTGAATATATCATAGAAGTAAATTCCACATTGAAAATTGAATCAGACAATAAGCCTATCAATTAAAGTTTACATGGTGGTGGAAGGGTTCAATGGCAAAATGCATACATTAACCATTGCAACGCTAACATTGTCAAATGGACTAGTCCAAAATTAAAAAACGTCAAGCTTACAGTGAATATTTAGGGATTTGTGTAACATGACAAACAGTGCAGAACCTGATGAGAGAGTTCCTAGAGGAGCCCTCTCACCTGGGTTTACACTGTTTGTAAAGGAAATTAGTGACTTGTTCCCCACATTGTAAGGGTAAACTCCGTGAATATTCATGTAACTTACAGTAAGAAATAACGCCTTCATCAATATCAATTATTGAACACAGGAAATTTTGACAATGGCAGAAACTGTAGATTCTATATAATTTGATGAGCAAGCAGAGCAGACCCTGATCTTGGTCTACTCAGTTTCCAAAGGCGTTGAAAGGTGTATTTATAGAGTAAAGGGTTAAAATATGTGGTTGAGAACTTAGCCTGACATCTAATCAAGATTTTCTGCACAAAAATTTATACTGACAACACTCATAATGCCATTATTTCTTACATGAATATTCATAGAGTAAAGGGTTAAGTCCTTTGTCCTGTATGACAATAGCTCTCTTTCATCTGCTGGGTTCATTTCACTGGTATTGTATCCCTTAGTGCAACAGAAATTCTCGCCTGCTACTTTTTAACCCTTTACGCCATAGGTACACTTGCCTTTTAACCCATTCCCGCATAATGATGCCTTTTGACGCTTCTGTAAAAGTCACTTTATGAAACCATTGTGATAAATAGAGCATTTGCTCCACAGGAGCAAATGCTCTATTTATCACAATGGTTTCAAAACTACACAATTCTGTAAATTTCCTTTTCTCTAGTTAATGCTCCTTTTTGGTAGATTTAATCAAAGAGGTTGGATCTAAAAATAGCCTAAGTGGGAATGGGTTAATGAGTTTGCAACAGAGAAGCCCCGAACAATATGGTTCCTGAATACGTAGGACGGTAGGAGCCATCTGATCAGGTTCTGCTCTAAGTGCTTATGAAATGATATAGGTCTGACTGTATAGCTTTTGCCATGGTGGCCAAACGTTTTAGCATTCATGTACCATTATAACATTCAACTAATTGATATTAACCCATTCCTCATAGGCTATTTTTAGATCCAACCACTTTGAATAAATCTACCCAAAAGGAGCATTAACTAGAGAAAAGTTAAAGTTTAGAATTTTGTAGTTTTTAACCATAGTGATAAAAAGAGCATTTGCTCCTATGGGAGCAAATGCTCTTTTTATCACTATGGTTTCAACATAGGCGTAGAAAGGCATATTTATGGGGGAAAGGGTTTATGATGTCATTATTCCTTACATGAATATTCAAAATCATGGAGTAATTATATAAAGAGTTAATCCTGTTGCTAATGAAAATGTGATATGTATTTTCAAATAGCTTAGATCTAAATGAGACGTCAAGTAATTTCAAATCATCTCGTTAGAATCGAAGCTGTTTGCCATTCGGCCTATAGGTTTTTTTTTAATAACACTGAGCCAACAAAATAATTTAATAAACAATCACATAAAAATTGCAGCTTATTACATTTTTCATAGCAAGACAAGGGTTACTTATTTTCCAATTTGCCTAGTCATTTCTGTAACTATTGACTGATTGCCAAACAGTTTGGATCCTGATAAGATCCAAGTTATTGGCAATACAAGTCAGCTGGGCAACACAAGTCAGCGTGATATTAGAAATAACATTATGTCTGGTTGGGTGGTAGTCTCACCAAAAACCATGAAAATCAAATAAAACCTACTTGTAAAGATCCGATTTCCCATTTCATGAGAAAAATGAGGAAGTTTAGTTAAGTCATCCAAAACATCAATGGCCAAATTGAGTAATTGCATGAGCTGAATCAATAAATATCCAGTTTAACCCTAAAAGTGAGGAAACCGAGTATTCAAGATCTTTGCAAACAGTGTAGACCCAAATCAAAAGGCTCTTAAGGGAGCCCTTTGATTTGGGTCTGCACTGTTTGTTATAGAAAATAAATTTGTTCAGTGATAATGTTTGAAACATTGTTTTGTTTAATATTCATAAAGGGAGGAGAGATTTAATTATTCACGGCATCAAGGGTAATTGATTCTTACCCAATAAACTATCGGTGAAATCGACATAGTTGTAAAATTGACAAACACACTTGTATGTAACAAGATATATTTGAATTTTAATTAGTTTAATTTTTATAATAGCAAATGAACAAAAAACATATTTGGCTATATATATGGCAAAAACTACAAATTTAAATCTCTATTATTTCACAATCAAACAGATCAGACCCTAATCAAGCAGCTCCCACAGAAGATGTCTGATCTGCGCCTGTTCTGTTTGCAAGTCACTTTATCAAATAAAGGGTCAACTCCTTTCAGGGCAAAAATTGCCATTTATCCTTCCTTACCTCTACCCGAAATCTGAATGCTAAATTTTAAAAGTGGAATGATTTATTATTATTTGACACATTCCCTCATATTGATGCCATTTGGCGCCTAGGTAAATGTCACTTTTTGAACCCATTGTGATTGTAAATACAGCATTTGCTCCATAGGAAATTTGCTTATGAAATAATACTGATATGATTTGACGGTTTCTGACATGGTCAAACATTCTTCTGTTCATGTGCCATTACAAAGATTAATGTAATTAATATTCATGACTGTCATTATTCATGGAGTAAAGGGTTTAGTGGTTCCGTTAGAGAGATTCTACCTTGTATGATCTTGATCAGTGATAGCCACAAACGATATGTTTGATATAGGAAATTTGTTAACCATTTTTTGTTGTTTCTCCATAAATATGCATTACTACGCCTTTATAGACCCGATTCTTCACATAATGCCTTGGTTAAATATTTCTGTGCACATATGGGGTTATAAAAATACAGCTAATTGATATGCATGACGTCATTACTTCCTACATGAATATTCATGGAGTAAAAGAATTAACCTTTGGACCAGGTTACCAAGTAACTTTTGTCTGTCACAAAATGTTGCCAGTTATAACTTTCTTAGAAAGTTGCTTTTCTTCCATTCATTTGAGTCTTAACCCTTTGAATGTGGGACAAACAACCACTGTCATTTGCAAACAATGTAGACCCAGATCAGAGTGTTCCTAGAGAAGTCCTCTTATCAGAGTCTGCAACGTTTGTCATTCCAATTCCTGTAATAAGTTTAAGCCTTTCCTACTGAGTGGACTTTACAGTTAACCCTTTCCTCCACAAGTACACCTTTCTACGTCCCTGTAATAGTCACTTCTTGAAACAATTGTGATAAATAGAGCATTTGCTCCATAGGAGCAAATGCTCTATTTATCACAATGGTTTCAAAACTACACAATTTTAAAAAAATTCCTTTTCTCTAATTAATGCTCCTTTTTGGTAGATTCATTTAAAGAGATTGGATTTAAAAAATAGCCTATGAGGGAACGGGCTAAACACTTATGGGCTATTCCACTCTGAAAATTCAGGATAATTTGGATGTTTACACTTGACATCTCATCAGGTTCCAAACTGTTTACAAATGCCATCCATAACTCACCCACAGTGTGGATACTTTAACGACACATCAACATGGGACAACAAAAACACTAAAACTTATTTTCATAAATGCAATGAAACAAGCATAAAAGGTGACAACCTCGTCATTGTTTTTCTTGAGGAGATGTCATGCAATGCATCTTACACTAATTAAAATTGCACTTTCTTCCTTAATTAGAATGCACGAAATTAAAATTAGAATTTCTGACAGTTAATCTGAGCACTATAATGAGCTATATTTGCATTAACCCTTTCCCTCATGAATATTTATGTAAGAAATAATGATCTCATGAATATTTATCAGCTGAATGTTTATAATGGTGTATGAATACTGGACTTTTTTGTCACTGCAGAAAGTGTAGAATTAGACCTATATGATTCCATAAGAAAACAGAGCAGACCCTGGTCAGACAGCTACAGGAGAAGGGAATCGGTTAACCATTTGAATGTGGGAAACAATTGTACTGGCATTTGCTAACATTTTAACCCATTCCTTCATCAGCTATTTTTAGACCCAACCTCTTTGAA
Source organism: Azorinus chamasolen (assembly GCA_963576725.1). Taxonomy (NCBI): domain Eukaryota; kingdom Metazoa; phylum Mollusca; class Bivalvia; order Cardiida; family Solecurtidae; genus Azorinus; species Azorinus chamasolen. The sequence continues at coordinate 71,273,644 of OY755236.1, read as the reverse complement.
TGAATCTACCCAAAAGGAGCATTTACGAGAGAAAAGTAAAATTTAACAATTTTGTAGTTTGAAACCATTTCAAGAAGTGGTTATTACAGAGGCGTAGAAAGGCGTATTTATGGAGGAAAGGGTTAAACCCACTGCACTGTTTGTCAAACAAAGTCCTTATATTATACCCTTTCATACTGAATTGACACTACTCACTAACTCATTCCTATTTTTAGACCCAACCTGGAGCTCTTTGAAATAATCCACCGAAAAAGAACATTAACTACAGAAAAGTAGAATTTTAGAATTGAGTAGTTTGAAACCATTATGAAATTTGCCTATGGAAGTGGAGAAAATGACAGCAGCAGATGTAGTAGTAGTACAAGAATCTAGCAGCAGTTATAGCAGTAGAAGAGGAAGAGGTGACTGCAGCAGTTGTAGAAGATAACAGCGATAGTAGCAGTAGAAGTGGAGAAAGTGACAGCAGCAGATGTACATGTATTAACCCTTGTCTTGCTGAATTTTAAAATACAGTTCTCCTTCTTTACCCATGTCCTGTTGTATAATTACATAATTATATCTTCACTGTGTACAAGTATTTCGCTGTGCAATCACTGCTGTGGAGTGCACTGGTTGCACAATCAACTTGTAAATAGTGCAGACGCTGATGAGACAGCTCCTGCAGGAGCTGTCTCATCTAGGTCTTCACTATTTACAGGTAGGTATATTGACGTGAATAGCAAGCGAAGAGTTAATAGTAGTACAAGAATCTAGCAGTAGAAGAGGAAGAGGTGACTGCAGCAGTTGTAGAAGATAACAGCGGTAGTAGCAGTAGAAGTGGAGAAAGTGACAGCAGCAGCAGATGTAGCAGCAGTAGAAGAGGAAGAGGTGACTGCAGCAGCAGTGACAGCAACAGTAGTACTAATAGCAGCAGAAGAGGCTAGTAGTAGTAGTATTACTAATTAGTAGAAGAGGTTAGTAGCAGTAGTAGTAATAGTAGTGTAATTAGTAACAAGAGATGTTTGTAAAACATGTATACCCCCCAAGACCCCAAGACCTTTGATCTAGTGACCTCAACTATAGAGGTCATCCAGTGGTCATGACAGCAACTTTGAAGATCCTAAGCCAAACCACTGATCATTTATTGATCTGAAAACATTTCACAAGTTAAGGTCATGGTGACCTTGACCTTTGACCTAGTGACCTCAACAACTATAGGCATCTAGTGGTCAGGACCAACTACCACAGCAAGTTTGAAGATCCCGACCAAAACCATTGAGCAGTTATTAATTGGAAACCATTTTATCAGTTACGGTCATGATGACCTTGACCTTTGACCTAGTGACCTCAAAATAAATAGGGGTCATCTAGTTGTTATGACCAACCACCACAGCAAGATCCTAAGCCAAACCCTTGAGCAGTTATTGATTGGAAACCATTTCACCAGTTAATGTCATGGTGACCTTGACCTTTGACCTAGTGACCTGAAAAACAACAGGGATCATCTAGTTGTCATGACCAACCACCTAAGCAAATTTGAAGATCCTAAGCCAAACCCATGAGCAGTTATTGATCAGAAACAATTTTACAAGTTTAGGTCATGGTGACCTTTACCTTTGACCGAGTGACCTCAAAAACGATAGGGGTCATCCAGTGGTCATGACGAACTACCGCAGCAAGTTTGAAGATTCTAAGCCAAACCCTTGAGCAGTTATTGATCGGAAACCATTTAACCAGTTAAGAGCATGCTGACCTTGACCTTTGACCTAGTGACCTCAAAATCAATAGGGGTCATCTAGTGGTCATTACCAACCACCACAGCAAATTTAAAGATCCTAAGCCAAACCGTAGAGCAGTTATTGATCGCTAACTATTTCACCAGTCAAGGTCATGGTGACCTTGACCTTTGACCTAGTGACCTAAAAAACAATTAGACTCATCTAGTTGTCATGACCAACCATCTAAGCACATTTGAAGATCCTAAGCCAAACCCTTGAGCAGTTATTGATCAGAAACCATTTTACCAGTTAAGGTCATGGTGACCTTGACCTTTGACCTAGTGACCTCAAAAACAATAGGGGTCATCCAGTGGTCATGACCAACTACCACAGTAAGTTTGAAGATTCTAAGCTAAACCCTTGAGCAGTTATTGATCAGAAACCACTTAACCAGTTAATGTCATGGTGACCTTGACCTTTGACCTAGTGACCTCAAAATCGATAGGGGTCATCCAGTGGTCATGACCAACTACCACAGCAAGTTTGAAGATTCTAAGCTAAACCCTTGAGCAGTTATTGATCAGAAACCATTTAACCAGTTATGGTCATGGTGACCTTGACCTTTGACCTAGTGACCTCAAAATCAATAGGGGTCATCCAGTGGTCATGACCAACTACCACAGCAAGTTTGAAGATTCTAAGCTAAACCCTTGAGCAGTTATTGATCAGAAACCACTTAACCAGTTAATGTCATGGTGACCTTGACCTTTGACCTAGTGACCTCAAAATCGATAGGGGTCATCCAGTGGTCATGACCAACTACCACAGCAAGTTTGAAGATTCTAAGCTAAACCCTTGAGCAGTTATTGATCAGAAACCATTTAACCAGTTATGGTCATGGTGACCTTGACCTTTGACCTAGTGACCTCAAAATCAATAGGGGTCATTCAGTGGTCATGACCAACTACCACAGCAAGTTTGAAGATTCTAAGCTAAACCCTTGAGCAGTTATTGATCGGAAACCATTTAACCAGTTAAGGTCATGGTGACCTTGACCTTTGACCCAGTGACCTCAAAATCAATAGGGGTCATCTAGTGGTCATGACCAACTACCACAGCAAGTTTGAAGATCCCAAGCCAAACCCTTGAGCAGTTATTGATCGGAAACTATTTCACCATTTTAGGTCATGGTGACCTTGACCTTTGACCTAGTGACCTCAAAAACAATAGGGGTCATCTACTTGTCATGACCAACCACCACAGCAAGTTTGAAGATTCTAGGCCAAGGCGTTTATTAGTTATCATTCGGAAACCATCGATCTACCGACCGACCGACCGACCGACCGACCGACCGACCGACCGACAGACCGACCGACCGACCGACCGACATGTGCAAAGCAATATACCCCCATTTTTTCAAAAGGGGGGTATAATAAAAACAGTAACGGTAATAATGACATAAAATTGTGTAATATTTCTAGGATTTAACTGCAGTTGTATGTAGCAGCAGTAAAAGTCACTGTATTGATAGGTAATAGTCATGATTTTACTTACCGCTCCATATAGCCTTTTGTTACCTGTCTTGACCAACTCCAAACATGCCTTGATGTACAGCCCCCACATCTCATCTGAAATTATAGAAAATCGAAAATTAATACACATAAAAACAGATTTTTAGACAATATACTTAACCCTCTCCTTCATATAAATGCATTTTCATGCCTTTGCAAAGAGAGTAGACCAAAATCAGATGGCTCCTATATTATCAGGTTTTTTCTTTAATTTCTAAAATGGCTACAATGGTCTTCCATATTTCATTATTGCTATTTTGGCCATGAATATTCAGGAGGTATTGAAATTTGAAATAAACATAGAAAAGGGAAAGGGTTAAAGGAAACAGATGCCCCTGTCAAAGCAAGGTAAGTAATCATGTTCATGGCAAAACAATGCCCAAACTGTCCGCCTCTGTTATAAATTCAAGGGCAATAACTCTGAAAATACTAGTTAAATCCTCATGAAAAATCCAAGGTACACTGAGCTTCATACAAATACTACAAGCCTATAGTTTTCAAGTATTTCACCCAAAATCTTTTACTGTTACACACAACACAATTTGAACATTGCCATTTTTCACTATATTTTGTAAGGGGCTATAAATATATCAATACTGCAGGAATCTGTATCATAAAGCCCAGGTGCACAAGTCTATTCTGTTTTCTATACCATTATAAAAATTCAACAAAGTGATACAGTAAAACCTCTCTAAACCGGAATTCTAGTAGAGAAGAATTAAGATACTTTTAGGCAGGTGGCTGCTTAATGCTGGGTGAAAGTCATGCAGAAAGCTCCTAGGGGAGCTTTCTGCATGACTTTCACCCTGCATTAAGCTGCCACCTGTCTCCAAGAATGATATTTATACTGAATTTAACGTCCGGTTCAGAGGGGTTTTACTGTATTCATAATTTCAATATTTCTTACATGAATTTTCATGAAGTAAAGGATTAACCATTTACCTTATAGATACACTTTTGACAAGTAAACCCAAATAAGATGGCTCTTGTAGGAGTAAGCTGATCCTAGTTTTTGTAAAAGCAAAAAAATCCTTTGAATATTTACATTTTGAAAAATAATTTAATGAATATTCATGAAGTGACCAATTCACACATAAATGGTCATCAGGTAAAGGGCTCCAAATGGCCCTTGGTCCAGAAACAGGAATGTGATATTAAACATGTTCACTATTGGACAACAAATAAACTTCTCAATTATGGCCACTCACGGCAATCTCATTCTGACTCCCATTCCCTCATAGGCTTATTTTTAGATCCAACCTTCTTAATTAAATAAATCTACCGAAAAGGAACATTTACGAGAGGAAAGGAATTTTTTTAGAATTGTGTAGTTTTGAAACATAATTGATAAACACAGCAGTTTCTCCAATAAGGAGCAAAATACTCTATTTATCACAATGGTTTTAATAAGTTACTTTTACAGATACGTCAAATGGCGTCAATATGAGAGAATGGGATAAGGCAGATTGAGCTTAACCCTTTCCTCATACAGGCCACTTTCTGCACATTGATCAGATGGATTCTGAAGGGTCTACTCAGAGATTTGATTCTGCAGTTCCATTCCATTTTCATTAACAAATATACAAATTTAGGTAATGAATATTCATGAAGTCACAAATTCTTGTATAAATATTCATGAGGGATACTACATAATGAGAATAATTCAAAAAGCTCCAAATAGGGAGCATTCTGCAAAATTTAAAATTTGTGCAAACAACAGCTGTCAAGGCAAATAAAGAGATAACTATAAACAAAAACTGGACAGATTTATATCCATTTAAGGACAATTTTAGAAGACATTTTAAACAATTTTAGCCTACAGGAATGTTGTTAAATCACAGAGTCGCAATTTCTTCCATATTAGTAGGATATTCTGCCAGTGGCTATGACACACAAGAGACTGTTAATGAACTAAGAGGGTGTTTGTTTGCTTTACGAGGTTCTAACTTTTATGTTCTTTTTTCTGTGAATTTCTACAAGCGCATAATTCCCTTGTGCCACATGATTTCTATCTTCCCATAACATTCCCTACTACCCTAATTACCCAAACATCTCGACCCTCCATCAGTTTGTAATGTTGAATACAGTAAAAACACTCTAAACTGGCCTTTCAATTTAGTATAAATATCGGTCACAGAGACAGGTGGTAGCTTAATGCAGGGTGGAAGTCATGCAGAAAGCCCCTCTAGGAGCTTCCTGCATGACATTCACCCTGCATTAAGCACCCACCTGCCTAAAAGTATTGGTATCTAAATTCTTCTCTACTAGAATTCCAGTTTAGATAGAATAAGATAAGAGAAATACAATAGCAAATAGTGCAGACCCTGATCAAATGGCTCCTTTAGGAGCCCCTTAATCTGGGTCTGCACTATTTTGCTGATGTGCCCCTAAGAAAATCATTTGTTAAGCAAATGGTGCATCTCCTTTAGGAGTCCCTAATCTGGGTATACACTGGTTGGCTAAGTCCCTTTAACCCATTCCCTCACATTGATGCCTTTGTAAGTCACATTTTGAAACCATTGTGATAAAAAGAGCATTTGTTCCATAGGAGCAAATACTCTATCTATCACAATGGTTTCAAAACTACACAATTGTAAAATTTTCCCTTTTCTAGTAAATGTTCCTTTTCAGTAAAATTTCATGTTCATGTGCCATTATAAAAAAAAATCAATATTCATGATGTCATTATTTCTTACATGAATATTCATGGAGTAAAGGATGAAGACAGATGGCAACTTACTGCAGTTATGCAAAGCATGATTTTGACCCTGCATTAAACTGCCACCTACCCAAAAAGCTCTTAATTCTTCTTTACTAAAAGTTTGGATAAGCCAGGTTTACCCTATTAACAATTTATCTTTCCTTGTTGTAAACCAAAAGTTTCTGTAAAAATGTAAAACAAGAGCACCGTATAAGGGTGCGAATGCTCGTCTGTTTGATTGTTACTAAGCCACCGACATTAACCCTTTCCTCCATAAATACGCCTTTCTACGCCTCTGTAATTAGTCACTTCTTGAAACCACTGTGATAAATAGAGCAAATGCTTTATTTATCACAATGGTTTCAATACTACACAATTCTAACATTTTCCTTTTCTCTAGTAAATGCTCCTTTTCGGTAGATTCATTCAAAGAGGTTGGGTCTAAATATAGCCTATGGAGGAAAGGGTTAAAGCTAATGTTAAGGACAACAATGTCAATGCAGATGCCAGAGTTCTTCCAATTGCTTGTATTTTTTTCTTTGAAAAACAGATGAGCTAAAAATTAAGAAAAACAGACGAGCTAAAAATTAAGAAGTATGAATATCTAGAAACAGATAATTGTTTCTTCCCAAATCAACATGAAGGTGTCAATGCTTTGGATTCTGAAGAGAAGTGATACAATGTCATGTCTCATCTGAATCTATATCACTTGAAAAGATGCCAAGATTTATCCTACAGTAGTGTTAAAGTTCAACAAAAAAAGCTGCTACATCATCAATATCAATCAATGAAATTGACCGCACTGATGGAAATTGCGATAGCTCCTGCTTGCATTGAAATTGTTCCAACAACCGATTACTGCAGCCAAATCTTCGCATTTCGATTAATTGCTGAATTAATTTTCTGCGATATTGCCTGGGGCGTCCATTCCTGACACTTTCCGACCAATTAATTACGAGAGTGTCAACACCTATTTCCCTCCAATTTCATAAATCCAAGGGAAAAGAGGATATGAGGTGATAAAATAAGCGTGTTTGATTGGTTATCAATGCTTTTTTGACGGGCAATTATACCAAGGACTTTGATTGGATATTGACAATGTTTAACACAAAAATTGTACAATTGTTTTGCTACAATAACAATGCCATCAGGGAAGGATTTGCATGTGAAAGCAATGTCTGCATCTAAATGGACTGGAAATTTGCTGTCTGAGAGGAAACTATATATCATTTCCTTTTTCATCCATTCAAATTCAGACAGTTTAACCCTTTCCTCCATAGGCTGTATTTAGAACCCAACCTCTTTGAATGAATCTACCCAAAAGGAGCATTTACTAAAGAAAAGTAAAATTTTAGAATTTTGTAGTTTGAAACCATTGTGAACCTATAGGAGCAAATGCTCTATTTATCACAATGGTTTCAAGAAGTGGTTATTACATAGGCGTAGAAAGGCGTATTTATGGAGGAAAGGGTTAACCCTTTATTTCATATATATGCCTGTGAACCTCTTTGCAAACAGAGTATACCCAGGTCAAACCGCTCCTGCTGGAGCCTACTGACCAGGGTCTGCTCTGTTTGATTATGGAATATAAATTAATTGCACAGTTTCTACTATGGCCAAAAGTTCTGTTTTCATGAGCTTATAATCATGTAATTAATATTCATTATGTCAATATTTCTTGCATGAATACAAAGTACTTCAGGAGTAAAGGAACAAGAATGCATTATTTCTGTATTCTTGATGGGTTTTTTGTTGTTGTTGTTGTTTTTCACACATAAAAGAAGTTGCATGCTTAATCCATTATGTATAACGGTAAAGAACCTCTTTATTTACTGATCCTTTTTTAATATTTTAAATGTCTGTGATGAAAATGCTCAGCTCCTGCTGATTGCTTTTTTTTTTAATCATTTACCTTAGTGAGACTTCTTTAATTTCGTACCTTTGCAAACAGAGTAGACTCAGATCAGACTGCTTCTGGAGTTATATAGATCTGACTCTACAGTTTCAGACATGGCCAAAAAGTCATGTGTTCTTATGTCATTAAGAAATTCAGCTATTAAATATTAATTTTTACATGCATATTAATTAGCCAGCAGTTTTCTCCATAAATATTCATGTACATAATAATGATAACCTGAATACTAAGCAGCAGAATTTGTTTAACCCTTAACTCCATAAATACACTTTTCTACGCCTTTGCAAACAGAGTAGACCCAGATCAGACGGCTCCTGTAGGAGCCGTCTGATCTGGGTCTGCTCTGTTTGCTTATGATATAGTACAGATATGATTCTACACTTTCTACCATGGCCAATCATTTTCCGTAGCCATGTGCTATTATAACAGTTAGTCTAATTAATATTCATGACATCATTAATTCTAGCATAAATATTCATATATAAACGAAGGAAATTTTGGTCATGGCAGAACAGTAGAATCAGACCTATATAGGTCTATTTGCAAACAGAGCAGACTCACGAATATGACCTTTGACCCTGAAGGATGACCTTGACATGTCATCCCCAAACTGTGCAGCTTCATGAGACACCCATGCATACCAAATATCAAGTCTGTATCTCAACTGGTTCAAAAGTTATGGCCAATGTTAAAGTTGGTGATTTGACCCATATATTTGACCTTTGACCCTGAAAAATGACCTTGACATGTCACCTGTCAAAATGTGCAGCTTCATGAGATACACATGCACACCAAATATCAAGTCTGTATCTCTACTGCTTCAAAAGTTATGGCCAATGTTAAAGTTGGTGATTTATCCCATATATTTGATCTCTGAGCTTGAAGCATGACCTTGACCTCGAGTATGTCATCCCTTAAAATGTGTGGCTTTATGAGATACATATGCATGCCAAATATCAAGTCTCTATCTGTACTGGCTCAAAAGTTATGACCAATGTTAAAGTTGTCCTCAAACAGACAAACGGACAAACAGATGGGGCAAAAACAATTTGCCCCCCAGATCTGATCTAGGGCGCATAAAAAAGTAAAACATTTTAGCTGTCTACTTTATAATAACGGAGTACATGCTCTATCATCACGGGATTTATAGAATAATTAGATGTAGCAACCCAATTATCATGATCTCCGATTGTACAAAAGTACCTGCAGTAAAATTGATCCAATTGTTTGTTTCACCTAATACCCGCCGCATGTAATCGTCCCCAGTTCGCTAATCCTGGGACAATGTAGACATCACCTGAAGTGGACAGCTAGTCCAGCCCCGCATTGTTCCTAACCCTACTTCAGTTGTCAAGGAGGCTGGAGAGGTCGTGACCTGGTCAACACCTCCCACAAGTCCTGGCTGCCTCAGAGCAGATGTCGCCACTGATTGCTTTCAAGTCGTCTACCCCTTAACATCTAATCTCCAACATATTATATTTTGCTATCATTTAAAATCTAATTCTTAGGCTAACAGACACCTGTGCCCAATTCAAAAAGATTTGTTGCAAAAGAATCATTTTCTAAAAACAACAACGTAATAAAAGTTCTACTATTCTATATTTGCCAAAGAAAATTACAGCATATACAAGTATTTTTAACGAATCAAGGGGACAATGTCCTGATCTACCAAAAGGTGTTTATAGGTGTAATTAGTCACATGTGCCTTCACAATTGAACGCTGAGGCTGAGAGGTAGTAAAATATTCATGTCTAACACACTTGCAACTTTGCATGCTATGCAACTGTCATTCGTGAAAATTGTTCCAATCTTAAAATCTGCAAGTCAAATTTTTCTTCCTTCCCTTTTCAAAAATTGTACTCAGAGTGTCAAACAATTTTGATCAGGAAGAGGTTCCGAATTATTCAACTTTCAATCTGGATCCAAACCATTTTCAAAGATTATGACAAAGTCACTTACAACTAACTAAGATTTAAACTGTCATTAGAATTGAGCAGAATGGTCCAACGCTGCAGGGTATAATGATTCACAGACCACAAAGGAATATTAAACAATGAATTGTCTACTTCCCTGCACTAAAAACTGATCGCCATAATTATGATGGAACTAGCAGCATGAACTCTTCTCGAGCTAGAAGCCGACATATCTGCATTTGCAAATAGTGTAGACCCATATGAGACAGCTTCCAGAGGGTCTGCACTACTTGCTATGATAATTCAGTGGCTCCAGTTTATGTACATGTAAAATAATTTATCTAATTAATATTCATAGTGGATAATTTTATATTTGAATATTCAGCATGAGAAGTGTTAACAGAGATTGCAAGAATTTAAAGCCTTTAAGGACAGCGTTGTGATAAATGCTTTTGCTGCTTCCTAATATCTTGTGTTTTGTTAGATGCAAAAAGAGAACAAACGATTAACCCTTACAGTGAACACGAGTCACTAATGCCCTTTGAAAACAGTGTAGACCCAGATGAGAGGGCTCCTACAGGAGCCCTCTCATCTGAGTCTGCACTGTTTGTCATGTTACACGTTTCTTTAGAAAAAATCCCTATATATTCACCATAAGCTTGACCAGTTTCAATTTTTGGAATAGTCCATTAGAAATTTCAGCGTTGTAAGGGTTAAAGCACAAACGAGTAAAACATACAAATCTGTATTTCTATTAACCCTTTCTATGCTGAATTTTCAAAGTGGAATGGTCCATCATTATTTAACGATAGAGTCCATTCATTGTGAAAGGGTATAATTTAAGATAGGATAGAGAATGACATACAGTGCAGACCCTGATCAGAAGGCTTTTTTAGAAGTTCTCTAATCATGGTTTAACCTATTTTGAATGTTACTACACTTATTTCTGGCGATGCATTAAAACAATGCATTTCCAACAGAACACCTATTTCCAGCATAAAAAATGTTAACCTTTTACTTAATGAACATTCAGTGACTGAATTTTTATAATGGCTTATAAATTAGGGGATAACCGTTGCGAATTTGAAGATTTGCAGCAGTATATCGGTGGTTTATATGTCGCAAATTTAGTTTTACATGCGACGCGTTAGCGGAGCATGTAAAACGATTATTTGCGACATATAAACCACCGATATACTGCTGCAAATCTTCAAATACGCAACGGTTATCCCTATTCTAATGAAACCATAGATCCAAATGGTAAAAAACAAACAATACTTTAAGTCCTTTGATATTTTCTCTCTGTCGTCATAACATGACGTCATGAAACACCGCATATCTCCGCATTACGCATATAGAAAATAGTTCTCCCGGAACCAAGCAATTGTGCTTATATTTAATATACCAAGAACTTGTGTTTTCACTTGATGCTTTGATTTTCACAAATGAAAACCGTTAAGTCATGGTCCTTTGAATTTCTGACGGTAGGTCCCTTTCAAAACTACGAAAGATGAATAAAATTTGACCTCGACATTGCTCGAAATTCCACAATAATTGTGCACATGGACAACGGAATTATTTATTTTTAAATTGTTTGCAATGTGGAACTGGTTGCACATTCAAGATACTTTGGCTGATTGGTGTATTTGATGAGAATGATGATAGGCATAGTGGACGTGCAAATGGAAATTATCAGGAGCGACAATCTACAGGCATGAGTGGTCTAGAGTGGGTGGGGCGAATTCTCATTATGGGACTGTCCTTGAAGAATTGAAGAATACTGCCGCTTCTGATTGTCGGACGAGTCGGCATTATAGCTTCGGATACTGGCTTCATTCTGATGACCGACCGGACTTTTTCATTATTTCTCTGGTTTTGACACCAGCATAGGCCAACAGCTAGTGCATGATTGCGGTCTCTCGGACACAGTGATTTGTGTTTTAAAACTTTTGGCGAAACAAGCCTCAGCAGAAATTGTTTTCATCATTTCGTTCAGCACACGCTCACCAACAGGCCTGGATGTGTATATGATTCTTCATAATCGACTGAACGTTTGGGTTACTGAATGAAATGGTTCGATCACGGGTGCTGTTTTATCAGGTATGTTTTCAGAGATTTACAGGACATGTTTCCTCAATCCTGCATGAATCATAAATTGTACTTTTGTCAGAGATCTTAGGTTTTCTATGTATACCAAGAAGAGCGAAATTCAAGGTTATGTCAAACCACTTTTCTTTTGGAAAGATTTGAGATTTATGGCAGAGAGGAAACCTGAGTTTTTTAGTGTTTTCAGATCATTGTCTGTAATCGGTTGGTAATGTTTAAGTGTTGTCAGGTCCTTCTTAAATAGTTTCAGCATGGATATAAATATCACAGCTACATGGTTATATACCTTAAATCTTATATTTACAGGGTGCAGGTGCCACATACACATCAAAACAGAATAGAGGAAGAGAAACGTTTGTTCAAGGACAGTGAATTAGATCAACATGTGAAATAAATGGACTCAAGATCAACTTGTGGGACTTTGCCATAGATATTTGAGTAGAATCACCAGACTTACATTGACTACAACCATAAAGTGTGGTGAAAAAAAAACAAGCAAATTGAAAACATTTGACATTTCATTCAGCCAGTGTCTTCGTTCATTCAGAGCCATTCATTCAATTTTACTATGAATGCGCGTATGAATATTTCGTAGTAAATTTTCTAGTGATTCGGTTTCCGACAGTATATTCATTTTTCCGACAGTATATCGGTGGTTTATATGCTTCAAATTTTGTCACGTGGACCAATCAGAATGCGTGTTACAAAAATGTTGCATTAGAATAATGGATATTTTACCATTTCTCAAGCCTCGGTATCTTAATGAACTTGAAGAAGGCAAAACGTCAGAATTTGAGCAAACATTATTTTACAGCAAGGGGTGTGTGGGTTGTTTTTTTTGTTGTTGTTTTTTGGGGAATGTTTTGGGGGCTGGGGGGTGGAGGGTGTTACAAAATAAAAACAAGAGATGTTTGTAAAACATGTATACCCCCCGACCCCCTGACCTTTGATCTAGTGACCTCAACTATAGAGGTCATCTAGCGGTCGTGACTAATCACCACAGCAACTTTGAATATCCTAAGCCAAATCACTGATCATTTATTGATCTGAAAACATTTCACATATTCAGGTCATGGTGACCTTGACCTTTGACCTAGTGACCTCAACAACTTTAAGGGTCATCAAGTGGTCACAACCAACTACCACAGCAAGTTTGAAGATCCCGAACCAAACCATTGAGCAGTTATTAATTGGAAACCATTTCATCAGTTAAGGTCATGATGACCTTGATCTTTAACCTAGTGACCTCAAAATCAATAGGGGTCATCTAGTTGTCATGACCAACCACCTCAGCAAGTTTGAAGATCCTAAGCCAAACCCTTGAGCAGTTATTAATCGCAAACCATTTCACCAGTTAAGGTCATGGTGACCTTGACCTTTGACCTAGTGACCTCAACAACTTTAGGGGTCATCAAGGGGTCACAACCAACCACCACAGCAAGTCTGAAGATCCTAAGCCAAACCCTTGAGCAGTTATTGATCAGAAACCATTTTACAAGTTAAGGTCATGGTGACCTTGACCTTTAACCTAGTGACCTCAAATACAATAGGGGCCATTCAGTTGTCATGACCAACTACAGCAGCAAGTTTGAAGATTCTAAGCCAACCCCTTGAGCAGTTATTGATTGGAAACCATTTGACCATTTAAGAGCATGGTGACCTTGACCTTTGACATAGTGACCTAAAAAGCAATAGGGGTCATCTAGTGGTCATTACCAACCACCACAGCAAATTTGAAGATCCTAGGCCAAACCCTTGAGCAGTTATTGATCAGAAACCATTTTACCAGTTAAGGTCATGGTGACCTTGTCCTTTGACCTAGTGACCTCAAAATCAATAGGGGTCATCCAGTGGTCATGACCAACTACCACAGCAAGTTTGAAGATTCTAAGCTGAACCCTTGAGCAGTTATTGATCAGAAACCATTTAACCATTTAAGGTCATGGTGACCTTGACCTTTGACCTAGTGACCTCAAAATCAATAGGGGTCATCTACTTGTCATGACCAACCACCACAGCAAGTTTGAAGATCCCATGCCAAACCCTTGAGCAGTTATTGATCGGAAACTATTTCACCATTTTAGGTCATGGTGACCTTGACCTTTGACCTAGTGACCTAAAAAACAATAGGGGTCATCTACTTGTCATGACCAACCACCACAGCAAGTTTGAAGATTCTAGGCCAAGTCGTTTATTAGTTATCGTTCGGAAACCATCGATCTACCGACCGACAGACAGACCGACCGACCGACCGACCGACCTACCGACCGACATGTGCAAAGCAATATACCCCCATTTTTTCAAAAGGGGGGTATAAAAACACACAAGAAATGTCGACGCAACATCAAACTGGGTTTTCTTTCACTTATAACTAGTGATTTCTAAGTTCAAAGGGGCATAACTCCCAGAAAAATTGCAGAAGGAAAAATCCCTGACAATATGAAAATCTACATACCGTATGTCTATGCTACATATATACAAGGTTTTATGAAATTCTGTTGACCAGTTTGAGAGGAGTTTCGCTTACAAGGATAGGGTCAAAAGGCCAAGTAATTTCTAAGTTCAAAGGGGCATAACTCCCAGAAACATTGCAAAAGGAAAATTCCCTGACAATATGCAGATGAGTGTAACTCATGTGTTCTTGCTACATGCAAGGTGTTTTATGAAAGTCTGTTGATTAGTCTAAGAGGAGTTGCGCTTACAAGGATACATTTTTAGGGGTTAAAAGACCTAGTGATTTCTAGTCTGCCCGACTGCCGGAATACATCACCATTTCAATAACCGGATTTTCCGTGGAAAACCCGAACCCAATTAACAAAAACAGACAAAAGGACTACTTGGACTACCTGAGCCAAATCTAAATGACTAGCTCACATTACTGACCTGCTGAATGCTTGAGTCAACTCAGGTCAAGCCATAGCACCTACAGGCAAATGCAACAAGTAGAATTAGTCTGTGGATTACATGACCCTTTTTGGTTGCTTTTCATTATGACTATAACTAATGTTACCAACTCGTTTCAGACAAAGCTTGATAACTGGCTGACCGATTCGAAAATAGTGTCAAAGTGTTTAAATGGTGATTAGGACCAGTGTGACAGCAAAGTGATGACCGCCTCACACTGTCATGTCAAGTGGACATTGAAACACTAACTACTACAAAACTACAAGAAAATAAACCTGTCAAATCACAGGTTACACTCATCTGCTTAACCCTTCACCTGTTCTGTGTTATTCCAAATTTCAATACATGTACCTACTGAA
The DNA here is from genome assembly GCA_963576725.1 of Azorinus chamasolen. Taxonomy (NCBI): domain Eukaryota; kingdom Metazoa; phylum Mollusca; class Bivalvia; order Cardiida; family Solecurtidae; genus Azorinus; species Azorinus chamasolen. The sequence continues at coordinate 71,258,478 of OY755236.1, read as the reverse complement.
TATTCATTGTTAAAACAGTTATAATGAAATATGGAAATTGGAACATTGTAGCCATTTTAGAAAGTAAAGAAACAGATCTATCAAATTCCATTAGCAAACAGAGCAGAACCTGATCAGACGACTCCTGGCTGAGCCATCTAATCTAGGTCTACTCTGTTAGCAAATGCGTGAAAAAGCGATTATATGAAGGAAAGGGTTAACTCAATACATGCTAATGTCGAGTCTGTGATCTCCTCAGCAAACGATCTGGATCAAAACCTGTGTTGACACTCTGATTACATTTTTGAAGAGAACGAAGGAAAAGTTAACATTAATTTTTGCAGGAGATTAAGTTAACTATTGATATGTTACTGACCAAGCACTAATGTTCAGGTGACTATAATATTACAATTTACTCCATAAAAATGCCCTTCTATGTCTTAGCAAACAGAGTAGACTCAGATCAGGGTCTGCTCTGTTTGCTTATGACATAATATAGAAATGATTCTACAGTTTCTGCCATGGCCAAAAGTTCCTGAATTCATTATACTATTATGAAAAATAATCTAATATTCATGATATCATTATTTCTTACATGAATATCCATGAAGTAAAGGGTTAATCTTGCTGAATTCATTTTACTTTAAATATTCAGCATTCATTGGGTTAACAGTACAATTGTCACCGACTGTCCGTAGGGTAGTGGGTGTTTAATCATCGTCAACAATAAATCTAAGACTGCTGCGCACACAAAACGTGCAACCAGTGAAACACGAAAATAGCAATTACTGACAAACATGGGGAAATTAGAGCAAACTGGGTGGAAAATTTGTTTAGAGATCCAGGCCTAAATAAGTACCCCGCTGATAGCATCTGGTAAAATGAGCAAAATGTCATCACAACAATAATATAGCCTGCCTAATTATAGTTGTGTTAAAAACGGCTGTCTCGTAATCTATTGATATGAAAAGACGAGACTGAAATAAGACAGCGCAGGTAGACAAACATTCAAGATAACGTATCAATATAACACAAAATGGCTGACATTACCGGTAACCTTTTCAATGCTGGAAAAGAGTGTACTGGCATTTGCAAACAGTGTAGACCCAGATCAGAGGACTCTGCTCAGGGTCTGCATTGTTCATCAGTCATAATCCTTTCTCAAATTATACTCATTCATACTGAATGTATGGTACCGTTAAACAGTGATGGATCTTTCCGCTATAAACATTCAGTAATTAACGGGTTAAAAAGATAACCATCTTTCTTAACCTTTTCCCTGTTCAATATTCAAGTAAGAAATACTGACATCATGAAATTTTATAAACTAAATTTTTATAATGTAAACCTTTCAAGGGATATTTTTGTTTTGACAAAAACTGTAGAATCAGATCTAAATCATGTCAAAAGCAAACAGAGCAGCCCTGATCTGGGTCTACTGTTTGCAAATGCGGGAAAATGTGTTTGTATGAGGGTAAGGGTTAAGCAAATTTTACTCCATCTGTAAAATATGCTATTTTTAACAGAAAAAAAATCTTTTGTAATGAAATGTCATAGAAATAAAAATTTCTGAAATGTCAATATCATTACTTCTTTCAATGGAATTGAAAGCAAGCTACACAAATGTAACAGGACAAATAACAAAAATACCCAAAGTTCAAATAGAGAAAATTCTGTAATGGCTAACACTAAACACAGGAAAATTGTGTCTTGCACATGTACTATTCGTATTTAGTATGTAAGGCTAGTATCAATTTAATAAGTTTCAAAATGAAGGAGGAGTTTGTGACACTAACTCCCCATGTTTCATGCAAAAATGACAAAAAATATTCAAAATTCAGGGGGAGATAATTCTGCAATGGCTAATCGTAAACACATGAAAATTGTGTCTTGCACGTCTACCATTTGTGACTATTACGTATACAAAATATAGATTCAGTAACATGAAATTGCATCTTGCACATACGTACTTGCCAAAACTTTTGAGAAACTACTGTTGGAACAACATACCGGAACAAAAAGGAGCTGTTGGCATTGGCAGCGACCTATTACAAGACCTTAATGCAAATGAGGGTGTAAGCGGTGATTAAGAATCACAACATTTGAACAGCCAAGTGCAGCTAGTCAGTAGGTTGTCAGTGGTGTCAGGTAGTCAGTCGGTTGTCAGTGATGTCAGGTAGTCAGTAGGTTGTCAGTGGTGTCAGCTAGTCAGTAGGTTGTCAGTGGTGTCAGGTAGACAGTAGGTTGTCAGTGGTGTCAGGTAGTCAGTAAGTTGTCAGTGGTGTCAGGTAGTCAGTAGGTTGTCAGTGGTGTCAGGTAGTCAGTAAGTTGTCAGTGGTGTCAGCTAGTCAGTAGGTTGTCAGTAGTGTCAGCTAGTAGGTAGGTTGTCAGTGGTGTCAGCTAGTCGGTAGGTTGTCAGTGGTGTCAGGTAGTCCGTAGGTTGTCAGTGGTGTCAGGTAGTCAGTAAGTTGTCAGTGGTGTCAGGTAGTCGGTAGGTTATCAGTGGTGTCAGCTAGTAGGTAGGTTGTCAGTGGTGTCAGCTAGTCGGTAGGTTGTCAGTGGTGTCAGCTAGTTGGTAGGTTGTCAGTGGTGTCAGGTAGTCAGTAGTGTCAGCTAGTCAGTAAGTTGTCAGTCGTGTCAGGTAGTCAGTAGGTTGTCAGTGGTGTCAGCTAGTAGGTAGGTTGTCAGTGGTGTCAGGTAGTCGGTAGGTTGTCAGCGGTGTCAGGTAGTCAGTAGGTTGTCAGTGGTGTCAGGTAGTCAGTAAGTTGTCAGTGGTGTCAGGTAGTCAGTAGGTTTGTCAGTGGTGTCAGCTAGTCGGTAGGTTGTCAGTGGTGTCAGCTAGTCGGTAAGTTGTCAGTGGTGTCAGGTAGTCAGTAGGTTGTCAGTGGTATCAGGTAGTCAGTAAGTTGTCAGTGGTGTCAGGTAGTCAGTAAGTTGTCAGTGGTGTGAGGTAGTCGGTAGGTTGTCAGTGGTGTCAGGTTGTCGGTAGGTTGTCAGTGGTGTCAGATATTCGGTAAGTTGTCAGTGGTATCAGGTAGTCAGTAGGTTGTCAGTGGTGTCAGGTAGTCAGTAAGTTCTCAGTGGTGTCAGGTAGTCAGTAGGTTGTCAGTGGTGTCAGCTAGTCAGTAGGTTGTCAGTGGTATCAGCTAGTCGATAGGTTGTCAGTGGTGTCAGGTAGTCAGTAAGTTGTCAGTGGTGTCAGGTAGTCAGTAAGTTGTCAGTGGTGTCAGGTAGTCAGTAAGTTGTCAGTGGTGTCAGGTAGTCAGTAAGTTGTCAGATAATCAGTAGGTTGTCAGGTAGTCAGTAGGTTGTCAGGTAGTCAGTAAGTTGTCAGTGGTGTCAGGTAGTCAGTAGGTTGTTGATCGCCGCATGAGCGGCGATCACTAATGGAATGTTCAAAAGTATTTACCCATGTAGGAGGGGTAGCGACAAGTTTTACATAGTCTATTCTGCGTACATCGGTGAGATGAACCAAATGAATTGGCACATGAGAGCGTGGCAGAGAATAGTTTCTATCTGCATTATTGATGTAGTGAAATATGTGATGTAAAAACCTTCATACGATGTTTAAAAAGAAATTTATCAAACAAATGTACAATAATAACAATAATTATGACACTTTTTTCGTCGAAGTATCGACATTAAATGCCAACAAGAGTGCCAGTGGACACAATATACGCCCGTCGGGTTCTTGTTCAACATTAACTGGGGTTAACGTATTTGCTGAACTCAAATTCTAAGCACAATTTTGTGATCAAGTTTCAAGGTTGTAAATAGGCATACTTTAACAAAAAACCTTAACCAAAAATTCTAAATTGAAAAGTGCCATAATTGTGTCTAAAGGCTTGACAGAGTTGCATTGTATTTACTCTTGCCTACAGATGAAGCTTCTGATGGTGAACAAATGTTTCAAGTTTAAAAGCTTTATCTGAAAGGGTTATGTTAATAAGTGGACTTTAACCAAAACCTTAACCAAAAATTCCAAGCTAAAAAGCGTCATAATCATGTCAAAATGTTAGACAGAGTTATGTACTCTTGCCTACAGGTGAAGCTTGTGATGGTGAACAAGTGCTCCAAGTTTAAAAGCTTTATCTCAAAGGGTTATGTAAATAAGTGGACTTTAACCAAAACCGTAACAAAAAATTCTAAGTTAAAAAGGGGTATAATTCGGTCAAAATGCTTGACAGAGTTATTTTTTCTAGCCTACAGGTGAAGGTTGTGACGGTGAACAAGTTTTCCAAGTTTAAAACCTTTATCTCAAAGGGTTATGTAAATAAATGGACTTTAACAAAGCCTTAACCAAAAATTCTAAGTTAAAAAGGGGCATAATTCGGTCAAAATGCTTGACAGAGTTATTTACTCTTGCCTACAGGAGAAGGTTGTGACGGTGAACAAGTGTTCCAAGTTTCAAAGCTTTATCTCAAAGTGTTATGTAAATAAATGGACTTTAACAAAGCCTTAACCAAAAATTCTAAGTTAAAAAGGGGCATAATTCAGTCAAAATGCTTGACAGAGTTATTTACTCTTGCCTACAGGAGAAGGTTGTGACGGTGAACAAGCGTTCCAAGTTTCAAAGCTTTATCTCAAAGGGTTATGTAAATAAATGGACTTTAACAAAGCCTTAACCAAAAATTCTAAGTTAAAAAGGGGCATAATTCAGTCAAAATGCTTGACAGAGTTATTTACTCTTGCCTACAGGTGAAGGTTGTGACGGTGAACAAGTGTTCCAAGTTTCAAAGCTTTATCTCAAAGTGTTATGTAGATAAGTGGACTTGTTCCACATAAATTGAGGTTAACATTTTTGCTTAACGCAAATGCTAAACGCAAATTCTAAGTCCAATTAAGCGACCTTGACCTTGAATAAACGAGCCGAGACTTGGCAGGCTACTGTAGCATGTCTAGATAAACATTATGATTAAATTTGGGAAGGATCCGCCAAGCGGAACTTGAGTTAGAGATGTTACAGACAGACAGACCGGTTAAATTTTTTGCTAAACGAAAATTCTAAGTCCAATTGTGTGACCTTGACCTTGGATAAACAAACCGGGACTTGGCAGGCAACTGTAGAATGTCTAGATAAACATTGTGTTAAAATTTGAGAAGGATCCACCAAGCGGAACTTGAGTTAGAGATGTTACAGACGGACAGACAACCAGACAATCAGACAACCAGACAACCAGACAGCGCTATTCCATAATACGTCCCGTTTTTTCAAACGGGCGTATAAAAACAGTTTTGTAAACATAAATGAAGCCGGGTCAAAGTCGCAGAATTGAAGCCGGGTCAAAACTGTAGTCGTGCACCTGTTTGCGGTGCTCTCGTTCTAAATTATGCCCTTCAGAGATTTTGAAATATTAGTTTTGTTTAATGACCATTGTTTATTGTCCAAAAATGTCGACAAAAGTAATACATACATCATGTTAATTCAAACAGACATGGTTATTATTCTACCGGAGGCTCTACATGGTCAAAATCGAATTCCGTCGTCTCGGTTTCTATTTTTAGATAGGGCTAACGTCACTCGTTAATGGAACTGAACAGGCTATATTTAGGTCTATGACCATCACCTTGTAAGAGTTTATTGATTAAATTATCATGAGAGTGATAAATGTTTTAATGAAGTTTTATTGTTTTATTTATTTTTATTTAAAAAAGTCGTTTCATTTTTTTTATTTATAAAAGTCGTCAATATAGTAGCATGATAACTTTATATACATCTTAAATTTCCCTTGAAGTATGTCTGACCTGATAGCGTAGTGGTTACCACGGTCGCCTATCGTGCAGTCAGCCCTGGTTCGATTCTCACCGCTGACGAAAAAAAAATTTTCTCTCTTTTTCCTTTCTATTTTTGTTTAATGACGGTTTGGGTTTTTACTGGGATAGTTAATGATAATTATCCATATTAAGTGTTTTTTCTTTCAACTTATACGTTATTTTTGGTAAAACAAATTTGTAGAAAAATTAAAAATAGTTCCTGTTGTAAGAAGAAATTCCTACACCTACTTTACAAATAAACCTCTACTGTACATATTAACTTAGGTTTATTACGCTACCCCTTTATTACGTCACTAGCGGCTGTAGTGACGGGATAAAATATTTATCCTCTTACGTTTTGGTATCGTCAATATGCCTCTGAACCAATCAATGACCGCCCTAGATATTTGTGTCAAGTTTCATGTGATACTTCCAACAATGCATAATTATGTCATAATAGTTTTACCAGGTATTTACTTGTTACAGTTTGCAACAGAGTTCTTTATCAGCATGCCATAGTATTTTTCTTGTTTACATAGTTATCTGTTTCATAATAAATGACTATATTTTTATAGCCTTGTCTCTTTATTATCACCTTTTTAGAGAAGGGGAGTAGGATATTCATTTATCCTCATTTTTTTTAGCTCACCAGAGCACGACGTGCTCATGCTGAGTTTTTAGGATCGTTGGATGTCCCTCGTCTGTTGTCCGTTGAGATACCACATTTTGCACTTGATCTCTAAGTAAATTGGTTTGTGTTTTGCCCTGCATGAAATTTAGGTCAATCTCGAATATGGGTCACCTGGGCTCAAAAACAAGGTCACTAGGTCAAATCTTAGAAAAATCTTTTTAATGCTCTAGAAGCTACAAATCTTATTGGATCTTACTGAAATTTTATCAGAATGTGTCTCCATGAAATCTACGCCAAGTTCGAATATTGGTCATGTCGGGTCAAAAACTAGGTCACTAGGTCAAATCTTACAAAATCCTAAACACTCTGGAGGCCACATTTTGCACTTGATCTTTAAGTAAATTGGTTTGTGTATTGACCCTGATGAAATCTAGGTCAAGTTCGAATATGAATCGCCTGCAGTCATAAACTAGGCCACTAGGTCAAATCATAGAAAAATCTTGTTCACACTCAAGTGGCTACAAATGTTATCAGATCTTACTGAAATTTTATCAGAATGTTTGTCCACATGCAATCTTGGTCAAGTTCAAATATGGATCATGACGGGTTCGAAACTAGGTCACTACGTCATTACACTCTAGAGGCTACATATCTCGTTAAGTTTTTAATGAAATGTTGTATTTCAATTGTCTTAACAAAACAGTTCCTTATTAAAAAACCTTCCTTGTACACAAATTTCGCGGCGATCCAATGCCTTGCATCAGTATTCGTCTTGTATTTTTTGTGATACCATTACAAGTTGTAAGTACATTAGTGGTAATTTACTGATAGGGATTTGGATGTTGATGTAGCTGTATTTGTTACAGATTTATGTGTAGGGAGTGTTTCTAAATGGTTAGTGCATTTAGATGGTTGGTTGTACTGTATCTTGTAAAGTTAGCATTTGGACTGACCACTGATTGATGGACTGATTACCTTTAACCTGTTTGATTTATTGTGTTGGATGAAGTAATGACGGGACGTCATTTCAGATGGAGGGGAAGTGTGTAACAAGGTTGCAATTCTGTACTAGTGGCTCATTTCTGTTTTTTAATTGCCTGCTCTGGTTATTACAGGATTACTTCCCTTGTTTTCCTCCTATGCTTTGTCACGTGATTTAAAACCGGCAAATTTGATAGACATATAGACTATATTCATTATTTGGCTAGAATTTAAAGGAGTCGGATGTCTTGTGGATTCTTAGAAGTAAGTTGAGATCATAGAAATTATGTTTAGTAAATATGGCATGTCTTGTTTCATTCAACTATTGTTTTATTTCGATAGTTTGTACGCGACTCGGGTTCATGTATTTTGTTTTCGCGGCTGTCGCGAAATCCGGAATGGTGGTTTTCTGACTCTCATTTTAATCTTCAAGTGTTAACATATTCACATTACAAATACTCTGAATGTTCACCTTTTAAATTACAGCAGAAATAACTTGCACCTATGAGGAAGTTGGCTTTTTGGAGGAGAGAGCGAACATTTAGTTCCACAAACTGGTAAGTATCATTGTTGTTGTGTGTTTTGTTCTGTAAAGTTTACTGTATGTATAGTATATTTTTTTTGGGAGATATATTGATAGTATTTACTGTGCAGACCGGAGGCTAGCGCACTGTAGGCCACTGTAAACTGTAGGCCACTATAGGTATGGGATATTTAAAGTCTGTCTGTAATGACAATGAAAGGGACATCTGATATTATCTTCTTTTCAGCAATTAATTATCTTTTAGTAGGACATTTATTTAGTGTATTTTAATAACTGTATTTTCAGGATGTTGGACGCTGGTTACACGGTTAGGCTTGTTCATACATGTGATAACCTGTTGAAGCATGTCAGGTAGATTTTGGAAATTTGTCAGGTAGATTTGATTTTTGTCAGGTAGATTTTACCGACACGACGAAATATGTGGAGATGAAAAAATTATCTTCTGGATACTTACGTTTTTTATACCTTTTCACATAATCATTCATACCTTACCATAAAAACTGTTACGGTATTATCCACATACCATGCCATTATAAACCTTACACTACACACATAACATTTACACACACTTTCCCTCATATCAACGCCTTTTCATGCATAGGAGCTATCTTGTCAGGGTCTGCTCTGTTTTCTTATGATATTGAAATGATTCCACACTTTCTGGCTTGGCCCAACAAAATAAAATGTCCATGTGCTGTTATAATAATAAATCTACCTTTACAAACCATACATTATACAGTGAAGTAATTCTAAGGGAGGAAAAGTTACAGGCCTCTACCGGGATTCGAACCCCGAACTCCTGGATAATAGTCCGACACTCTAACCATGTCGCTAAAGGGTTAACCCAACAGCAAAAATTTAAGGCTGTTGGAGATGCCTTATATAGGCCGATCACTACACTCCCCTCCCTTTTAACCTTTAGGAGCCATGCATATACCCATGCATGCCCCTAAGCCTTAACATGCATCCCCGCATACAACCCGAATTATCTTCGTCGCCAATGAAGTAATTCTAAGGGAGGAAAAGTTACAGGCCTCTACCGGGATTCGAACCCCGAACTCCTGGATAATAGTCCGACACTCTAACCACGTCGCTAAAGGGTTAACCCAACAGCAAGGCTGTTGGAGATGCCTTATATAGGCCGATCACTACAACAGACTACATCTATACACAGCCATGGCATCATCTCCAACCCTTACAATGCCTAGATATCAATAACCCCATTAACCCTTTCCTTCATATAACATGTTTCACTGATTTGCAAACAGAATAGACCCAGATCAGACAGCTCCCATAATTAAATAATCATTAATGCCATGAAAAAATCGAGACTTATTACTGTTTTATCATAATGATAAATATATTCCATTTTATCTTATTTTTTTACAGTTTCAGTGCTTTATAGGCTTATTTTCTAGCCCTTATTCGGCTATATTCCCAATGGCAAAAAAGTGTGTTTTCTCCAATTTTTTTAGGAAAATTCGCAACCTCGAGTCAAAAAAATCTATGAAAAAAACGTTATAAACCTCGATTTATTCAGTACACTCGGTCTGGGGACGAATCTTTCGTACTTTTTGGTATTGCCGGTTTGCTGAATAAAACTAAACTGTTTATCGTTCAGAATATTCGGATATTCTTTACTTGTTGTTAACGGTCGGAGTGCATACTGCTTTTTGAAGCTATGATAATGTCATTCCCCTCGTCTTAATTTGTCTCCTCGCTTGAGTAATAATAATGCGTGCCGCATGTGTATTTGTGGACAACGTCGCCTATATCAGAGTTTATTCTGGACTCAGTGACAGGTGGGCTAGTGAAGAAATGTAATAAAGTACTGCCCCCGATTTCAGTCTTTCTTTCGGACATAACTGCTTCGTTTTCGTGTAGAAAGTCCAGATAATCACATTTGTTAACAAAATGTTTTTCACTTTCGTTTTCGACTCGCGCGAGAGACTATGTGATTTTGATATATAAATTAACCAATCAAATCGCGTAAAAACCTTCACACCAGATGCTGTATCTGGGGGACGTCACTACCGGAAATAAATTTGCAGTCTCCAAGCAACAAGTAGCGACTCTCTTTCGCGACCGTGAAACGGAAACAAGACATCCCGATTTGAATTTAGATTAAATTATCTATTTAGGGAGGGGATTTGTGCAGAAGCATTGCCTTAGGATGGAATTCTGTCTGATTTGTATGCGTGCATCCCGCAAAGGCGCATGCCGCCGTTTGCATGTTGACACGACTGGTTCCCGAATTTTTTTTTGTTAACTCCAGTACAGCGCAAACGGGAACCAACTTGTGATTACATAATGCGGATGTTCTCCGCGGGGGAACCATACCAAAACAGGCCAATCGTGGATCACAGCATGCTAAAGGGGGTTTGTGTGTGTAGAGAACTAACAGATAATCTAACGCAGGGAGGAAAATATAGGTCACTAAAAAAAATGCCGTAGCAGAAACGGTAGAAACGTCCATTGAATCGGTAGAACGGTAGACCACCTCTGAAAACGGTAGAATTCACCTACCGTCGGTAGTTATCACATGTATGCTTGTTACACTGTAAGACTCGGATGTTATTCCATGTACCATTTGCCATGCCATGTGTTTGATGTTTGATGGACATTATTGAATGATTGAAGAAAGGATATCAGTTTGGCTTGTTATTTCTCACATACGGTAGAACCCACTCTTAGGTCGTAAAGGATTGATTTTAATCTAAATACATAATAAAGACACTAATAACCCAATGGGTTACATTAGGACTATCAACTTGCTGGATAATCAAGCAGTTTGGATCCTGATGAGAAGCTGAATTACTCAGTGTTGCATATTGATCAAGATTATTTGCATAAGTAATCACCTTGCCATTCACAAGTGAAAAGAGTCCAAGTATGATGAGACTAGCTTTACAGATCATGTAACATTCATGTTGAAATCAAAGTCAAAGTTTAACTCTTCTATTGCCCTCGCTTTATGATACTTTTTTTATCAGTTTAATCATTTAGTAGAAAACAGCTCCCCATGGAAGAAATTATCAGTTTAATCAGTTAGTAGAAAACAACTCCCCATGGAAGAAATGATCTATCTTAACCCTTCTTCTGTTCACTGCGACCTGGCTCACTTTTGAAAACATTTTGAATCCAGAGCGACGAGTAACTTGGTGTTTCATCAGGATCCAAGCTGTGTAACACTAGGTCAACAGTTTCTCAAAAGTTTGATCAAGTCAAAAGTAGTCAAAATTGTACAAGTTCCAACTTTAAGGAGATATTATTTTTTCACAGTAGGGCATGGGTTAAATGTTGTTATATTCAACATGGGAGGCATACATAAAGATGCCATCAGACTTTTACAGACAGAAGACAGGTTGTTGTGACAAACCAGTCAATATTTTACTATTGTGACTTAACTGATTCCTTTTAAGTGCTCCAAACAATTCTCATTTACAAAAAAAAACTGTTGCCTGTTTCCTACCTGAAGAGTTGTATCTTTTAAAAGCGATAGTTTGAAACAAAAACACAACTATAGTTTGAAACAAAGACGAATATCTGATGAGACACCGTTTTACTTAACATCTCTTTACTCCACAACCTGTTACCCAACTGATTCTACTTCAACATTCTAAAGATTAATAACTTAATTGTACCATCCATTTCTAGTTCAATATTTGTATTAAGTCATGAATTAAAGGATTGAATTTCCTTGGTCCGTAATGTTTCATGAAAAGCCGCTATTTTTCTAAAATCCATAAATCAAGACATTGATAGTTACCATTACAGGTAAAACAACCACGATAATTACTGAAAATTCCATGGGCCTCCAAGCTTCAATGAAGTCAAACAAGCTTTAGTTGGTAATTATCCAACTTGTAAATTATTAGTTTCCGTAGTATGGATTAGAAATTAACAAGCCACTAAATCATTCATAAAACCATTTTGAACAGTGAATTAAAGACAACAAGAGTAAATATCTACCTAACCCCTGTCCCTGTTCAGTATTTATGTAAGAAATAATGACATTATGAATAATTCTTAGTTTAATTTTTATAATATAAACTTTTCAAGGGAAGGTTTTGCTTCGACAAGAACTGTCGAATGAGATCTATATCATGTCAAAAGCATACAGAGCAGACCCTGATAAGACAGTTTCTATAGGAGCCATCTGATCTGGGTCTACTCTATTTGCAAATGCATGAAAAGCGTTTACATGAGGGAAAGGGTTAATTACTACAAGACTTTAGACACTTAATTTCCTCCTCTCCATGGGTTTGTTTAAAGCTGAATATTTCAATTTGGCCCATTTTAATAACTTTAAATTAGACTGACAGAGTAGCAACTAGTGTAGACACTGATCAAACTCCTTAACCCTTTCCTCAATTAATATTCATGCAAGAAATAATGACATCATGATTATTCATTAGATTAACTTGTTATAATAGCACTTGGACACAGGAATTTATAGCCATGGCAGAAACTGTAGACTCATATCTATATTATATCATAAACAAACAAATCAGACCCTGATCTGGGTCTACTCTGTTTGCAAAGGTGTAGAAAAGTGTATTTTTGGAGTCAAAGGTTAAAGAGCTGTTGATCTAGGTCTGCACTGACTATTTGCCCAAGTTTGTCCAAATTTCTGTGTTAATTAGGGTATGTTTATTGTGGATATCCATATCTTAGGTTCAAAGACATACCCCTGATGTGCCTTTAGGACATGTATGCCCCAGCCACTTATAGACCCCTTACTCTGCCCTAAACGAAAGGGACAACAGGTATTGATTTACAAAATATCCTTATTTTCTCCAATCAAAAGTATAAAAGCTATTGACTTCAATCTTCATATACAGATGGATCACACTGACCCCAAGTGCTGGGCACAAGGTCCACAACTCTGTCTGCATTATTTTTGGAGTTATTGCCCTTTGTTATTTTTGTCAAAATCTTGCTTGTCCGGATCATAACTTCTAAAGTATGAAAGCTATTGACTTCAAGCTTCATATACAGATAGATCACATTGACCCCAAGTGCAGTGCACAAGGTCCATAACTCTATCTTCACTATTTTTGGAGTTATTGCCCTTTGTTATTTTTGTCAAAATCTTGCTTGTCCGGATCATAACTTTCAAAGTATGAAAGCTATTGACCTCAAACTTCATATAGAGATAGAACACATTGACTCCAAGTGCAGTGCACAAGGTCTATAACTCTGTCTGCAGTATTTTTGGAGTTGTTGCTCTTTGTTATTTTTTGTCAAAATCTGGCTTGTCGGGATCATAAGTTAGGCTAGGATTACCAAATTTGGTTTGTATACTTGGGATTGCCAAGTGTTGTGTACCTCTGACTTTAAATTTTGAAAAACCTTGTCCAGAGCATGTCTTTTGAGCAATCAAGGTGTTTCATTTTTCATGTGCAGTACACACATGAACTTTATCCTGACACATTTGCCTCTTGTGATAAGATTCTACTGGGGTTATGAATCACCTTTGGTGATAGGTCTAGTTTTTTTCACAGTGAGGTTAGGTGTAACCTTTTCATCCAAAAAAACTCTTTTCACACATTTGCAAACAGAGTAGACCCAGATCAGACAGTTCCCATAGGAGTCATCTGATCAGGGTCTGCTCTATTTGCTATTGACATGATATAGTTCATATTCTAAAGTTTTTGTGAAAGCAAACAAAAAACCTTGAAAGATTTACATACCGTAATCAAAATTGAGCTAATAAATATTCATGTTGTCATTATTTCTTACATGAATACTGAACAGGGAAAGGGAATGTATTCAAAGTGCCTCATGCATAGAAACAACATGATTTTGAAATACAATTACAGACTCAATAGCACAAGTCTTTTGTGAAAGCAGTGCCAGAGCCATAACAATACATTTTTCCATTGAAAAAACAGACAAGCAAATAAATTAGATAGCCTACAGTTATATTTTATACGAAGGATGCCATTTGTGCTGAAATGAACTTGATTTTGTAAGGCAAATGGCAGAAATTTATTAGATCCACACTGTTTTTCCATTTGAATATTTGCATATCTAATTGACCCTTTACTCCATGAATACACCTTTTTAACATCAAGCCAACAAACTGAGAAGACCTTGATCAGACAAGACCATATATAGGAGCGGTCTGATCTGGGTCTGCTTTGTTTGCTTATGGAATAATATAGATCTGATTCTAGTTTCTGTCATTGCAAAAATTTCCTCAGTTTAAGTGCCATGATAAAAATGCATCTTCTGAGAATTAACCCGTTACTCCATAACAATGCCTTGCAAACATGGTAGACCCAGATCGGACAGCTCCTATAGGATCCATCTGATCAGGGTCTACTCTGCTTATACGATATAGATATGATTCTACAGTGTCTGCCCTGGTCAAACACTCCTGTGTGCATGTACTATTCTAACAATTAATCTAATTGATATTCATGATGTCATTATTTCTTACATGAATATTCATGGAGTAAAAGGTTAATATTCATGATGTCATAATTTCTTACATGAATATTCATGGAGCAAAGGGTTAATTAATATACAATTACTCTTGCTTCTGGGTAAACAGTCCAGTTCATAATACAACAAATCCAGATTGTGGATTAGGTGGCCCCTTAATGTAATTATTGTCGCATTTCTCTCCTCTTTGTCACGGACTTGTTGCCTCTGGCGAAGTTTCATCAATAATTCATCATACGGTCCAGGGGTGTAAATCAAATTTCGGAACAATATGCCAAACAATAGTATGAGTCTGTCCGTGTTAAATAACCAGCTCCCAACCCAAACTCAGTCCATTAGTTACTGTCAAGAGTCTTGAGCTAGGAAATTATTTCAAACTTTATCATAACATGTCAGCAGGGGAGAGGCCATGAAATAACTAATGAGTTTAGATATATAAATGAGCCCTGCTACATGAAAATCAACTAGTACCAGACCTGTAGATAAGAGGTGTATTAACCCTTTACTGTATCAATATGCCTTTTTCATGCCTTTGCAAACAGAGTAGACCCAGATAAGACGGCTCCTACAGGAGCCGTCTGATCAGGGTCTGCTCTGTTTGCTTACTACATAATATAAACATGATTCTATAGTTTCTGTCATTGCTAATCCATGTACTGTTATAACAATTATTAATCTCACTGATATTTATGAGGTCATTATTTCTTACATGAATATTCATGAAGGAAAGGGTTAAGCATGTACATTCCCTGTTACATATTCATGTAAGAAATAAAGACATCATGAATGTTTATTACCTGAATTTTTATAATGTACATGTATGTAGGATATTTTGGTATTGGAAGAAACTATAGATTTAGATCTATTATGAAATCTCATAAGCAAACAGAGCAGACCCTGATCAGAAAGCTACAATAGGAGTTGTCTGCTCTTGGTCTACTACTCTGTTTGTGAAGCCATTAAAAGCCGTTTGTATGAGAGAGAGGTTAACCCTTTCCATGTTCAACATTCATGTAAGAAATAATTAGAGGTTTTTGGCACAAAAACAGATGTCTTCCACCCCCAACCCCCACTCCCCACCCCTCGCACCCACACATACATACTTTGACACATTGTCACATTTTTGTACATGAAAACTCGACCGGACAAGATGTGTGACGGACAGACAGACAAACAACTCTAACAAAAACAATATCTAAAGGTAAACCAGAGCTTGTTTTTAAGAAAAACATGTCTACCACCTGCTCCTGTCTCAAAAAAATGATTGGATGTTTTCCAAAGATTATTTTTGTGGAATTTTAGGATGTTTTATATCATTTGCTTTACAATGAAGTCACAAATAATATTTTCAGTATATTGGGTGAAGACCTGATGAAAACTATTGGGAGTTAGAGAGCCGCAAGGCTAAAACAGGCATTTCTTATTATTTTCAAGGGGCATAATCCTGACATGCCTCAAGAAATTTAGCTGCTAATCTAACTTGATTCAATATTTTATTCCTGTAATGATTTTCAGAAAGTTTGTACAAGGTCAGGCAGAAAATCGTTGAGTTTGAGAACAGGCAATGCTAAAATAGCCCATTTTGAATTATTCAAGAGCCATAACTCCAAAGTGCCTGGTGTAATCTTGCTGGTCATTAAACTTGACCAAGACATTTATTATGGCAAAAGGCCCAGTTTTCAACAATTTAAGGGCCGTAACTCTGAAGTACCTGTTCCAATATTGCTTCTTATTCAAACTGGCTTAGATATTATAACCATAAATATTTTCATAAGGTTCAGTGATGATCAGATGAGAACTTGATGACTTAGAGAGTGGACAAGGCTAAAAAGGCCAATTTTGTATTATTCAAGGGCCATAACTCTAAAGTGCCTAGTTCAACATTAATGATTATTGAACTTGGCCTAGATATTATAGCCATAAACATTCTTATAGGGTTTGGTGAAGATTGGATGAGACGTTTTTGACTTAGGGGGCGGACAACTGGCTAAAAAGGCCAAATTTGGATAAATCAAGGGCCATAACTTTGAAGTTCCTGTTCCAATATTGCTGGATATTAAACTTGATCTAGATATTATAGCCATAAACATTTTTGTAAGGTTTGGTGAAGATTGAATTAGACGTTTTTGACTTAGGGAGCGGATAAGGCTAAAAAAAAGCCAAATTTGGATAAACAAGGGCCATAACTCTAAGGATCCTGAAACAATCTTGCTGGATATTAAACTTGGCCTAGATATAATAGCTATAAACATTTATATAAGGTTTGGTGAAGATTGGATTAGAAATTTTATAATTAGAGAGCGGACAAGATTTTGTGATAGACAGACTGACAGACAGAAAGGAGTAAATCAATATGTCTCCCACACCACTATGTGGTGGGAGACATAATAACTCAAAAATGTTCTTAATAACTTCCCCTCATCATGTGCTTTCCTAGCCACATTTTTTCAAGAAAAAAATGATAACAGAATAACTCAAAAAATATAAATATCAGAGTTTAAAATATGGCGCATGACACTTCCTTTAATCATGTTCTTTCCATAAATGAAACATTCCAATAGCATCATTAGAACAGGAGTTATTGATCGGTCAAAAAAATGTAACAAAGGGCAATAACTCCAAAAGTATTGATGCCAGAGTTATGGCCCTTGTTCATGACACTTTCTCTCATCATGCTCTTACCACGTATGAAGTTTCAATCCAATGTCATATAGGAGTTATCGTCCGAACAAAAAAGTGTGAAACAAATGTACAAGGGACAATTACTCCAATATTATTGAAGTCAGAGTTATGGACCCTGTGCATGACACTTCCTCTCATTATGCTCTTTCCATATATAAAGTTTCAACCAACTGGCATCAGGCATACAGAAGTTATTGTCCGGACCAGAAAGAGTGATGGACAAATAGACAGACAGATGGACTGACAGACAACTCTCACAAAAACAATATGTCTCCCCCATATAAATATAGAGGGAGGGGGAGACATAATAATGTGTGTCTGGCCATCAGGAGCTTTTCCAGATCTACAAAGATTGATATATATATGAGAGTCTGGCCATCAGAAGCTTTTCCAGATTTACACTGACAAATGGAGTTTGAATTTTGTATTCATGACTTTTAAATCTTTCCAACCAGACATACTTTCTAGCTTCAAAATCAGAGTAAAGTAAAGAAATATATATGCCAACTAACTGCTAATTACGTTAGTCTGATGTCAGCAAAACAGACTGGAAACATGCTTTATTATCTTAAAATGATATTAACAGAAGTGCAAACTGCATTTCGAATCACGATAACGACCTCTCAGTCTCGTATTGTTTCTAATCATCATAAACCTCCAGCTCTAAGCTGCGAAAATGATTCCCATCACAAATATAAACAAGCTGGCGGAATTTAGACAAAAGCCAATAGAAATAATAACGGTAAATCAAATGCACAGCACATTAGACAATAAGAACATTTTTAACTCTTTAGAAAGCTTCTGAGAAATGGAAAAATGTAATAAATATTTGTCAAAAATATGCAAAATGACACTTCTACCTATTAAATAGGAGTGTTTGTCAAATTTAATTGGCAGCTAATCGCTATCAACTTTTTCCCTTATACAAACGCTTTTGCAAACAGAGAAAAACCCTTTCCTCCATAAATACGCCTTTCTGTGCCTCTGTAAAAATCACCTGTTGAAACCATTGTGATAAATAGAGCATTTGCTCCAATAGGAGCACAAAATTCTAAAAATTTCCTTGTCTCTAGTTAATGCTCCTTTTCGGTAGATTCATTCAAAGAGGTTGGGTCTAAAATAGCCTATGGAGGAATGGGTTCAAGCAGCCATTCATTAATTGAGCATGCATTAGTCTTATAAAGCAGGTGGTTGCTTAATGCAGGGCATTAAGCTACCACCTGCCTTACAGACCAATAATTAGAGCTCCTTGACATGACTGTATAAATGCAAGGGTAATCAGCTGATTTTTTATAATAACTTTTGGCTTTGGCAGAAATTGTAGAATCAGATCTATATAATTTCATAATCAAACAGGGCAGACCCTGATCAGATGGCTCAAACTGGAGCAGTCTGATCTGGGTCTACATTGTTTGTAACAGCATTAAAAGGTATCTTTATCAGGTAAAGGGTTAAGAGAAACGAAAAAAAAATTAACTTCCAGAATTGTAGAAGATGACAATTCTTGGCAACAACAATTATTCTAATGTGAAAGAGTTAATGTACATCAGACAAACAGAATACTTTAATATTCCCTGTTTTGTTTTATGCAAATGATCCAACACGAGCGTCCCAACATTTGCCAAAATTGCAGAAATTCCTTTACGACAGAACATTGTTTATATTTATGGGGAAATTCCCAGCGTAATAAGCATATTGTCAGTTACGAATCTTATTTTGACAAGTTTTTCATTATAGCAAGAATGTGAGTATAGAAATTACCCTAAATACTTGGACAGACAAACTAAGGCAAATAGACCTGAACATACAGTCAGATCAGGGTTTGTACTATTTGTTACATGTCAGTATGATCTAAAATGGTGCAAAATGAAATCATTGAAGAAGAAGGGAGATTGGGTGTCCCATTACTCAGGGTATACAGTATAACCTCTCTATAACGACCACTAAATTGAGTTAATTAGTTGGTATTTAGGGCAGGTGACTGCTTAAAGCAAGGTGAAAGTAAAACAGAACGCTCCTATAGGAGCGTTCTGTTTTACTTTTACCTTGCTTTAAGCAACCACCTGCCTTTGATACAAAATACTTGATGTAATTAAGTGGCCGTTATAGAGAGGTTTTACTGTATTCCTCATACATACACGTGGCTAACAGACAAGATGTGCATCAGCACAGACCACAAGCGATCAGTTCTGCACAAAGTAATCAGAAGTCCAGATAAGATGCAAAAATTTAAACATTTTCAAGAACAGCAGCTGCTCCTTTATTTCTACACCAACCCCAATACTATGACCACTCTTTAGAATTGTCTCAAAGAAACAACTCTAAAGAGTTGGCACAGTACAGGGTTTGGCGGAAAAATGAAGATTTTAGTATTTTGGGTACGCACCCTTATCTGTAGCTCTGAAGTAATATTTGTCTTCTTCAGTTACCAAAGTACAGCACCTTTCGCTTCTTGTTCTTTTAACCCTTTCCCGCTTACATATTCATGTAAGAAATAATGACATCATGAATATTTATTTGCTGAATTTTATAACATCATAATTATATACGCAGGAATCTTTGGCATTAGTAGAAACTTTAGAGTCAAATCTATTATAATCTCATACGCAAACAGAGAAGACCCTGATCAGACAGCTCTATCCGTCTGATTTGGGTCTACTCTGTTTGCAAAGGCGTGAAAAGGCATTTATTTGAAGGAAAGGGTTGAACAATTTCTCATGGAACAGGGAAAGGGTTATTTGATGGTTCATCTACAGGGCTGTAGATAAGAATCATATTTAGGAAATCTAATTTAGAAAATCTAATTAAAATATTTTTTGTATTTCTGTGCCAAACTCTATCGGCTGCTGCAACTCTCCAAGGTGATTCTAATGAGTTGCAGCAAGATCGAGTTTGGCTGAGAAAAAAGAGAGTTTGACTATTTGCAAACAATATATCTATTTCTTCCAAGCTGAAAAATATTATTACAGATACCGGTACATCAGTATTATGACGATTAAAACAAAACAAAACCTGTATTAACCCTTCGCTTGCTGTTCACATCAATATACCTACCTGTAAATAGTGAAGACCCAGATGAGACAGCTCCTGCAGGAGCTGTCTCATCGGGGTCTGCACTATTTACAAATTGATTGTGCAACCAGTGCACTCCACAGCAGTGATTGCACAGAGAAATAATTGTAGACGGTGAAGATATATGTAATTATACCACAGGGCATGTCGAGTAAAGAAGAAGAAATGTATTTTAAAATTCAGCAAGAGAAGGGTTAACTATTCTCTGGCATTTGCAAACAGCCTGGACCCAAATGAAACACTCTCAATATAGCAAGGTCAGATGGATACAGCTTCAATTACATTCAAAATGATATAGCTACTTGGTGAATCATAAACTTAAGCAATACCAATTTCCCCCCAATGCTAAAACAGGGACAATCAATTACAGAGATTCTCAGGAATGATGAAGAGTAGTCATCTGTAGATGTCATATGATGAGAGTTTTATAAACCATCCACTCAAAACCATATGCTTTAAACAGAATCCAATTCTCCTTTGTTTATAAAGTTTTGCATGCTAAACTCTAATGGTAAATTTGTGATAGCTTTTGCAAACAATCTGGATTCCAATGAGAAGTACAGTAACACAGCAGCTCACAAGGATCCGAACTAAAATGCACTCTTATCTTGTTTCCGATAAAGAATGACAGTATTGAGATGTCTGATCTGGTTCCATTTGCAAAGAAAGTTGTATTTATGGAGTAACGGCATAAATAAAGTTGTGTCATTTATATCAAAATACAATGCATATTTATTTTCTCTGCAAAATCCTGATGAGACATTACGTTATTTGGCATTTCACCTGAATCTGAACTACAGTAAAAGCTTGATTATACGAACACTCAAATAGGTATCACTATCAATCCTTAAGACAGGGGGCAGCTTAATGCAGGGTGAAAGTCACGTAGAAAGCTCCTCCAGGAGCTTTCTGCATGACTTTCATCCTGCATTAAGCACCAGCATCAGCAACCTGGCTACAAAGATATAAAATAAGAATTCTCCATTACTAAAATTTCATAGTTTCGAGTTTAATGACCAAATATACTCATAGCATGCAAAAGGTTAAGCTTTGAGGAGCTTACAAAAATAATAAGTTTCTGTTACAGAAGACAGTTACTTATTACTACGTGTCAGTTTTATTGTTTTCCTAAGTGAATTCGTGGAACACCTATCAGAAGCTATGATGCAATGTTATAAATAGTCTGAAAGACTGTAGTTATGAGTGTACTTTACCCTCTTATGTGATGCATATTCATGTCAGAAATAATGACATCATAAATATCTACTAGTGGATATTGGCAACAAAAACCTATTTTGACCATGGCTATACCATGAACTGCAGAATCAGATAATCAGATATATACAATTCCATAAGGAAACAGAGCAGACCCTGATCAGGTGGCTCCTACAGGAGCCATCTGATCTGGGTCTACTCTGTTTGCAAAGGCATTAAAAGTTGCATCTATGGAGTAAAGGGTAAACATCTTGGACTGGTTTGTACAGATAAGATGACGCCAGTAGTCTACTGCATTCCTAAATGGTAACATGCACAATAATTACAAAGCAATACCACAAGGTATTTCCAATATGCAAAGCAATCTTTACTTACACATGACAGGGCAGTATAAATACCAAACAAATTGCAACGGTAAGAGAGTAGCGCAAATAGACAAATATGAGAAACAGATGAAAATTGCAACAATGTCACTTGCTCGTATATCCTTTGCAAACAGCGTTGACCCAGATGAGAGGGCTCCTAGATCAGGGTATGCACTGTTTGTCATGCTACACTTTTCTTTAGAAAAAATACCTAAATATTCACCATAAGCTTTGCCTGTTTGAATTTTAGAATAGACCATTTGAAAATTCAGCGGTGTAAGGTTTTTCTGCACAGCACTTACAGTAATTGTCTTGTGCAAACATTGTGGGTTTTTTTCGCTTTAATTCTAAAAAATACATTAATATTTTTTCTTCCATTTCTTTCTGAAAAACAAATTGTGTCAGCATGTAAAACAGTCTGGATCGAGATGAGAGGCTGAGTAACTTGACACCTCATCTGGATCCAAACGGACAACCAAACGGTAGCGTGCCAAAAATTAACCCTTACAATGCTAATTTTTCAAATGTTCTATCCAAACTGGTCAAGCTTATTATGAATATTTAGGGATTTTTCTAAAGAAAAGTGTAACATGGCAAACATACTACAAACCCTGATGAGAGGGGCTCCTCTATGACATATTGAAGGTGGAAAATTGCAGCCATTTTAGAAACTAAGGAAACAGATCTTTAAAAATTCCATTAGCAAACAGAGCAGACACAGATCAGATGGCTCCTCTAGGAGCCATCTGATCTAGGTCTACTCTGTTTGCAAATGCGTGAAAACACATGAGTTTGAGGGAAAGGGTTAATGATGGATATGACCAGTATCAATGGCTACAAAGGTTGGCAAACAAAACAACAACAACAACCACAACCCAAAACAAACCCAGAAATGGTATATATAATTAAACAGAAGCACTGTTAAAAAGAATATCTCCTTGCAAAGCACTTATATTAATTAACCTTTCCCTGACATGACATCATTAATGTTTGTTAGCTGAAATTTTATAATCGCACATGACTGTACATGATTTTTTTGTATTGATAGAAACTATAGAGTCAGATCTACTATAATTTCATAAGCAAACAGAGCAGACCCTGATCAGACGTCTCCTATAGGAACTCTCTGATCTGGGTCTGTATGCAAAGGCATGGAAAGGTGTTTAGAGAGCATTTGCTCCTATGGAGCATAATTATGCTCTATTTATCACCATGATTTCAAAAAGTGACTTTTAAAGATGCGTCAATATGAAGGAATGGGTTAATACTGAAGAATGTACATGTATCTAGTACAGCAATTATTATTGTTGAGGTCTGAATATTTATCATTGATATGAAAAAGTTTTTATTTAACCTTTTACTCCATGAATATGCCTTTCAACGTCTTTGAAAACAGAGAAACTCCTAGAGGAGCAGTCTGATCAGGATCTGCTCTGTTTGCTTATGAAATAATATAGACATGATTCTACAGTATCTTCCATGGCCAATAAGTCATGTGTCCATGTGCCATTACAAAAATGTAATCTAATTAATATTCATGATCATGTCATTATTTAAATGAATATTCATTGAATTGCTAATTTACTTAATTTAATTCAAGATAACAGTGTGTTCTATATCATGTGTTCTATATCATGTGAGTCACAGTGTGTTCTATATCATGTGAGTCACAGTGTGTTCTACATCATGTGTTCTATATCATGTGAGTCACAGTGTGTTCTATATCATGTGAGCCACAGTGTATTCTATATCATGTGAGTCACAGTGTGTTCTACATCATGTGTTATATATCATGTGAGTCACAGTGTGTTCTATATCATGTGAGCCACAGTGTGTTCTATATCATGTGAGTCACAGTGTGCTCTATATCATGTGAGTCACAGTGTGTTCTATATCATGTAAGCCACAGTGTATTCTACATTATGTGAGCCACAGAGTGTTCTATATCATGTGAGTCACAGTGTGTTCTATATCATGTGAGTCACAGTGTGTTCTATATCATGTGAGTCACAGTGTGTTCTATATCATGTGAGCCACAGTGTGTTCTATATCATGTAAGTCACAGTGTGTTCTATATCATGTGAGTCACAGTGTGTTCTATATCATGTAAGTCACAGTGTGTTCTATATCATGTGAGTCACAGTGTGTTCTATATCATGTGAGTCACAGTGTGTTCTATATCATGTGAGTCACAGTGTATTCTATATCATGTGAGTCACAGTGTGCTCTATATCATGTAAGCCACAGTGTGTTCTATATCATGTAAGCCACAGTGTGTTCTATATCATGTAAGCCACAGTGTATTCTATATCATGTAAGCCACAGTGTGTTCTATATCATGTAAGCCACAGTGTGTTCTATATCATGTGAGTCACAGTGTGCTCTATATCATGTGAGCCACAGTGTGTTCTATATCATGTGAGCCACAGAGTGTTCTATATCATGTGAGTCACAGTGTGTTCTATATCATGTGAGTCACAGTGTGTTCTATATCATGTAAGCCACAGTGTGTTCTATATCATGTAAGCCACAGTGTGTTCTATATCATGTGAGCCACAGTGTATTCTACATCATGTGAGCCACAGTGTGCTCTATATCATGTGAGTCACAGTGTGTTCTATATCATGTAAGCCACAGTGTGTTCTATATCATGTAAGCCACAGTGTATTCTACATCATGTGAGCCACAGTGTGCTCTATATCATGTGAGTCACAGTGTGTTCTATATCATGTGAGTCACAGTGTGTTCTATATCATGTGTCACAGTGTGTTCTATATCATGTGAGCCACAGTGTGTTCTATATCATGTGAGCCACAGTGTATAGTCTATATCATGTGAGCCACAGTGTATTCTATATCATGTGAGCCACAGTGTATAGTCTATATCATGTGAGCCACAGTGTGTTCTATATCATGTGAGCCACAGTGTATAGTCTATATCATGTGAGCCACAGTGTATAGTCTATATCATGTGAGCCACAGTGTGCTCTATATCATGTGAGTCACAGTGTGCTCTATATCATGTGAGTCACAGTGTATAGTCTATATCATGTGAGTCACAGTGTGCTCTATATCATGTGAGTCACAGTGTGTTCTATATCATGTGAGTCACAGTGTGCTCTATATCATGTGAGCCACAGAGTGTTCTATATCATGTGAGCCACAGAGTGTTCTATATCATGTGAGCCACAGTGTGTTCTATATCATGTGAGTCACAGTGTGCTCTATATCATGTGAGCCACAGAGTGTTCTATATCATGTGAGCCACAGAGTGTTCTATATCATGTGAGCCACAGTGTGCTCTATATCATGTGAGTCACAGTGTGCTCTATATCATGTGAGCCACAGTGTATAGTCTATATCATGTGAGCCACAGTGTATTCTATATCATGTGAGCCACAGTGTATAGTCTATATCATGTGAGCCACAGTGTGTTCTATATCATGTGAGCCACAGTGTATAGTCTATATCATGTGAGCCACAGTGTATAGTCTATATCATGTGAGCCACAGTGTGCTCTATATCATGTGAGTCACAGTGTGTTCTATATCATATGAGTCACAGTGTATAGTCTATATCATGTGAGTCACAGTGTGCTCTATATCATGTGAGTCACAGTGTGTTCTATATCATGTGAGCCACAGAGTGTTCTATATCATGTGAGTCACAGTGTGTTCTATATCATGTGAGTAACAGTGTGTTCTATATCATGTGAGCCATATCATGTGAGCCACAGCGTGTTCTATATCATGTCCACACAAAACGTTTTTGGCAAGACATGCCTGCGACCTTGACCTTTTAGCTCAATATTCATTAGGCTGATCATCAACATTGCTTCATCATGAGGATCTTGCAAACATTTAGGTATTTAAAATAATGTCTACTCAAGAAAAAAGTTTGTGCTAAATTGTATTGAATTCTATCTATACAAAACAAAGTTATGGAGCAAAACAAAACTGAACCAACATTCTGGCACACGTGCATTACATTTAACTGCCGTTGTGACAATTACCAGTATGTCAATGAGCTGACTACAAGCAGGCTCAAACAACAGATGACAATGGCATGGCTCTGAAAGCCGAATTTTTTATACGATCTATCATAGATCACAGTCAAGCCACTTAGCCCATACAACCAGAAGGGGACACATGTTCAAATTTCACCGGAAAACATACATTGAGCCCACATTAACCCTTTCTCGGTTCTGTATTTATAGGCCAAATTTCCATACCTACTGAATATTCATTAACAAAATAGTTAAAAGAAATATGGAAGGTGGAGCATTACAGACATTTTAGAAAGCAAAGAAACAGATCAAATAAATTCTATTAGCAAACAGAGCAGACTCTGATCAGACGGCTCCTCTAGGAGCCGTCTGATCTTGGTCTGCTCTGTTTGCAAATGCGTTCAAACATGTTTATATGAGCCTTTCCCTGTTCAATATTCATGTAAGAAATACAGACATCATGAATATTTAAGCTAAATGTTTACAATAGTACACGTACACATGAATGTTTGGTATTAGTAGGAACAGTAGAATCACATCTTTTAATAAATTTCATAGGCAAACAGAGCAGGCCCAGATCAGACGGCTCCTATAGGAAGCTGTCTGATCTGGGTCTACTCTGTTTGCAAATGTGTGAAAAGGTGTTTATATGAAGGAAAGGGTTAATAGTCATTGCTGCAAGTTAAGCTTTTACTTGATAAATATTCATGTGAGAAATAATAACACTATGAATATTCATTAGATTGAGTTTTAAAATGACATTCAACGCAGGATTTCTTTGCCATGGCAGAACCTGTAGAAGCAGATCAGTATTAGTTCATAAACAAACAGGGGCCTCCGTGGCTGAGTGGTTATGCATAATGTATGGTCTTCAACTGACAATCGCTTAGCTCCTCACTGCTGTGGTTCGAATCCTAGTCCTGGTATTTGGATTTTTCATGTGAGGAAGCCTTCCAGTTGGCTTGTGGTAGGTCGCTGGTTCTACCTAGATGTTCTTCTGTGTATGAAACAATGCAATTTGTTCTGTGCACAGAAGAATCTCTGGGGTCTTCCTCCACCTGTAATTAGCTGGACATCATGATATGACTGAAATACTTTTAAAGCCCGATAAAAACCAAACTAATCATAAACAAACAGCAGCCATCTAAACTGGGTTTACTCTGTTTGTAAAGGTGTTGAAAGGCACTAAGAGGTGTTAAGAGGCGTCATCATCAGGTAACTAGATCTCTATAGTAAACAGGTTTTTTAGACCTCATGCCTACCTTTCTCTGCCAACATACATTTTTGTAGTAATAAGCAGTAACAGACAAGTAATAGTAACCAAACACAAGAAATTTGTCTCTATTTGTTGTTCATCATATCTCAATACACAACAGCTAATGATGTGGCCATGGGTCATTACATTCACAACATAAGTAACACTTTACCCCATGCATATTTATACACGATATAATGATATCATGAATATGAATTAGATTCATTTTTATAGTGGCATAATTAAGAACACATGGTATTTTGGCCATGGCAGAAACTGCAGAATCAGATCTATATTACATGTATATCAAAAGCAAGCAGAGCAGACCATGATCAGATGGCTCCTAGAGGAGCCATCTGATCTTGGTCTACTCTGTTTGCAAAGGTGTAGAAAGGCATATTTTATGGAGTAAATAGCTAAAGCAAATGAGAAATCCAAAAGACTGGTTTCATAGCCAAATCAGCTGTTGCTTTGTCCTGTAGCACCATAGATGACTACAAGCAGGCACTATCAAATGAATGTGCCAAAAAAACTTTGGAACTTAACCCTTTCATTATTATGCCAATAGTAGATTATGAGGGAATTGGTCAACAAACTGATGGAGAGTGGAGGTTGGATGTTCGAAGACTTGGGGTTATTACAGTGTGATCCGTATTGATTGCACAGGTAATCGCAATTCACTGCTACCGTGAAAAGAATTAATTGAAAACAAACAAAATATCACACTGTCATATTTCTATTAGTAAATAGTATCTTTTATTTCCAATGTGTCCATATCAAACAGTCCAGCAGCTGCAGCAGATAGAATATGTAACCTTTGTTCTGCCTAACCAATAATTATCAGATGTTTCAGTAAATATCGCTTATTTAACCCCTTTACTCATAGGCTATTTTAAGACCCAAACTCTTTGAATAAATCTACCAGAAAGGAGCATTTACTAGAAAAAAGGATTTTTAAAAAAAAGATAGTTTTGAAAGCATTGTGACAAATACAGCATTTGCTCTATAATGGAGCAAATACTCTATCACAATTGTTTCAAAAAGTGACTTTTACAGAGGTGTCAAAAGGCATCATTGGGTTAACTGGTAGCTACTCGGTATCTCATCTGGATCCATACTGTTTTCAAATTGGAATCAATAGTGGTTAGCATGATTGGGGTTATTAGATGATATGTTTGAAATACATTGAGCTTAAAACAATTCCTCCATTGACTATTTTTAGACCCAACCTCTTTGAATGAATCTACCCAAAAGAAGCATTTAATAGAGAAAAGTAAAATTTTAGAATTTTGTAGTTTGAAACCATTGTGATAAATAGAGCATTTGCTCCTATAGGAGCAAATGCTCTATTTATCACAATGGTTTCATTAAGTGACTTTTACAAAGGCGTATCTATGGAGGAAAAGGTTAAACCAAAGAAACTCTTATTATTTTGGAATGTATCACATTAGGAGTAGAAATATATCTGATATGAATCGAACATGTCTCACACACTAAAGAATGTCATAGTTAGAATGATAATTCTATACATATTTGCATTAAGACCCTTCAGGTATAGATTTCTACTAGGTATACAACTCTTGTAATAGGTACAACTGTTAGCAAACAGACATTATCGAACACCTTTGTCTTAAATACGCAGTCTTTGACAGTGCCAAGTTTAACAAAAAATTACAGCTCTTTCAACTTTAGTGGCAATTATGATGCAGATGTTATGCTTAACCCTTAATTGCTGGAAACCAGTGTAATGACATTTACGAACACTGTAGACCCATATCAGAAAGCTCCAGGAAGAGGGTCCCTCTCACCTGGGTCTGCACTGTTTTTCATGAAAAATCATAGCAAATATCAAATGGACTCAATGGTTACACACATCAACAGAGGTCCAGATAAGATGTGTAAAAAACATTTTCAAGAATAACTCCTTTATTTCTCCACCAAACTCTATACTGTGACCACTCTTTAGAATCACCTCGAAGAGACAATTCTAAAGGGTGGTCACAGTATAGGGTTTGGTGGAGAAATGAAGATTTTAGTATTTGGGTACGCACCTTCTGCTGATGAGTCATTCCTCTTTCAATATACAGCATTCAATAAGTTAAGCATGTAGGTATCCCTTTCTGTTTATGGCACTTAACCCCTTACTCCATAATATTCATTTCTTCGCCTTTGCAAATAGAAAAGACTCAGATGATGGTTTTTGCAAACAGAGTACAGCCAAATCAGATTGTGTAGC
Source organism: Azorinus chamasolen (assembly GCA_963576725.1). Classification (NCBI taxonomy): domain Eukaryota; kingdom Metazoa; phylum Mollusca; class Bivalvia; order Cardiida; family Solecurtidae; genus Azorinus; species Azorinus chamasolen. Next base: position 71,229,306 of record OY755236.1, on the reverse strand, counting down.
AGCTGTCTGATCAGGGTCTGCCCAGTGTGCTTATGTTTGATTTGATTTTCTACTGTTAGCCATGATAAAACGATTCCTTTATTTCTAATTTTAACCCTTTCTCTGTTCAATATGCATGAATATTTACATGCTGAAGTTTTATAATGGTACAAGAACACGGGTTTTCGTTACCCTAATCCATTCCTCCATGGGCTATTTTTAGACCCAACCACCTTGAATAAATCTACCGGACAGGAGCATTAACTAGAGAAAAGGAAAATTTTAGAATTTTGTACATATAGTTTGAAACCATTGAGATAAATAGAGCATTTGGTCCTATAGGAGCAACTGCTCTATTTATCACAATGGTTTCAATAGGTGATTTTTATAGAGGCATAGAAAGGCGTATTTATGGAGGAAAGGATTAAAAGAAACTGTAAAATTACATATTTAAAAGCAAAAAGAGCCGACCCTGCACAGACGGCTCCTATAGAAGCTGTCTGATCAAGGTCTACTCTGTTTGCAAATGCATTAAAAAGCGTTTATATGAGGGAAAAGGTTTTAATACAAGAATTACATTGAAATGTTATTTTATATTCATAGAAGAGTTGCATGAATACTAATCAAGTTAAGTCATATACGTTGTAAGTGCTTTACACTGTCATCAACAAAAAGTTTCATTTACATTATAAAGCAGTGAAAAAACAAAAACAAAGCCAAAATATATTAAAAAAAACAGTGGTCTACCAAGTGATGAAATATAACACAATCTCATCTGAGTGGCAGACAAATTAAACCAACATAAATACCCATTAATCCTTAGCTCGTCATGAAAAAAATAATGTCTGCCCGAATTTGGATCTTGTGCAACTTTGATAACTTCTAATTTTATTAAGCTTTTGAGAAACTATTGACCGAATATCAAACAGCATGGATCCAGATGAGACACCAAGCAATTCAGGGTCTCATCTGGATCCAAAAGGTTTGGAAATGCGAGTCTGATAGGGGACAGCAGGATAAAGGTTAATCAGAAAACCATACTACATCTGCAGGGAATCTTGTCAGATGTCTTCCTGAGTCTGTTCTCCGGGATAAAAAAAACTTTGTGTTTGCCTGCGTCATTATCATACCTACATTCCTCGTTTGTTTTCCTTTCTTTTCACACCACATGTATTGCATTCTGGTAATTGTTCATCATTCCAGATATTTCAACTCATTCCAGATATATTTCAACTCTTTGCAGGATACTTCAATTCTTTGCAAGTTAATTTATTGTTGTACGTAAAAACATTAACCCTTTACTCCATAAATATGCTTTTCTACACATGTACCAGCAGAGTAGACCCAGATCAGACATCAGTGCAAACAGAGTAGACCCAGGTCAGCTGGCTCTGTTTGCTTATGATATACGGTAATACAGATATGATTCTACTGTTTCTGGCATTATAAAATATTCTGGTGTCCATGTCCTACCATAAAATCAATCTAATACATGTACAGTAACACCTCTTTATAATGGCCACTAAATTGTGTTAATTAGTTGGCATTTAGGGAAGGTGGCTACTTAAAGCAAGGTGAAAGTAAAACTGAACGCTCCTATAGGAGCGTTCTGTTTTACTTTCACCTTGCTTTAAGCTGCCACCTGCCTTTAACACAAAATACTTGATGTAATTTAGTGGCTGTTATAGAGAGGTTTTACTGTAGTCATTATTTCTTACATGAATATTCCTGAAGTAAAATCTGCAACAATCCCTTTCCCTGATAGAGATCACTTTTCATACCTTTGCAAATAGAGCACACTCAGATCAGACAGCTCCTACAGAAGTCACCTGATAAGGGTCTGCTCTGTGTGCTTATGAAATCATACAGTAAAACCCGCTAATGCGACCACATAATTATGTAGAATTATGGGCGCTAGATGCAGGTGGTAGCTTAATGCAGGACAAAAGTAGGAGCTTTCTGCATTACTTTTTTCCTGCATTAAGCAACCACCTGCTTTTAAAGACAGCCATGTTAATTCATTAAGTGGTCGCATTAGCGAGACTTTACTGTATTTGATTCTACAGTGTCTGCCATGGTCAACAATTCCTGTGTTCATTATGTCATTATTAAAAATATAATGTAATTATTTCTTACATGAATATTCATAAGGTAAAGGGGTGACACCTTTCTATGCCTTTACAAACAGAGTAGACCCAGATCAGATAGCTCCTATAGGAGCTGTCTGATCAGGGTCTGCTCTGTTTGCTTATGATTTAATATAGATATGATTTTACAGTTTCTGCCATGGAAAAAACTTCCTGTGTGAATGTGCTATTAAAACAATAAATCTAATTAATATTCATGATGCCATTACCTCACACATAAATATTCATGAGGTAACGGGTTAATGAAAATTTGGTACAACTGGGTAATTATAAATCAGAGTAATAGTTTTTGATTTTGATGAAATATCAAGTTACCTGGCAACTCGCCATCCCAACTTCACCTCTAGCAAGAAAAGTGTTAATGATTTTGTCTGGAAACATCTTTTTTTGCATAATTATTCTTCTAATATTTACAAAGAAAATAAGAAAGCAGACAGTGATACTGATCTGCTTAACATCTGATGTACCCTAATTACTCTTGGCATTCACACACACACATTTAGGCAAATAGTGCAGACCTAAAGGAGCCGTTTGATCTGAGTCTACACTATTTGCTAATATGTCAGTCTAATGTATATCAAGAGCACTGCAAGCGGGTGTGAAAGCTCGTCTGTCGGCATTGTCAAGATGAAAATGCATACCAAAAATGAAGGTTGTAAATGAAAAATTGAAGAATTTATGGTCAATGTTAAGATTTCGGACGACAATGACGACGGCGACAACGCCGCCGCCGGAGTTACGACAATAGCTCGTGATTTCTTCGAAACAGACGAGCTAAAAATGATTCCAAATTATTCAGCTTTACAAACCTGAGGAGAAGAGAGGTTGGGTGTCTAAATACCTAGAGAAATTACAGCACATAAGAAATGACAGGAAATGCTTCAAATACTGAAACAAGCAGAAACTATTCAGAATCATTTGTTTCAAATTAAAAAAAACTTCGGTAGTCTACAACAAAAAATTAACTCTCTGAATACTGAAAATTCAAAGTAGAATGGTTCATAAGTGCTAAAGGGTTAATGCTTATACATGTATTAACCTTACCTTTATAGACACCATTTGATACTTCTGCAAACAGAGTAGATCCAGATCAGATGGCCCCTGCAGGAGTTGTCTGATCAGAGCCTGCTGTGTTTGCTTATGAAATAATCTAAATCTGATTGTAGTTTCTGAAATGGCCAAAAAATCCTTAAAAAATCCTGTGTTCATATGCTATTATAACAAACTCATCCAATCAATACTCATGATATTACTAATTCTTATATGAATATTCATGAGTTATAGGATTAATAGATAACAACATGGTTCCAAAACAGACTGTAGGTACCAATTATCAACAACAGATAATACTAATTATCAGTCATGTCTGAACCAATTCTCTAGCAACCCCTAACACTTTGATTGTAGGACATGCATTGCACTGTCATTAACTAACAGTGTAGACCCAGATCAGAGGGCTCCTGGGTCCTAGAGAAGCCCTCTGATCTGGGTCTGCTTTATTTGTCATTCAGAACCCTGTAGCAAGTTAAGTCTTTCATTCTGAATGGACTCTATAGTGAAACATTGATGGGTCATTCTACATGTATGTCTAACACTTCAGCTTTGAAAAGGTTAACCCATTACCTCATAGGCTAGATTCAACCTCTTTGAATAAATCTACTGAGAAGGAGCATTAACTAGAGAAAAAGAACATTTTAGAATTTTGCAGTTCTGAAACCATTGTGATAAATAGAGCATTTGCACTATTTATCACAATGGTTTCAAAAAGTGATTTTTACAAAGGCGTATTCATGGAGAAAAGGGTTAAGACAACAGCAACTGTTCACCTCTTGCCACCCTGGCCATGAATGTGTGTAAACTATGCAAGCTATCCTGATAACAAATAGCATCCAAACTATTTGACATTCTGATAATGGATTTTTAATACTTTATATTTTTACTTTATAATCATTCCTTTGACCTTGATGTAGAATGTTCACCTCCATAAGTTGAATGGCTATCGCTAATCTAAATTTGACCTGTAAACTGACCTTTGACCTTGATGTTTGACCTTGACCTTAATATGTATCCCCTCAAAAGTTTGCTTCCATAAGCTGCAAATGGATGTCATATTTGAAGTATGTATGTTGAATGGCGACAAAATTATCGCCAATCTAAATTTGACCCGTAATTTGACCTTGATGTATGATCTTGACCTTAATAAGACACCCATAGTCACCCCTCAAAGTGTTCAATTCCATAAGTTGCACGTGCATGCCAACTTTGAAGTATGTATGTGCAATCTACCTAAATTTGATCTTTGACCTTGATGTATCACCTAGCAACATGTTCACTTCTATAAGCTGCACAAGCATGCCAACTTTGAAGTATGTATGTGCAATGTATCTAAATTTGACCCTTGACTTTGATTAAAGACCTTGACCTTAATAAGTCACCCCTAAAAGTTTTCGCCTCTATAAGTTGCACTAGCATGCCAAGTACAAAGTTTTTGTCAACGTTATAAAGTTGGGAACAAGCCAACGGACGGACAGAACAAAAATAATACCCCCCCCCCCCCCTCCCCCCCCTGTGGGAACATAAAAAGGTGAGGTTCAAAACATAATTGGATATGACCTTGACCTACCTAGATGAAGCTCTGAATATCCGAGGCAAAACACCCAAGTTTGTGAAATTTGATTAAAATTTAATAAAACTGTTATTCCCTTACTTCTCAGATACAATTTAAATGCTTTTGCAAACAGAGTAGACCAATATCAGATAACACTTGAAGGATGTTTTTCTTTTGATATTGAATATGCTCAGCACAGTTAAGATTGATGGACAAATAAATGCATGCACTGACAGGCACTTCCATGTAATTCTGATGGGAGGCATAATACAATACTTATATGGCAAACAGTCTGACTGTATAATGTGTTCTATGACATATGATCTTGGTTTATAGTGTTTGCCTATATCTTTATCACTTTCCTGCATACGTCAGTTATGACAGTTCCAATATAAATCAGTTTACAGCAAGAACTTGCTGAGCAAAGTTTTGTCCATTGGAAATTGTGTTTTAACATTTACTCCATGAATATTAATGTAAGAAATAATTACATCATGAATACTAATCGGATTAATTTTAAAATGTTATTCCACAAGCAAACAGAGTAGACCCAGGTCAGACAGCTCCTATAGGTGCTTGTCCAGCTAAATTAAACATTTTTGAAAAATATAAATGACCATAACTCAAAAAGTTCTTATGTAGGTTTTTCATGTTGATACCTCTTATACTTTTCGAGTAATGAGCTAGTCATTAAAGTTTTTGCACACCGACGATGACGACAACAACGCCAACGCCTATGACCCAATGATCACAATAGCTCGACTTTTCTTTGAAATAGACGAGGTAAAAATTATTTGCAAAGGCATTTCTGCAATCATGAATTCACCAGTAGTTAAATGTTTATCCATACCTTCAAGGCTTGCTATCCACGACTCAGCTTGCAATTAGAATCAACTTGAATCCAGATGAGAAGCCAAGTTACTCTGTGTCTCATAACAGTCCAAGCTTTTTGACACTCAGTCAATAGTTTCTCAAAAGCTTGATCAGATCGGAATTATTGCCCCAGATCTAACTTTAAGACATTATGTTTTCATAGTAGGATAAAGGGTTAACCCTTTTCTTCATATAAATGTTTTTTTTCACACATTTGAAAACAGAGTAGACCCAGATCAGACAGTTTGCTTATGGAATTTTACAGATCTGATTCTGTAGTTTCTGCCGATACCAAAACATCCTGTATACATAATATGCCATAACAAAAATTCCGCTAATAAATATTCATGATGACATTATTTCTTATGTGAATATTCAACAGGGAAAGGGTATGCCAGATTTTCTCTCTTATGATTAACCTGATTTTCTCTATCTAGATTTAGAAACTTTATTGGGCTGCGCGTATCGCGCAGTCCTATATTGTGTTTGGTTTTTCCGATGACTAATTTTCTTGCATTGATGGTAGATTTTTACCTTTTTCCACTGAAGAGCTTCGTTTCAGCAATGTGCCCTATACGCTTCCTACTACCATCGCCCCCTTGCTTCAGCAATATGCCCAATACGTCTCCTACCGCCATCACCCTTATCTCTACCTATCTATACAGTCTGCCGCATACTATCACGGGTTAAGAAAGTGATTGCAAAATCTGTATTACCTCGATCACTATTTCAAAGCACCCAGGGAAATTGTAACACATTGCTTTTTTACCCTTTGCTTGCTGTTCACGTCAATATACCTACCTGTAAATAGTGAAGACCCAGATGAGACAGCTCCTACAGGAGCTGTCTCATCAGGGTCTGCACTATTTACAAGTTGATTGTGCAACCAGTGCACTCCACAGCAGTGATTGCACAGCGAAATACTTGTACACAGTGAAGCTATATGTAATTATACAACAGGGCATGGGTAATGAAGGAGAAATGTATTTTAAAATTCAGCAAGAGAATGGTTATAATGTGTTTGTAAGGCAGGTGGTTACTAAATACAGGGATCTGCTTTTTAATACTCCCGCGTTTAACAAATGAATGGCTGTTTATAACAAATTCTGTTGTATAGTTAACATTATATCAATATAAATACAGTTCGAATAATAACCCGACATCGGTCCTTTGGTAGGAAATAGTCACCTAAATTGGAGGTTTCGCAAAAAGAGACAGTCCCCTTGCATATTTTCAGGATAAACCTTACAAAGTACATACCTAGAACTAAATTCAAAAGCATGTGTCTCATATGACATACAAATGCCCTGGGTTCAGTTAACGGTAGTTGTTACAATTTATGCAACTGTTCGCAAATGTTTATACTGATATGTTGCGATTACCACTGTAATCGCAATGTTTCGGACTTAAAAATTCATGAACAGTTGCTTGAAACTGTAACGGATGTTGTTAACTGAAAGCAGTAATCGCACAATTTGGGAACAGTTGGTTACTGTTAACAGAACACAGGTCTGGTTTCAACAGCAGTGTGTTTTTGTAGCGAAAAAAAACCCCAACAAAACACGTAGACTAGATTTGAGGCTTATATAAGGTTCACATAGAAATACGCACTCTTAGTACCCAGATCATGCAGCTCCTGTAGGAGTGGTCTGATCAGGGTCTGCAGGGCCGTACCCAGAAAACATTTGCTGGGGGGGCCTAGTTGGGGTGGGCACGGGAGGGGTGTCCCCTCCCGGTAGTCGAAATTTTTTGGTATGCCGCTTTGAATGGTGCAATTTCCTGCTATCTGAATCACTCTATTAAGATATAATTTTATGTTATAATATAGAAAATCGGCTCCTTTTTTACACCTGAATTTCAGTGTATAGACTTAAAGCATGATGAATGATCACCAATGTTTCAATGCAGGGACTTCATACAAATTATACTAACACCAAAAGTTGTGATCAAGGCTAAAAAAACTTTGCGATTGACAGACACGCATATGAACATGATTAAAGTTTTTTTGCCATTGGCAGACAGACAGACACTTGATTATGCTTAAAGTTATTTTTGCCATAGACAGACTCTGCATTATTAATCTCAGAACTAGCATCCGCTTATGTCTTTATTCTAAATGTGAAAATAACCCTGATCAAAACTACAAACATCAAATGTTACAGTTTACCAAGTGGGTCATGATGGCCCTTAATTATTCGCTCACCTGGTTATAACAGATTTATGTATACAATGAAAAAGACATTCCATTTTATCTTATTTTACAATAATATTTTGCCTGATTTTATAGCCCTTATTCGGGTATATTCCCAATAGCAAAAGGTGTGTTTTGTACCCATTTTTTTGGAGGAAAAATCCCAATCTCAAGTTACAAAACAAATCCATGAAAAAAACATTAAGAATCCTCGATTTATTCAGTACAATCGGCCTGGCGACGAAGATCATTTTTACTTTTTTATCATTCGAAATGTTCAGAGTTATTTTTTCATTACTAGTTACTGATCAATGTCAGTAAAACGCTTATTGGTCGAAGTGCATACTGCTTTTTGTAGCTATGCTATAGCGTCTTGAAACGTCATTCCCGTCGTCTTAATTTTGCGACAATGTTTCCTCGCTTAATTAATATACATGCCACATGCGGTATTTGTGGAAATGCAGCAATTTGCATTTTGACACGACTGGTTCCTGAACAATTTATTTGCTAAACTCCAGTATAGCAAAAACTGGAACCAACTCGTGATTACGTAATTCGGGTGTTCTCCGCTGGGGGTTCCCCTGATTGGTCCATACTAAAATAGGCCAAGCGTAGATCACAGCATGACAGGTGGCCTGTCTGTGTAGATAACTAAAAGATAATCTCCCCGAGGTAGGAAAATATCAGTCACTAAAAATTGCCTTGGTAAAATTCAAAACGGTAGATCTAGCTGAAAACTAAAAAGGGGCCCATTAACAAAAATGGTATCTTGGCAGCCAGCTGGGGGGGCCCGGGCCCCCTAGCCCCCCACCTGGGTACGGGCCTGGTCTGCTCTCTTTGCTTATAAAGCACATATACGATAATATAGTCTGATTATACAGTTTCTGCATGAGCCAGATTATCCTGAGCTCCTGTGCTCATGTACCTCTGTTAAAAAATAATCTAATCAATATGAATGCTGTCATTATTTCTTACATGAATATTAATGGAGTAAAGGGATAAGTGATCAAGTATAAAATACAGACTAGTAGCAAGTAGGCTAAAGTATCTGGTTGGAAACAGTTGCAAGCGTTCGTAACTACTAGACGTATGGTAGATCTGCGACAGAAAAATGGGAAAATCCCTGTGACACCTGTAGGTGTGTCGTAAGAAAGTCTGGTATTTGTCGACGAAAAATGTTAACTAACACCCTTGTCATAGATGTGTGATTCATATTAGCCCTTTTCATGCTGAGCGCGATCCTAATTCATCGTATATTGGTCTATACTGTTTGCCTACATGTATGTCCCTATAAGGGCCACCAGTCACAGATGTTCGAAATAGTAATATATTCTCCCTATGCTTTACACTAAGGGTTTCACAGGATTGTAATATCAGTATGCAAAATACGTCTTAACTCTTTCCTTCATAGAAACGCCTTTTCACGCTTTTGCAAACAGAATAGACCTAGATCAGACGGATCCTATAAGAGCCATTTGATCAGGGTCTGCTCTGTTTGCTTGTGGAATAATATAAATTTGATTCTACAATATCTGACATGGCCAAAATTTAATGTGTTCATATTCTGTTTTAAAACTCTATTCGATAAAATAGAATTGATGTTATTAATTCTTACGTAAATATTAAACAGGAAAAATGGGTTAACCTACTGGGGAACTTAGAAACTCGACGATGTTTCTTGTTATTTGTTTGTTAATTCAAATTAACCGTCTGTACTCTGAGCAATTGTCGTCTGCAAATATTGCCGTCTGCTTCAGTTCTGAAAGTATTTTGTCTTCTATTTTCCTCTCAAGAACGGTGTCACTGTGACAAAGCGGTTTGGATCCTGATGGGAAACCGAGTTTCTCGACGTCCCATCTGGATCCAAACTGTTTGAAAAGTTTACCATGCGCACAGTCCCCAGAAGGGTGCTTAATGTTACCAGATAATTGCTAAACAGGTAGACGTTTCGTTTTGTATAGCTCTTTGTGAGTTAGCGACGATTTTCATCAGGATCCAACTCGCTTGAGACTCTGGTAGTTTGAAATGCACCTTTTTATGGCAAACGATCAATTTGACAACCAGTCAATTTGACCTTACGCCAGGACATTTGATTGACAGCTAATCCACCAATCAGTAAGCGATAACTGATAAGCCCACGCTGACCTGTTGCTGTCCGCCATTTTGTCCGACAAACTATACATGTCAGACACAGGCCGTCAGAGTCAGACACAGAGGAGAAATATATTGCTTTCTTAACAAAACGTTGCTGTTACGGCACATGTAATACTGATTCACGTTATAAGGAACGATTTTCGGTGATATTAAGTTTTATCCCTTTCCGAAACCAAAATCAAACTAAAAACCAAAAAATGTCACATTTGGAAACGCGCTCGTGTCAAATATGTACAAATATCCCAGTCTGAACTTGATAAAACGTTTTTTCACGTGCCTGATGCAACTGCTTTTTTTTTTACAGAACTTAAAATGGTCAGTTTTGTTAAATTTTTGCTTCATCAGCTAGAATCCATAAACATTTTACAGGAAGTTGGGCATTCAAAACCACAAGGTGTAAATATTTCCTTTAAATAGCCACTAACTTAATGATGGATAGGCTTTCCCAGGCTTTTTCCAGATCGAGGTCTCTATTTGCTCTATAAAAAAATATTTGCATCCGAATGATATTATTTGACCAATGATAGTTTAAAGCTCAATAAATCACGCGACATCACACGCGACCTTTCACTTATTGAAACAAAATACCACCATGTTTGTTGTGTTAACCCAGCGTTGAATTTCTCACATTTTTAATTGGATTAATAGAACTTTGTACCTGGTCTAAATGGCATGAATGTCTCCCTTTACCACGAAGTAAATCTGTATTTACTGCGTGCCCTTACGCAATCCATTATCTGTCAATTGGTCTACAGCTTGTCTTCTATGAAAACTATTTGTTTGAAAACTACGAATTTCGTCGATTTAATATGCCCGACACAACAATTTTCCACAATAAATAAAACAAGATCTGGGGTGATATATATGTTTTTGCTATTTGATTATAAACAAATGACCGATTTAACAACAAAAAAGCAGTAACATAACTTAGATCTAAGCAATCATTTAAAAAATAGCCACTATTTAGAACAATTATAATGAATCTGATCGGCAGTTCTTTGGGGTTTCGGAGATTTGATCGAATCACAGCTTTCGTGATCTGCAGCCAATATCCAACAAAGAAACAATATATAATTTATGCTCCAATCAGGATAATATATGTTATGGTATTTTGACAATATTTTGACATGTTTGAGATTATTTTGACCAATATATTTCTGTGAGGTTACAGAGTGGGTAGGAGATGCATGGCGGGTAGTGGGGTCTAAGCACGACAAATACCTGAGTGACCAAACTGTAGATCCTGATCAAAGCATGACAGTGTAGACCTTGATAAAAACCTGACAAAAGTATACACGGCCTAAAACACGATCAACAAAATATCTATTTGTTACACGAGGGCTCGTGCATTTTGTTTACAGTTCTGATTAGTATAGGAGTGGAAGAGCGTGACCCTGACTTTCAAATTCTCAACTGTTCCTAACTGGTTTAGTGCCAGTGGCGAATCTCTGATTACACATGCAAACCGTTTGGTCCCAGATAAGACGCCGAGTAACTCGGCTCCTCATCAGAATCCAAAATTGTTTGACTTGATGAATATGATTTTGAAACCAACAGGAAGAAGATTAAAAATATTGATGCAGACGACTTATTTCTTTTTTATATAGGCGATTAGATTTAACAGTGCAACAGATGAGCCTTATCCTGCCAACATACACCATGGATAGAAAATAGTTTGAATCACATACAACTTGACACTGTCTCAGAAATATTTTGTCAGATAGCCGGTAAAAGATTAGCAAAATTTTAATGGAATCAGATACAGTTTAAAATGCAACAGACGAGAAAGTCGTAGCAGGTTAATGCTTAACAGAGGTGTGCATTTCAGTTGTTGCTGTGCTTCCTCGTTCACTGATATTGTTGCTCATGTATTATTATTTTCTGTACTATAGTGCACCCTCTTTACAACAGTGATTGCCACTGTTGTCCGGTAACAACAGAGCTCCAGATAAGAGTGTGTAAACACATTTTTTTCTGCCGTGTGTTTAAAATGCTCCATCAATCCCTATGTAGTGTCCACTCATTACAATATTTGCTTTACTATGCTTCTACTGAGTGGTTACAACATAGGCTTTGATGAAAGCATACCAGTTTTAGTACTACTTAAATTTTATCACAGAAAAATGTTTTTACCACTCAAATGAACACTTTCTATCTTTCCATATGCCCTCAGATTCACTGTTCCTCATGGTCTACTCGGGTAAGCGTTTTAGAGCCATTGTCACTCTTCTTACTCCTTCTCCCCCCATTGAACAACTTACTACCTCATAATGTTTTAGAGCCTGCAAACTTTCACCCACATGTATGCTATTTTAATATGTTTGTTATAATGCCACCAAAATTTCCATCATGTAATTTACAGTTTAAGTGGTCTTCTTAACAGAGGGTTTTACTGTATATACTCTTTTGATCATTACCATGTTTGTTATAATGCCATCAATGTTTCTATCATGTAATTTACAGTTAAAACCCTCTATTATGACCACTCAGTTGCATTAATTATTGCATGTTTAAGGTAACTGCTTAAAACAAGCATAAAGAAAACCGGAGAGCTCCTTCAGTAGCTTTCTGTTTTACTTGCTCCTTGCTTTAAGCTGCTACGTCTCTTTCTCACAATCACTTAGCCTTTAACAGAGGGGTTTTACTGTATATACTCCTTTGTTCAATACAATGTTTGTTATAATGCCACCAATGTTTCTATCATGTATTTTACAGTTTAAGTAGTCTTAACATAGGGGTTTTACTGTATATAAATTCTGAAGGGAGGTGATCCCATGAGAGCAAAAATTGCAACACAAAAAGAGAAAATTGCAGACTCGGTTTTATTGAGTCTGTTCATGAACAGTAATTGAAAGTGCAAAACTGCTTACTCCCCCTAGCACCGGCTTAAGCGGTATTCAATTTTCACAACAAGAAGTACTGAAATTCATGATCTCAAAGGATCAGAAGGTATAACAACACTGAGAATGAAGTACAGGGCGACGTTTTACGGCCGTCACACAAGCATTTAACACATGCTGTTGTGAAGATTATAAATTCTGAAGGGAGGTGATCATACTCTGTTGTTCATTACACATTAAAACTTTTATATCATTCCACATTATGTTGTTATATCTCCCAATTTCTTTCCACTCGGATTATGACCAGCTTTTTTCTGGCGCAGCCCTTCTTCCCTTTGCTGTAAATTTACAGCAATTTTTTACTTGTAACCTCTGAGCAAGTTCTATCCAAATGTCTTACTCCTCAGCCAAACCATAATGATCTTGTTAGTCTTCATAATCACCTTGAAGAAGTGATTCTAGCCAGTACTAACAAAGATTTGGGGGAGAAATAACAGTAAAACGCCTTTAAACCGGATGTTAAATTTAGTAAAAAATATCAGTCTTGGAGACAGGTGGCAACTTAAAGCAGGGTGAAAATCATGCAGAAAGCTCCTAGATGAGCTGCATTAAGCAGACACCTGCCTTAAAGTACAAATGTATCTAAAATCTTCTCTACTACAATTCCGGTTTAGAGGGGTTTTACTATTTACATAAATCTTGCATAAATTTTCTGAATACTTTTCTTATGTACAACTCTACAATAACATGGCAAACTACAGGTAAGTTGGCAACTCCCAGCCTAACTCTTAAGTTCATGAATATTCATGCGAGAAATAATGACCTCATAAAATTCTCTGCTATTTAGCAGCAATTTTATAAATTAATGACATGAACAAATGAAGTTTTATCAATGGCAGACACTGTAGAATTAGACCTATATTATTTCATTGGCTTACACTGTAGACCCTGATCAGATGACTCCTACAGGAGCTGTCTGATCTTGGTCTACTCAGTTTGTAAAGGTGTTCAAAGATATATCTATGGAGGAATTGATCTTGGTCTACTCTGTTTGTAAAGGTGTTCAAAGGTATATCTATGGAGGATTGATCTTGGTCTACTCAGTTTGTAAAGGTGTTCAAAGGTATATCTATGGAGGATTGATCTTGGTCTACTCAGTTTGTAAACATGTTAAGAGGTTTATCTATGGAGGATTGACCTTGGTCTACTCAGTTTGTAAACATGTTAAGAGGTTTATCTATGGAGGATTGACCTTGGTCTACTCTGTTTGTAAAGGTGTTCAAAGATATATCTATGGAGGAATTGATCTTGGTCTACTCTGTTTGTAAAGGTGTTCAAAGATATATCTATGGAGGAATTGACCTTGGTCTACTCTGTTTGTAAAGGTGTTCAGAGGTATATCTATGGAGGACTGATCTTGATCTACACTGTTTGTAAAGGTGTTCAAAGATATATCTATGGAGGAATTGATCTTGGTCTACTCAGTTTGTAAACGTGTTAAGAGGTTTATCTATGGAGGAATTGATCTTGGTCTACTCTGTTTGTAAACGTGTTCAAAGATATATCTATGGAGGAATTGATCTTGGTCTACTCTGTTTGTAAAGGTGTTCAAAGATATATCTATGGAGGAATTGATCTTGGTCTACTCTGTTTGTAAAGGTGTTCAGAGGTATATCTATGGAGGAATTGATCTTGGTCTACTCTGTTTGTAAAGGTGTTCAGACGTATATCTATGGAGGAATTAATCTTGGTCTACTCTGTTTGTAAAGATGTTCAGAGGTATATCTATGGAGGAATTAATCTTGGTCTACTCTGTTTGTAAAGATGTTCAGAGGTATATCTATGGAGGAATTGATCTTGGTCTACTCTGTTTGTAAAGGTGTTCAGAGGTATATCTATGGAGGAATTGATCTTGGTCTACTCTGTTTGTAAAGGTGTTCAGAGGTATATCTATGGAGGAATTGATCTTGGTCTACTCTGTTTGTAAAGGTGTTAAATCTTGGTCTACTCTGTTTGTAAAGGTGTTCAGAGGTATATCTATGGAGGAATTGATCTTGGTCTACTCTGTTTGTAAAGGTGTTAAATCTTGGTCTACTCTGTTTGTAAAGGTATTCAAAGGTATATCTATGGAGGATTGATCTTGGTCTACTCTGTAAAGGTGTTCAGAGGTATATCTATGGAGGAAATGGTTATAATTACACAATGCTGTCAGCTCTGATCAACAACAGGTGCTTAAACTGTCTGTACTAGCACAGGAATAGGCTAACAAGTCATTAAATTATTTACCACCTAGGCTGGCCAATAACTAAATGAATACCTCTGTGATCTCTCACTACAGAATCATCCTTACCCTTCTTGTGCATGTCAAAAGCATCTTCACTGGCATTTTGCAAACAGTTTGGATCCAGATGAGGTGCTGAGTAACTTGGCCTCTCACCAGGATCCAAGTGTACCTATGAGGTAATGGGTTAGGTGTAAATATTAAGCCATTCCCTCATAGGCTATTTTAAGATCCAACCACTGAATAAATCTACCGAAAAGGACCTTTAACGAGAAAGGGACATTTTTAGAATTTTGCAGTTTGAAACCATTGTGATAAATAGAGCATTTGCTCCTATAGGAGCAAATGCTCTATTTATTACAATGGTTTCAACAGGCGTATTTATGGAGGAAAGGGTTAAGATTGCCTGTTTTCAATAAATCATTGGCACACAACTCTTGGCATACCACATCAACTTGGATCAAAAATCATCTGAATGTATTTGGTTAATAGACATCTTGTAAATATGAGAAAGATTTGTGAATAAAATTGTTTTGCAGTCAAAATATTGTATTAACCCATTCCCTCATAATGATGCCTTTTGACACCTCTGAAAAAGTAATCTTTTAAACCATTCTGATAAATAGAGTATTTGCTCCATAGGAGCAAAATAATGCTCTTTTTGTCACAATGGTTTCAAAACCACATAGTTCTAAAATATTCCTTTTTTCTAGTAAATGCCGATTTATTCAAAGAGGTTTGGTCTAACAATAGCCTATGAGGGAATTGGTTAAGAGACCTGACCTAAGGGACAGGCTGAAACAGAACTATCACTAAAGGTGATGGAATATCCCCGCACAGCAGCCTTGATCGCAAATCAAAATACCCATGTTTCATGCCAAATGACAAAAAAATACTCAGTTCAAGGGGAAATAATTCTGCAATGATCAGCGGTAAACATGAAAATAGTGTCTTGCGCATCTACTATTTGTGGTTATTATGTATACCAATATATAAAGTCAATATCTTTAAAACTGAAGGAGGAGTTTGCGACCCCCGCTACCTATGTTCAAATGCGGACTGACGGACCGCCTGGCAGACCGACTACCTGACCGCCTGACTGGGTGTGGCAAACAAGTTTGCGAGGTTATAGCAACAAAAACAAAACGAAACAGTAAAGCCTACAACAACAACAAGCCAAAAGGAGACAACTGAAATTTCTCCCTGCCTTCCAATCTTGGCAGATTTTTGTCTACACAGATCCAAAAGTCACAACAAATGATGGGAGAACGACAAATACTACAAAATAAGATTCAGCATTACGGTTTCAGATGTTTCTAAAAACGTTCCTGATGGGTTTGCATTTTAAATGGATTTTCATGCAAATATTCACAACAATTTCGCAGTCATTTCCATATTCTACACATCTGTTCAAAATATGTTCCTTCATTTATCAACTCTACCTACAGACAAGAAGAATACTCTGTAGGATTTTACCCTTTACCTGATACTGACACAATTTTTACCCACTTGGAAATAGATTACACCAAGATCAGACAGCGCCTGTAGGGTCTGTTCTATTTTCTAGAGATTTAACCATTTCCCTGTTCTGTATTTATTCCAAATTTCAATACCTACTGAATATTCATGGACAAAATAGTTATAATGAAATAATTATGGAAGGTGGGACATTGTAGCCATTTTAGAAAGTAAAGAAACAGATCTATCAAATTCCATTAACAAACAGAGCAGACCCTGATCAGACGGCTCCTATAGGAGCCATCTAATCTTCAGGTGTACACTGTTTGCAAATGCGTGAAAATATATTTATATTAACCCTTTCCTCCATAAATATGCCTTTCTACGTCTCTGTAATAACCACTTCTTGAAACCATTGTGATAAATAGAGCATTTGCGCCTATAGGAGCAAAATGCTCTATTTATCACAATGGTTTCAAACTACAAAATCCTAAACTTTTCCTTTTCTCTAGTAAACGCTCCTTTTGGGTAGATTCGTTCAACAAGGTTGGGTCTAAAAATAGTCTATGGAGGAAAGGGTTAAGAAATGGGTTAAAGTTTGAACTTGTGCAATGCGTGAAAATACTTTTATATGAAGGTAAGGGTTAATATAGATCTGCTTGTATAGTTTCTGCCAAGGTAAAACACTGTTCAGCTAATTAATATTCATACAGTCATTATTTCTAACATTAACCCATTCCCTCATATTGACGACTTTTGACGACTCTGTAAAAGTCACTTTGTGAAACCATTGTGATAAATGGAGCATTTGCTCCTATAGGAGCAAATGCTGTATTTATCACAAAATTATAATTATCACAAAATTCTTAAATTTTCCTTTTCTCTAGTTAATGCCCCTTTTCGGAAAATTTATTCAAAGAGGTAGGATCTAAAAATAGCCAATGAGGGAATGGGTTAATATAAATCATGTAAAAGGTTACAAATTCTATTCAATACAAATTGTTATATAATAACATGGACACATAAGGTTTTGGCCATGGCAGAGCTGTAGAATCATATCTATATTACATCATAAGCAAACAGAGAAGAACCTGAACAGACAGCTCCTACTGGAGGCATCTGATCTTGGTCTACTCTGTTTGCAAAGGTGTAGAAAGACATTTTTATGGAGTAAAGGGTTAAAGAATTTCTATATTATCTTAACAAATTTTATGCAAGTTTTGCATGTCAAAAAAAGAAAAACTCCAAGGAACATTTGTCACGTACTTGATACCACTTGACATTTTTCTCTCCTAGTTGAAGAGGTGCACACAAAATATGCATCATAGTCATAATCATTTCACTCATCATCTATTACGATACAAAAATCTATGGACTATCTTAGAGTGGAATGTTTTAAAACGGAGATTTTTTTGATTCTTCAATAAGATTAGATAAAGCAAACATACCCTATCATATCTAAGTACTGAATGGACAGAATGACATAGGCAAATAGTACAGGCCCAGATCAAACGGCTCCTGAAAGTGCTGTTTGATCTGGATCTTCACTGTTAGTGACCATGGCAATCTACTTTCAAGTCATCAAAATGGTACAATTGAATTATTCAGCTTCACAACCAGGTGATAAGGGGAGGACAGGACGTCCAATTATTCTTAGGGTAATTAAGGTTACTGTGACTAGGGTCTGTCAGGTCAACGTCAATGCATTCAGACTTTCGGGGATTTACGAATTGCAGCAAACAATTGATATGGCTATCCTTTATCATAGTTACCATAAAACTTCACCCTTGTATATTCAAGTAAGATTTAATGACATCATGAATATTAATTAGATTATTTTTATAATGGCACAGGAACACTGGAATACTCGACCATTAGACCAAAACTGTAGAACTATATCAATATTATTTCATAAGCAAACAGAGCAGACCATGAACCGTCTGATCTGGGTCTTTTCTGTTTGCAAAGGCGTAAAAAGGTGTATACATGGAGTAAAGAGTTAATAAGCTGAATTTGTATGAGAGCATTATGAACAAGATAATTTATTCTTTTATTATGGTAGAAAGTGTAGAATCAGATCTATTTCCTGTAGGAACCTACAGGGTCACTGGCAGGCTCTGTTTTGTTTGATTATGAAATAATACAAATATGATTTTATAGTTTGTG
The DNA here is from genome assembly GCA_963576725.1 of Azorinus chamasolen. Lineage (NCBI taxonomy): Eukaryota > Metazoa > Mollusca > Bivalvia > Cardiida > Solecurtidae > Azorinus > Azorinus chamasolen. The sequence goes on along the minus strand of OY755236.1, from coordinate 71,210,609 downwards.
CCATGGTGAAAAATTACGTAAAAATTTAAATAATGTCACTAGAATAATTCAGCTTCATTAATATTCATTAATTCCGACATGAATATTCCTTACTGTAGATAACTGGTTAAACAATACTGTTATCACCAGCAAAATTGATAATGATCCTCAGATCTATGTCTAGCTCTTGTCATCTGACAAATATTTGGTTTGCATTTATCCTTTACCTAATACAAATGCCTTTTCACTCCTTTGCAAACATAGTAGACCCAGATAAGACCGTTCTGTTTCTCACTCCTATAGTTTCTGCCATGACTGATACAATAATGTGTTCATATGCCAGTATAACAATTTGGCTAATTAGTATCCATGATGTCATTATTTCTTACATGAATATTCATCAGGTAAAGGGTTAAGTCTCTTACTCAATTTTCTGCAAAAGTTTTTGTTTGCTGAATTTTTCAAATGAGAAGTTTCTTCATTTTTTCCGATAAAACAAAGATGAGGGATTCAAATTGTTGAGATCCTGATGGGACGTAAAATGATTTCACATCTGATCTGATCTGGATCCAAATTGTTTACATAGGTCATTTTAAAGGCCAATACAGTCAGCTAAGCATTAAAACATGCAGGGGTACCACTCAAAGATAAGTTTGTTTATGGTTACAAAGACGCTATCATCTGTCAAGATGGGATCAACTCATATTACCTGTAGGATCAACATGCCTTATGAAGTGCAGCTCAATCAATTCGGAAATTATTTATCTTTTTATCTAATGAAACAGTATTATGGTTTAAAATTCTGCTATCACTTTTTCCTAATCTTAAACTTTGATAAAGTAGTAAATGTCACAATGGTGTCATAATGGTGAAATAATCATATTGTCACAGTAGTTTAATGACCATCATTTAGCAAATGCATCCTGTAGGTGTAAACATTCTAAACTAGAATCATCACTTAATGTGATTAACCCTTTCCTTCATATAAACATGTTTTCTTGCAAATTCAATGGAATTTGAAAGACATCTTTCTTTACTTTCTAAAATAGCTACAATATTCCACCTTCCATATTGCATTATAACTTAAATGTTCAGTAGGTATTGAAATTTGGACTAAACACAGAACAGGGTAAGTGTTAACTGTTTACCACATGAATATTCAAGTCAAAAACACGAGCCGCATGTGGCGCCAATGCTCATCTGATTTGGCGCTTATCCAGCTAAATTAAAATAAATTGAAAACAATTAAGGGCTGTAACTCCAAAATTTTGAAATCAAGACTTATGGTTCTTATGTAGGGGGCCATCCCCTCAATGAGATCTACTAACCTATGAAGTTTCATGTTGATACCTCTTATACTCTTCGAGTAATGAACTACATCCAAGCTTTTGCATGACGATGACAATGCTAACGCCAACGCCAACAACCCAGTGATCACAATAGCTCTATTTTTCTTCGAAACAAACAAGCTAACAATGACTGTAAGAATATTAATAAGCCAAATTCTTTAACAGCATTATTAACGATGTGTTTTTTTCACCATGTCAGAAATTGTAGAATCAGATCTATATTATTTCATTAGCACCCAGAGTAGACCCTGATTAGACGGCTTCTACAGGGCATGAAAAAATGTTACCATTTATAAATCTTCAAGGACCAATGTACTACAATGGCGATTTGTTACCGAAAGGATAATCTACCATTTAATGTCAGAGTTCATTATGCTTAACCCTTTCCTTCATATAAGCACCATTTTACGTCTTTATAGAAGCCATCTGATTTGGATCTACTCTGTTTGCTTTTAGCATAATACAACTCTAAATTCAACAATTTCTATCTAAGCAATAATGTCCAGTGTTCATATGTCATTATAAAAATTACCTTGATTAACCCATTCCCGCATATTGACGCCTTTTGACGCTTCTGTAAATGTCACTTTGTGAAACCATTGGAGCAAATGCTCTATTTATCACAATGGTTTCAAACTACAAAATTCAATTTTTTCCATTTCTCTAGTTAATTCTCCTTTTCGGTAGATCTATTCAAAGTGGTTGGATCTAAAAATAGCCTATGTGGGAATGGGTTAATATTCATGATGTCATTATTGTTTACATGAATATTTATCAGGTAATGGGCTAAACAGATTCATTTTGTGAAAAGATTTTGAATGATAAACAGTGCAGAAAGTGATCTGCTCCAGGAAACCTCCGATTTGGGTTTACATTGTTTGCAAAAAAACAATTAATTTGTTTCCCCGCCTACAAAGAGTTAACTTAATGAATGATTGATAACATTTTTTTTTTATAGTTTTAATGTTGTTTTCCCTGCTTTCGTGGAAAGATAAAAATGGCCAGTATTGTGATGGTGTTAGTCAAGCAATCTGCTGAGAGAGGATCATGACAGCCTTAATCCATTCCTTCATAGGCTATTTTTAGACCCAACCTCTTTGACTAAATCTACTGAAAAGAGCATTTATTTGCAAAAAGGTAAATTTTAGAATTGTGCAGTTTTTAAACCATTGTGAGATAAATAGAGCATTAATTTGCTCTTATGAAGCAATTAATGCTCTATTTATCATAATGGTTTCAAAAAGTGACTTTTACAGCCGCGTCAAAATGAGGGAATGGGTTAAATCTGAGGATGATGGCTTGGTCTACTACATAAATGTTCTATCTAACCCTTTACCTGTTCAATATTCATTTAAGAAATAATGACATCATGATTATTTATTACGGGTAGTTCATTTTCATATTGAAATTTTTTCAAGAGAACTTTTTGCTTTGACAAAAATTAGATCAATATCGTCATAAGTAAACACAGCAGACTCTGATCAAATGGCTACAACAGGAGCTGTCAGATCTGTGTATACACTGCTTGCAAAAGTGTGAAAAAAGCATTTATATATTCAACATTTTTTTAGGGCTATTAGCTACCGGCGGTAGTATCTTCTGCTGAATAAAAGATAAACAAACATATTAAGAAATCTGAACACATAAGTTTATTACAGTGGTCGAGTCTTGCAAATGTGACCCCATACTTTATTAACCCTTTCCCTTCATGAATATTCATGTAAACAAAAATGATGTCATGAATATCAACTAGATTGTTATTATAGCACATGTAAACTGGAATTTTTGGCCATGACAGAAGCTGCTGTCTGATAAGGGTCTGCTCTGTTTGCTATTGATATAATAGAGATATAATTCTACAGTTTATGCCAGGATGAAAATGTCCTGTGTCCATGTGTTATTCTTACAACTTTCATTAATCTAATTAATATTCATGATGTCATTATTTCTTACACAAATATTCAGATGGTTGATTAATGCAGGGGTAAGCATGCATAGGTAAAGTAAAAAGCATTAGACTTCTGTTGAGTGCTTGCATTTAAGCGACACTTTACTGTTGCGAAAACAGTGAAAAAGGTGTCGGTACTACAGAATTTTTTTGTTACTTGGAGTAGACTATGAACACGCAAAATACCATTGATATGATTATCATCTTTGTGCAGATTTAAATCAACAAATAACATGAGATGCTTGTAAAATATGTATACCCCCAGACCCTCTGACCTTTGACCTAGTGACCTCAAAAACTGTAGGGGTCATCTAGTGTTCATGACTAATCACCAAAGCAAGTTTGAAGATCCTAAGCCAAACCATTGAGAAGTTATTGATTGGAAACCATTTCACCAGTTAAGGTCATGGTGACCTTGAACCTAGTGACCTAAAAAACAAAAGGGGTCAGTTTGAAGATCCTAAGCTAAACCCTTGAGCAGTGATTGATCTGAAACCATTTCACCAGTTTAGGTCATGGTGACCTTGATTTTTGACCTAGTGACCTCAAAAACTATAGAGGTCATCGAGTGGTCATGACCAATCACCACAGCAAGTTTGAAGATCCTAAGCCAAACCTTTCAGCACTTATTAATCGGAAACCATTTCATCAGTTTAGGTCATGGTGACCTTGACCTTTGACCTAGTGACCTCAAAAACAATAGGGGACATCATGTGGGCCTGACCAACTACAACAGCAAGTTTAAAGATCCTAAGCCAGGCCATTTATCGTTATTGATTGGAAACTGTTTGATCTACCGACTGACAGACAGACCGACCGACATGTGCAAAGCAATATACCCCCATTTTTTTCAAAAGGGGTGGGGGGTGGGTATAAATATACCCCTAACTGTTTTGGGTGAGTATATGAGGGAAAGGATTAAGGTTTCTACCTGTGATTTTTTCACCCTTTACTCCATAAATATTCATATTAGAAATAATAACATCATGAATATTAATTACATTTTTGTTTAAACGGGCCATAAACACATGAATGTTTTGCTGAAGTAGAAAGTGTAGAATCTACCAATCAAACGAGAGTTACCTTGAAAGTTGATGTTTGTTTATGATTCTATAAAGTCATATTACTATTGGAGGGATCAAATGAGATGTGCACGTGACCACGAGGCATTCATCAGTGTTTTAAAGCAGAACGAGGCAAGGAAGATTTTTCTAAAATAGGGATCAAACCCAATGGAACATATATATTCAAATTCATAACTGGGTGGGAATAAGGGAGCTTTTTATGGTTTATTTGCCTAAACAAATAAAGTCAGCTACCTAAATAGCTTATTTTATATGCTAGAAAGTTCCTAAGAAGACTAGCATATGCACACCAAGTTCGGCGTGACCACGTTGTAACTTGAGTGTAAGGAGAAAACCAATAATAGGTCTTCACTCGTTGAGTTACAACTGCGCACTGACGAATGCCTCGTGGTCACGTGCACATCTCATTTGATAACGGAAATAGTATGACGTAATAGAATTGGTATATTATTCCAAAAACAAACAGAGCAGACCTTGATCAGACAGCTCCTATAGCTCCTGTAGGAGCTGTATGAACTGGGTCTGCTATGTTTGCAAAGGCATACAAAAGCGTATTTATTGAGTAAAGGTTTAAGGGTTCTACCTAGAATTTGAAACTTATGTGTGGGATCAGCCGTTTCTGCCTAGAATTTGAGGATCCCTGTGTCCTCAGATGCCATATTAATCCTACCCCAGCATGATTTGTCCTTCCACAGGTTGTTGGACTACTTACTGAGAAATCAGTTAATGTTTCGTCCCCTAGAACATGTTTCCCTACAATTGCAGATTGCTAATAATGAAAGCAAAATAAGACTTTGTCAAAGTTGTAACTGCAATCTATACAATGTTCTCTGTTTTGAAAGTGACTTGATTCATAAAAACAATAGTCCATGTATATGCAGGACAAAGATAGCCTATAAAAACAATTCAGGGATCAATAATTGTTTACACAGAATCAACATTTCTTGAAGGATTAAACCTTTGAATGCTAGAAACGAGTGTGCTAAGATTTGCAAACTGTGTAGACCTAGACAGAAGGGCTCCTAGACTAGCACTTTGTTCAGGGTCTGCAAAATCTTGTAGCAGGTTTTAGCCATTCATACTGAATGGACTCTACAATTAAACACTAATGGGTCATTCCACTTTGAAAATACAGCATTCAAATGGTTAACCCTTATGCTGATTTTTAACATGGACTGTTCCAAAATTCAAACAGGTCAAGCTTACAGTGAATACTTAGTGATATTTCTAAAGAAAAGTGTAATATGACAAACAGTGCAGACCCTGATGAGAGGGTTAACCGTTGACTGACCAACATTTGTAAAACTACTTAGATCCAGATAAGATGCCTATTTACTTAGCAAGCTGCACACTATTAGAATTATCAGCCATTTTGAGTTTTTCCTTAACCCTTTACTCCATGAATAATCATATAAGAAAGAATGACATCATGAAAATTAATTTGATTAATTTTCATAATGCCACATCAACACAGGAATTTTTGGCCATAGTAGAAAATGAAGAATCATATCTATATTATATCATACACAAACAGAGCAGACACTGATCAGATAGCTCCTGTAGGAGCTGTCTGATCTGGGTCTATTTTGTTTGCAAAGGATTATTTATGGAGTAAATGGTTTAAAAACTGATCGACTGGATAAAATTCAAAACTGAAGCAGACCTCAATATTTTCATGTTGAGATAAAGATAAAAGGTGTGGCTTCTTCTGGGATGTCCTGCAGGGATTAGTTCGGTTGTTTATATAGCACTCAATTATAACCTTTTATCTGATTATATATATAGAAGCATGCATTTGTCAAGATCAGATCCAGATCAAAAACAAGGGAATCAAATACAGTAAAATCACTCAAACTATGTCTACTTATATGTCTCAAAGACAGGTGGAAGCTTAATGCAGTAATGAAAGCTTTGCAGAAAGCTATTTTAGGAGGTTCCTGCATTATTTTCATTTTATAATGTATTAACCCTTTCTCTAATAAACATGAATTCAGCCACTTCATTAATACTCACTAACTTCATCTTTATAATGTAAAATTTCCCGGGGAATGTTTTGCTTTAACAATAATCTATATACAGTGAAACCTCTCTATAGCGACCACTAAGTTGTGTTAATTAGTTGATATTGTGGGCAGGTGGTTGCTTAAAGCAAGGTGAAAGTAAAACAGAACGCTCCTATAGGAGCGTTCTGTTTTACTTTCACCTTGCTTTAAGCATCCACCTGCCTTTAACACAAAATACTTGACCTATTTTAGTGGTCGTTATAGAGAGGTTTTACTGTAATTCCATAAGTAAACAGAGCAGACCCTGATCAGATGACTCCTATACTCTGCAAAGGTATGAAAAAGCATTCAAATGAGTGAAAGGGTTAACCTGCTTTTAAAGATCCCTTAGTATAATGTTTAGTCATTCAGAGGTCACAACAGATAGCTTCTACTAAGTTTTTTCTAAGCTGTGTAAATCATGCTAACAATTCATTTATTAAGTAAAAATTGCCAAAAAAGGTTTTATCATTCTTTGTAAGCTTGAAATGAAATAAATGTATACATTCCTTATACAGACTTCACAGATGAAATATGTTATGCAGTTTGTACAGAAAAATAACTCAAAATCTCAGTCTTTTATTCCAATGAACACTGTTAGTATTTTTTATACTTTAATCCTCTTCTCCATAAATACGCCTTTCTCCTATAGGAGCTGTCTGATTAGGGTCTGCTCTGTTTGCTTATGATATAATATAGGTATGATTCTACTGTTTCTGCCATGGCCAAAAAGTCCTGTGTCCAATTGTGCTGTTATAACAATTAATCTAATAAATACACAGTCATGTTGTCCTTATTTCTTACATGAATATTCATGGAGTAAAGGGTTAAACGATGGCAATATTCTCAGATACAACAAGAGCACCGCGAGACGGGGCAATATACGCCCGAAGGCTGTTCTATAAAATTATGTTGAAAAATAAAGGAGGAGTTAGTTGCACAAGAAATTGATACCCGAAACTATCAAAGGGCAATAACTCCAGAATGAAAAATATGACTGACCTTAAAGGTAATGATGTAGGTCTAGTTAGCTACAGCCAGGACACAAAATTTGCTAACGCTCTATTTGTGACCTTGACCTTGAAAGTTCACAATTGGGTTTTGTATGCAACACACCTTCAAGTGATACTGAAGCCCTATTTGTGACCTTGACCTTGAAAGTTCACAATTGGGTTTTGTACGCGACACACCTTCAAGTGATACTGAACATATGTGTGAAAGAATTTTGAAAATCGGAGAAAAAATGAGTAAGTTATAGCCAGGACACGAATTTGCTAACGGACGGACAGAATTGCTAACGCCCTATTTGTGACCTTGACCTTGAAAGTTCACCATTGGGTTTTGTACGCGACACACCTTCAAGTGATACTGAACATATGTGTGAAAGAATTTTAAAAATTGGTGAAAAGATGAGTAAGTTTTACCAAGGACACGAAAATTGCTAACGCCCTATTTGTGACCTTGACCTTGAAAGTTCACAATTGGGTTTTGTACGCGACACACCTTCAAGTGATACTGAACATTTGTGTGAAAGAATTTTGAAAATCGGAGAAAAAATGAGTAAGTTATAGCCAGGACACGAATTTGCTAACGGACGGACGTACAGAATTGCTAACGCCCTATTTGTGACCTTGACCTTGAAAGTTCACCATTGGGTTTTGTACGCGACACACCTTCAAGTGATACTGAACATACGTGTGAAAGAATTTTGAAAATTGGTGAAAAGATGAGTAAGTTTTACCAAGGACACGAAAATTGCTAACGCCCTATTTGTGACCTTGACCTTGAAAGTTCACAATTGGGTTTTGTACGCGACACACCTTCAAGTGATACTGAACATTTGTGTGAAAGAATTTTGAAAATCGGAGAAAAAATGAGTAAGTTATAGCCAGGACACGAATTTGCTAACGGACGGACGGACGGACATTTGTGACCTTGACCTTGAAAGTTCACAATTGGGTTTTGTACGCGACACACCTTCAAGTGATACTGAACATTTGTGTGAAAGAATTTTGAAAATCGGAGAAAAAATGAGTAAGTTATAGCCAGGACACGAATTTGCTAACGGACGGACGGACAGAATTGCTAACGCCCTATTTGTGACCTTGACCTTGAAAGTTCACCATTGGGTTTTGTACGCGACACACCTTCAAGTGATACTGAACATACGTGTGAAAGAATTTTGAAAATTGGTGAAAAGATGAGTAAGTTTTAGCAAGGACACGAAAATTGCTAACGCCCTATTTGTGACCTTGACCTTGAAAGTTCACAATTGGGTTTTGTACGCGACACACCTTCAAGTGATACTGAACATTTGTGTGAAAGAATTTTGAAAATCGGAGAAAAAATGAGTAAGTTATAGCCAGGACACGAATTTGCTAACGGACGGACGGACGGACATTTGTGACCTTGACCTTGAAAGTTCACAATTGGGTTTTGTACGCGACACACCTTCAAGTGATACTGAACATTTGTGTGAAAGAATTTTGAAAATCGGAGAAAAAATGAGTAAGTTATAGCCAGGACACGAATTTGCTAACGGACGGACGGACAGAATTGCTAACGCCCTATTTGTGACCTTGACCTTGAAAGTTCACCATTGGGTTTTGTACGCGACACACCTTCAAGTGATACTGAACATACGTGTGAAAGAATTTTGAAAATTGGTGAAAAGATGAGTAAGTTTTAGCAAGGACACGAAAATTGCTAACGCCCTATTTGTGACCTTGACCTTGAAAGTTCACAATTGGGTTTTGTACGCGACACACCTTCAAGTGATACTGAACATTTGTGTGAAAGAATTTTGAAAATCGGAGAAAAAATGAGTAAGTTATAGCCAAGACACGAATTTGCTAACGGACGGACGGACGGACGGACGGACATACTAACAAATGGGTAGTTGTGTGACTTTTTCCTTTGATCTTTTCTTGTGTGACTAGTCCCACAAGTAAAACTATTTTTGGCTCTAACTTTGGAATAGAATGATGTGGAAGCTAACCCTTACCCTAACCCTATGTCCCACAACTGGCCAGGTTAATGTCACAAGAAATGGCCAGGTTAATGTCACAAGAGATGGCCAGGTTAATGATTTTACTTGTGCGACTAGTTAGAAAAAGTCACACAACTACCCTTTGGTGAGTGCGGACGGACGGACGGACGGACAGACAGACGGACACCCAGCCAGACGGCCAGACGATGGAGACCATAACATAATACGACCCTTCGGGCGTATAAAAAGGCAAACAGCTGGATAAGGTAGTCTGTTAGTGTCCACTATCTTATCTTCTCCAGGCCATACAAGGTCATTATTGATGGCTTCAAAACAACAGGTTGGAGCTTAACTAGAACATTTCGATACAATCACTATGATATCTGGATTTATAACTTGTGACCTGGATTACATTGTGCTGATGCCATAATGGTGAGTTCAATTTTATATTAACTTTTTTTTTTCTCAATATAGCAATAGCTTCACAGTTATGATTATGAAGCATAAACTTTTTGTAACAATCAAAACTTGTGTCTAGTAGAGGATGAACTTAGAAATTTACAAACAGTATTGGAATACATTAAGCTGATGCAACAATAGTGAATTCAACTGTTTTTTCAATATAGCAATAGCTTCACAGTTATGATTACGAAGCATAAACTTTTCGTAACAATCAAAACCAGTAGAAGGTGAACTTAGAAATTTACAAACAATATTGGAATACAATGTCCTGATGCAACAATGGCGAGTTCAAGTTTTATATTAACTTTCTTTTTAATGTAGCAATAGCTTCACAGTTATGATTATGAAGCATAAAGTTTTTGTAATAATCAAAACTTGTGTCAGGTAGAGGATGGACTTAGAAATTTACAAACAATATTAAATATTGGCCATGCTGCAGATAATACGAGATATGAGTCTACCCTATAAGATTTTCGTAAAAGCCCACCTTGGGCAAAAATGCTCTCAAACAGAAAAGGCAAACAAAATACCCAAAGACTTTCCGGCACCCCAGATATAAGCTCGTTCCCTTATGAGACATCCTGCATTTGTTGTATTTTATAGTTTGTGTTTGAAAAATGACTTGTCCCATATTCATATATTCATCGAATCCTTATTTCATACATGTATATTCATCAAGTAAATGAAGAGTTAAACAGACTATCTATGCCATTTGCTTGTTGCATCCCAAGAGGGAATTCTGACTTACAAATAGATTCAATCCAGATAAGACATTTTGTACAAAATTTCATGAATATTCATTGACAGAAGATTTATAACAGCCAACGAACAAGGGAAGTTTTGGCCTTTTCAGAAACTGATCTATACAATTTCCTAAGTAAACAGAACAGACACTGATCAGAGTTCCTTAAACATTTCCCTGTTCTATGTTTATTCCAGATTTTAATACCTACAGAATATTCATGAACAAAATTGCTATAATGAAATATGGTAGATGGAACATTGTAGCCATTTTAGAAAGTATAGAAGCAGATCTATCAAATTCCATTAGCAAACAGAGCAGACCCTGATCATACAGCTCCTCTAGGAGCTGTCTGATCTGGGTCTACTCTGTTTGCAAATACGTGAAAACATGTTTATATGAGGGAAAGGGTTAAGGAGACATTTGATCTGGGACTTAGATATACCCTGTAAGGCATCAAAAAGCGTTAAAATGAGGTTAAGGGTAGAATGGAAACCTATGTTTGCATAAAAACAATGCCTCCATAATTCAATGCAAATTTCCTCCATTGGCCCAAAATCGGTCAAATGGAAAGCATTCCTCACATAGATATCTTCTGAATCCTCACAACAGGGACATTTTTCACACTATGTAATTACCCAAGCCGTTATCCTTAACGGTTATCCTTTAACTATTATCAATTTTCTAAATCTTTCTTCAACTTCTTTCAAAAGTATTTCCACCGTTACTGGTAGTAGACATGTCGCCCCTAATACATAACCAACAAAACAGGCATTCATGTTTATTTTCTTGCCCTTAGTACCCTATAAGTCAATTAGTGACAATCTTGCTTTACAGTTTTAATGTACCCACATACAAAAATATTAACTTCTTATCTGGAACTAAACTGTATGAAATTCTGAACATATTCTTAAACGAGACACGAAAAACTCATTTACTGTGGCAAGTGAAATAGGCTTCAAAATTGGCATATGACAATTAATAAGCATGCGGATTGTTAAATTGTAACTCTGACTTCTTGCTTCCGTTTATGTTTTGACAGTGACAGGTCTGTCTATACAACTCTTCAATACACTTTCGGTTTGATTGTTATCAAACACACCTCAAAAACAAAGCCACCCCACACCAACATGCCGGGATGTGGCAACTTGAGATTGCCGATAAACCTCAAGAATAAAACCTTAGACAGGTAATTACAGTTGTTAATTGGCCCGATGTTGTTAACCCTTAGATTGCCGAAAAACATCTTGACATGGGTCCATGCTTATAAAGCTTTTAGTTGAGTCTGAGAACGTTCTCAAGCATTTGATTGGTCAGATTTGAGCCTTTGGCTCAAATCTGACCAATCAAAAGCTTGAGAACTCAAATCTGACCAATCAAAAGCCTGAGAACGAAACTCAGACTCAACTAAAAGCTTTATAAGCATGGACCCTGAAGTAGCAAAAAGTACAAAATAATGCAGTCTCAATGATCTCACCTTGAACCTCTTTGATCAGCGTCATCATTTCTTAACATGAATACGAAACTGGGAAAGGGTTAAGGAAATAGTGCAAGCATTTCAGGAACCTTATGGTCCTGATCTACACTATTTGTCTAAGTCTGTGTCTACACTATTTGCCTATGTCACAGTCTACACAGTTTGTCTATGTCAGGGTCTACACCGTTTGTTTAGGTCAATACTGTTTGCTTATGTCAGGGTCTACACTGTTTGTCTATGTCAAGACTATTTGCCTATGTCAGGGTCTATACTATCTATATCTGGGTTTACATTGTTTGCCTATGCATTGGTCTACATTGTTTGCCAGTATGCCTTGAACTTCATTGTTTGCCTATGCCTTGAACTACATTGTTTGCCAGTATGCCTTGACCTGCATTGTTTGCTTATGCCTTGAACTGCATTGTTTGCTTATGCCTTGATCTATATTGTTTGCCTATGCCTTGAACTACATTGTTTGCCAGTATGCCTTGAACTACATTGTTTGCTTATGCCTTGAACTGCATTGTTTGCTTATGCCTTGATCTATATTGTTTGCCTATGCCTTGAACTACATTGTTTGCCAGTATGCCTTGAACTGCATTGTTTGCTTATGCCTTGATCTACATTGTTTGCCTATGCCTTGAACTACATTGTTTGCTTATGCCTTGAACTACATTGTTTGCCTATGCCTTGAACTACATTGTTTGCTTATGCATTGATCTATATTGTTTGCCAGTATGCCTTGAACTGCATTGTTTGCCTATGCATTGAACTACATTGTTTGCCTATGCATTGGTCTACATTGTTTGCCAGTATGCCTTGAACTGCATTGTTTGTTTATGCATTGATCTATATTGTTTGCTTATGCCTTGAACTACATTAGTTGCCTATGCATTGGTCTACATTGTTTGCCTATGCCTTGGTCTGTATTGTTTGCCTATTCCTTAGTCTACATTGTTTGACGATGCCTTGGTCTACATTGCTTGCCTATGCATTGAACTACATTGTTTGCTTATGCCTTGGTCTACATTGTTTTGCTTATGCATTGGTCTACATTGTTTGCCTATGCCTTGGTCTACATTGTTTGCCTATGCCTTCGGTCTACATTGTTTGCCTATGTATTGGTCTATATTGGTTGCCTATGCCTTGGTCTACATTGTTTGGCTATGCCTTGGTCTATATTGTTTGGCTATTCCTTGATCTGTATTGTTTACCTATATTGAGCTACATTGTTTGCCTATATTGTTTGTCTATGCATTGGTCTACATTGTTTGTCTATGCCTTGGTGTATTATATTACAGGGTCCGAATTTAAACTGGCATACTGGCAAAATGCAAGTAAAATTTCAAAATTGCAAGTATCAAAATTTGGTACTTGCAATTTTTTGCCAGTGAAACTCTTAAGAAAAGGATTATAAATAATGCATAAAAACATTGAAAATGCGAGTTGAAATTTGATTTTGCCAGTTTATTTTTTTATAACTGGCAAAATAATGTCAGTAAGTTTTTAGCCTAAATTCAGACCCCGTTATATGGTTTGTCTATGCCTTGATCTACATTGCTTGCCTATGCCTTGGTCTACATTGTTTGGTTATGCCTTGGTCTATATTGTTTGCCTATTCCTTGGTCTGTATTGTTTGCCTATGCATTGGTCTACATTGTTTGCCTATGTATTGGTCTACATTGTTTGACTATACTTTGGTCTACATTGTTTGGCTATGCCTTGGTCTACATTGTTTGGCTATGCCTTGGTCTATATTGTTTGACTATTCCTTGGTATGTATTGATTACCTATATTGAGCTACAATGTTTGTCTACACTGTTTTCTATGCCTTGTCTGCTTATGCGTAGGTCTAAACTATTTTTCTATGCCTTGGTCTTCACTGTTTGCCTGTGCCTTGGTCTACACTGTTTACCTTAGCCTTGTCTACACTGATTGCCTATGCCTTGGTATATCCTTACATATATAAGCAATGCTAGATTTTCAAGACATTGTGCATTATTAACAAGAATTTCTTTAGAAATTGACTCTTCATTTTCATTTCATAACATGAAGAGAGAAAAAATAAACATGGTGGGTATTTTTCACACTGGTATGCATTGATATGGAGACAGGCAGTCTGGACTCATAGCATTTGTACAGACCAGTAATTGCACAGATCAAACAGGCTGAAAATCTTAACCCTATGAATACTGACTTTTCAATTTAGTGGAATGCTCCATCATTGTATTAACAGTAGGATAACTCATTAAATATGAAAAAAATAATTTGTTGGAGGATTTTAATTGATAAACATTGTAGATGGCTCTTCCAGGATCTGATCCTCTTAATATATGTCCACATAGATTGCAAATGCCATTTAACCCTTTACTCCATGAATAATTATGTAAAAATAATAATCATGACATCATGAATGTCAATTAGACCATTTCATATAATGAACACAGGAAAGTTTGGTCTTGGAAGAACTTATAGAATAATGCTTAGTAATTGCTGTGTGTAAAAATTCTTTTGTGCTTTATTTCAAAGTTTTGCTTTTCTTTATTTTTGTCCGAGTGTCAAACAGTTTGGATCCTGCGGAGACACCAATTTACGCGGCATCTCATCAGGATCTAAACTCTTTACAAAATTAATGTAATCACAAATTTGTCACAAAGACTGAATGAGTTTTATTGTAATAAACACCGCATTTGGTAAATCTGAGAACTGAGCATCAAGAAGTTTTATCGGTGCAATGATGTGGTTTGTCAATAGATGATTTGATTCAATTTGCTCCAAGTCCACATGTCTGCTATTTCATATATTATTTCCATTTATAACTGGCACGCCGACACTTTGGCGAATAAAACTGACGCAAGAGCAAATATTGTGACACAATCCTCCTCATGCTGAGGAACATTAATATTGTGAAAAATTGCTAATGTTAACACTTCCTTAACCCTTTCCTTCATATAAATGCCTTTGCATGCATTTGAAAACAAAGTAGACCCTGATCAGATGGCTCCTGTAGGAGCCATCTGATCAGGATGTACTGTTTGCTAGTGGAATTTGACAGATCTGTTAAGATTCTCTTCATGCCAAGTGTTCTTCATTTCTTTTCAAACAATGCAATGCAAAGTAATTGGTGTCTAATATGGATCTAAACTATTTACATTGGTACAGTAGAACCTGTCTTGTTATACAGGTCTAAATTATTATTCTTGTAGGCAGGTGGTAGCTTAATGCAGGTCAAAAGTAATGTAGAAAGCGCCTATCCACCAGACTTCCATTCAATAAACGATAGGTCGCTTGAGACAGGTTCTATTGTAACAACAGATTCACTACTTACATCCAAAGAGTTCAACTTTACTTCATTATACAGTTCAACTTTTATATTATACAGTTCAACTTTATTTCATTACAGAGTTCAACTTTACTTCATTAAAGAGTTTATCTTTACTTCATTATAGACTATAGTTCAACTTTAGTTAATTATACAGTTTATCTGAACTTTACTTCATTATAGAGTTCAACTTTACTTCATCGTAGAGTTGATCTTTACTTCATTGTAGAGTTCAACTTTACTTCATTATAGAGTTCAACTTTACTACCCTTATAGAGTTTATCTTAACTTTACTTCATTATAGAGTTCAACTTTACTATTATCTTTACTATTATAGCGTTCAACTTTAATTCATTGTAGAGTTTATCTTAACTTCATTATAGAGTTCAGCTTTACTTCATTATAGAGTTTAACTTTATTTCATTATAGAGTTCAACTTTATTACCAAATTCAGTAACTTTAAAACTGAAAGAGGAGTTCGGGATACCAACTACCCATATTCAAAGCTGGGCGGACTGACCGTCCGACTTGGGTGAATGAAAGTCTGGGAACAATGCAGAAGTAGACTGAACCTTCTCTATTAGCCTTTTAAGACTGTATTCTTAAAGTGGAATAGCCCACCAGTGTTTAATTCTTCTTTGCAAATGACAATTCCCTGGTTTCCCTCATTCAAAGGATTGAAGGGACTTACTGAAGTTATAAAAAGAAGACTTTGTAGAAAACTGTTCCATTAAACCTTCGATAAATGATGAAACCTGAAGTTGAGATGATGTCTAACTGTTTACCTGATGAATATTCATGTAAGAAATAATGGCATCTTGAATGTCTATTAGCTGATTTTTTTTATAATAGTATTTGGACACATTACTTTTCAGCTATGGCTGAAATTTTAGTCAGATCAATATAATTCTATAGGCAAAAAGAGCCGACCCAGATCAGATGGCTCCAACAGGAGCCATCTGATCTGGGTCTACTTTTTTTTGCAAAGCCATGAAAAGGCATATCTATCAGGTAATGGATTAATATATTTAGTACTGTATTATGATGATACGGTGTAACTCGATCATTCCATATTGACATTTTATCACGTGCGTACAGTACTAGGTCAAAACCCAAGCAAACACGTTTCTTTGAGGATATAGTAAACCTTCTGACCTGTACCACCTCCCTTCTTAACAGGCCCCACACATCAAAGCCATCATTATCTATTGAACAATTAATGGTAAGCCCTTTGAATATGGGAAATGAGTTAGATGGCATTTGCAAACAGTGAAGACCCAGATCAGAGGGCTCCATAAGGAGACCTCTGATCAGGGTCTGCACTGTTTGTTATTCAAAATGTCTCTAACAGATTTAATCCTTTAGTACTGATTGGACTCTGTAGTTGAACAGCAATGGGTCAGTTCACTTTGAATATTTAGCAATCAAGGGGCTAATAATTAGCATGCTAAGCAATCTTTTTTTGCAGAAAATGGAGACTACTGGTACTTCATTTCTAAAAGTAGCATTTTCTCCCCATTTCCTTTGAATAAACATGATCAAGGTGTCAAACTTGGAATCTGATTTGGAGCCAAACTATTTAGAAAAAGCCCACAGTTATGCCCAAAACATTATAAAAGTTAACTCGAAAATAATTATACAGAAAAAAAATACTTCAATACCTAACCACACATGGCAATAAAAACACACAAAAAATCAAATACAGATTTGTTGACAATAGCTGTCCTCTGATAAAATTTGATCTGAAAATACAAACAAACGAGTTTCGAATTTCATACAACATTAATTTCTAATCCATATGACAAACACTTTTGCAGGGCTCTTAGATCTAGAAGGCCATACATTTTCAAGCGTCTAGCTCTCTCCCGTGTCTTTGAAGTGATTTTTGAGGTAATATTTGGACAGAAAGCAATAGAGTAAACTGAAATACAGTAAAATGTGTTTTAATTGACAATTTTCAGATTAAATATAGGCATCTTTTATTTAAAAGTAGATGCTTGTTTAACCATCTACTCCATAAATACATATTTTATGCCTTTCTACGTCATTGTAAACAGAGTAAACCCA
Organism: Azorinus chamasolen; assembly: GCA_963576725.1. NCBI lineage: Eukaryota > Metazoa > Mollusca > Bivalvia > Cardiida > Solecurtidae > Azorinus > Azorinus chamasolen. Next base: position 71,193,147 of record OY755236.1, on the reverse strand, counting down.
GATCAGGTATTGCTCCTATAGGTGCCATCTGATCAGGGTCTTCTCTGTTTGCTAAATGTTATAATACAGATGTGATACTACAATTTCTGTCATGGCCAAACATTCCTGTGTCCATAAACTATTAAAACAATTAATCTAATTAATATTCATGATGTCATTATTTCTTACATGAATATTCATGGAGTAGAGGGTTAATACAAGTCAAAAGTTATGAGGAACAAGACTTAGTACTCAACAGTCATGCCCATGGTTATTTTTTTATCACATTGGCAACCAGTCCTGCGAAGAAGTGTAACAAATTTCTTAGCCATTTCCCTGTTTTATATTTATTTCAAAGTTCAATACATACCGTATATTCATGGACATGATTCTACAGTTTCTGCCATGGCCTAAATTTCCTTTATTCATATGCCATTATAAAAATGAATGTAATGCATAGTCTTCCTATCATTATTTCTTACATGACTATTCATATAGAGTAAAGGGTTAACCCTTACAATGCTTTAAATTTTTAAAAAGGAAAATTCAAACAGGTCAAGCTTTATAATGGTGAATATTACCGGACTTTTCTAAAGAAGAGTTAAACATGACAGACAGTGCAGACCCTGATGGTAGTCTCCTCTAGGAGCCCTCTCAATTGGGTCTACACTGTTTGCAAGGACATTAGTGACTCCTGTCCCACACTGTAAGGGTTAAGCAAATATTTCAATGTCTCTCATTTTATGTCATTTTTAACAATTTTCTTTCATTCTTAACAATTTGCCTCATAGTGCAGACGAAAATCTGCCAATTTTATCTCCGACATTGTTCAATCATTTCAAAATGACTGTTTGAAAGTGGGAGATCAATTTTACCTTTTTCTCCATTGATATGCCTTTTAACATCCTTGCAAATAGAGAAAACCCAGACCAGATGGCTTCTGTAGGAGATGTCCGATCATGGTCTACTCTCTTTGCTTATGGAATTAAATAGATCTGATTTTACAGCTTCTATCAGGGCTCATGTTGTCTTGTCATGTTGGACAGAAGAATATACGGCTATACAAGCACAGAAGAATACAGGCTACATGGAGTGCAAAAGTTTTAAAGCTGTGACAAAATGTCAAATTTGGAGCACAATTGCAATGACGACACCCATGATGACAATACAACCACCAAGGTTATGGCCATACCTCAATTATTGTCTCAGAAATCAAAAACAAGCATGACAATACAACCACCAAGGTTATGGCCATACCTCAATTATTGTCTCAGAAATCAAAAACAAGCCCAAAATATGCCATGTAATCAAATTCCAACAAAATTAAACCTTCCTAGCCTGGAGAAATGAGCATAACTGTTATCAATGACGGAACATTCATTTTAGGACTCAAAAGACATCAATTTGCTAGTGCAAATGAACCCATTCTCTGTTGAATATTCATGTAAGAAATTAGGACAACATGAATATTTAATACAGTAAAACTTCGATTATCCGAACACTAAAATACGTATTATTATCGATCTTTAAGACAGGTGGCAGCTTAATGCATGGTGAAAGTCATGCAGAAAGCTCCTCTAGGAGCTTTCTGCATGACTTTCACCATGCATTAAGCAGCCACCTGCCTAAAAGGGTCTAAATTCTTCTATACCGAAAATTCCAATAATTGAGGTTTTACTGTAGTTGAAATTTTATAATGGCATAATTATGTGCATAAACATTTTTGGTGTTGGTGTAACCTGTTTAGTCAGATCTAGTATAATTTAAAAATCAAACAGAGCAGACCCTGATCAGATGGCCATCAGATCTGGATCTACTCTGTTTGCAAAGGCATAACAATGTATGAAGGAAAGGGTTAAAGAAGATACCATATTTACCCTGAATCTCCATCAGTTTGAACGGGTGAATAATTCAACTTTACCAGGCATCATTTTAATAACTTTAATTTAGACTGCCATAGTGGCAATTAGCAGAAGCAGCAGTTTGCATAAGTTTGCCCTTATTCCATAAATACGCTTTTAATGCCTTTTCAAATAGAGAAGTAGGAGCTATCTGATCAGGGTCTGCTCTGTTTACTTATGGAAAAATACAGATCTGATTCTTCAGTTTCTGCCATGGCCAAAATTTCCTATTATGTTCACATGCCATAATGAAAAATCATCTAATTAATATTAATGATGTCATTATTTCTTACATGAATAATCATGAAGTAAAGGTTTAAGGCATGGTGCTCAGATCTTTCAGCCGTTTTATCTTTTTCTCTGTGATAGAATCATTCATAAATATTTTAAACACAGTTTTAACAGGGAACAAGGGGAAAAGATCACACAAGAAAGTACCCTAATTATACTAATTATTCAAACTGCCAAACTTAGGAAAACAGTGTAGACCCAGATCAAACTGCTCCTGAAGGAGCAGTTTAATCAGGGTCTGCACAGTTTGCTATTCCATTTATTTCATCTAAACTTGTCAAAATGAAGTCAAATTTAATAATGTTACAAGCAAGAGGGAACGGGATTTGGACTGTCTGAGTATTAGCATAAATATGGTACAGTAAATCCCCTCTTAACTGTAATTCTAGTAAAGAAGAATTTAGATCTTTTTAGACAGGTGGCTACTCAATGCAGGTTAAGAGTTATGCATAAATCTCCTATAGGAGCTTTCTGCATAACTTTCACCCTGCATTAAGCTGCCATCTGTCTTATAGACTGGCATTAATATGAATTTGAATGCATGCTTTAGAGAGGTTTTACTGTTCTGACAAAAACCTGGATCAATTCACTACAGTCTCCAGTGGAATTATTCCCCATTTGACCATTTGTTTCAAACCTTATCCATTTAAACACTTTTTTTGTCAGTAAAAATTGTTGTTTGCTGTCATTCTTAAAGTACTTTATTTCTTTAGTTAGCCATCAAAGGTCAGACCGTATGGAGCATGATGAGACATAAAGTTACTCTGCATTTTCATCAGCATCAAAACTGCTTGCAAAGGCTATCACAATTTCATAAGAAATGTGGGAAAAGTTAACAAATAGGAGGTTTGTATGAAGAAAATAACAGGATTTTCGATTAAATTGGTTTTTGAAACTGGAAACTACTTGTGCGATAAACCTGTCTGGATATGAACTTCACAATTCCAATACATTTGGTGCCCCTTTCATCCTTGGTAAAATGGGGAAGTTTTGAAGAGTCTCAGCCATAAAAAGATATACTTTTATCATCAGACGGTATTAGAGAATTACTGTTTTATTTCCCTTCCTGCCACTTCCAGAAAAGAGGTATAAAGATGAATACAAGGAAATAACGTATGACTACACGCTAGCAGCAAATTTTCTATTACCTATGAAGGCAAGCTACAACAACTAAATCTAGGTCTCATCTTGATCCAAACTGTATGGCATACTGGTTGCATTTATATGAAGAGATAACATTTACATTTCAAATGTTTTGCACACTACAATTGCTTAGCATGCAAAGAAGTTATCTGATCAGGCTTTGCTATTGCTCTCTTTGATTATGGTATATTATAGCCTGATTCTACAGCCTCTGCCTGAGCCAAAATGTCCTGTGTTCTTATGCCATTATAAAAAATAATCTAATTACAGTAAAACCTCTCTATAACAGCCACTAAATTGTGTTAATTAGTTGGTGTTTAGGGCAAGTGGCAGCTTAAAGCAAGGTGAAAGTAAAGCAGAACGCTCTTATAGCAGTGTTCTGTTTTACTTTCACCTTGCTATAAGCAGCCACCTGCCTTTAACACAAAATCTTTGATGTAATTTAGTGGCCGTTATAGAAAGGTTTTACTGTAATATCAATGATGTCATAATTTCTTTCATGAATATTGAACAGGGATAGGGTTAATGCCCACAGCAAATTAAAGTGCTGGATTACTAGCTTACTTGTACGTTCTTTTTCTATCGATCTTGGTCAAGGTTAGTTCTTGTATAATGACTGCAAAGATGACATTAATTTTTCAGTGTTGGCAAGTAGAGCAAAGGTAATTTTTTACTTCAAAAATACTTATAATCAGAATTTATGATTTCGTTAACATTAAGTTAATTTTTATTATAGCATTGGAAAGAACGGATATTTTTGCTGCCTCAACAAGGGCAGAATCAGATATGTAACTTAAGCAAACAGAGCTGGCCCTGATCAGACAGCTCCTACAAGAGATGTTTTGTAAAACAGATATGCCCCATCAACAGTAGCCTGCAATGTTTGACCATGATGCTAGACCTTGTGACCTTGACCTTGAAATATGATCTTGACCACTGAAAAGTTGAAGGCAGCTGCATTAGATTAGTATGCATGCCAAATATGAAGTCTTTATATAACTTCTTGAGATGAATATACATGCCAAGTATGAAGTCTTTATATAATTTCTTGAGATGAATATACATGCCAAGTATGAAGTGTCTAGAGCTAATAGTTCAAAAGATAAGGTTAACAGAGACAGACATATAGACAAACAAATTGACAGGCCAAAAACAATATACCCCTAGATCTAGTTAGAAGGGACTTAAAAACCTGATATCATGAAAAGGAAACTTGATTCACTATACAAGATACAACAAGACTAAGGTCAGTGCATTATGAGTGATCTAAAAGAAATTGATCAAAACATTTCCAACAGCCACATTTGCATCAATGAAAACTCCCAGACTGCACCAAGGGGATCAGATCTTCCGTTCTACTACACACTCCCATTGCGTTAATGTCTTTGATGCTCAGTACAGCATCAAATCTGATTACAAACAAAGCATCAACTTCCATTTCTAAATTATCAATTTTTTTGTATATACGAATTGAACTACGGTAATTACACTGAATATCCCTTTCCCTGTTCTGTGGGTTTTTTTTTAAATTTCAATATCTACTGAATATTCATGGTCAAAATAGTTATAATGAACAAGAGCCGCGTGCGGCGCCAATGCTCGTCTGACTTGGTGCTTGTCCAGCTAAATTAAACATTTTTGAAAAACATAAAGGGCCATAACTCCAAAATTTTGAAATCAAGAGTTATGGTTCTTATGTAGTGGCCTTCCCCTCAATGAGATCTACTAACCTATGAAGTTTCATGTTGATACCTCTTATACTTTTCGAGTTATGGTCAATGTTAAAATTTCGGACGACAACGCGGACGCCGGAGTTACGACAATATAGCTCGTACAGACGAGCTAAAAATGGAAGTTGGAACATTGTAGTCATTTTAGAAATTAAAGAAACAGACCTTTCAAAATTCCATTAGCAAATAGAGCAGACCTTGATCAGACGGCTCCTATAGGAGCCATCTTATCTGGGTCTACTCTATTTGCAAATGCCTGTAAACAATGTTCATATGAAGGAAAGGGGTATTTGGACAGACACTCAGGCAAACAGTGTAGACCTAGATCAAGCTTTTCTGAAGGAGCTGTTTGATAGTGACCTACATTGTAAGCTACTCTACTAGTTTACATTTGAAGTTGTCAAAATGATGCAGAATTGATGTTTTTCATTCTGGTGGAGACTGGAGATTAGGTAAGGGTTACACTTAACCTAATGTTATCTGTTCCTTTAACCCATTCCCTCATAGGCTATTTTTAGATCATACCACTTAAAATAAATCTACCGAAAAGGAGCATTAACTGGAGAAAAGGATTTTTTTTTAGAATTTTGTAGTTTGAAACCATTGTGATAAATAGATCATTTGCTCCTATAGGAGCAAAATTTAATGCTCTATTTATCACAATGGTTTCATTAAAAAAAGTGTGACTTTTACAGAAGTGTAGAAAGGCGTATTTATGTAGAAAGGCATATTAAAGAATGCTCATATTTTTGCCAACTTTGCATAACAAAATAACTAACTTAGTGCTAAAGCACATGGTTAGAAAAGTGTTGTTGAAATATATCAGAAAAAGGAAATTTCAAAAATGCGAGTTACAATAGTTTTCCACTACGTGATCGATATATACTCACAAAGTTTCAATGAAATTTAACAAAGCCATTCCAAGACATAGCTCCAGACATCATTTGGCATGCATCATTAGCATATCCATAAATACAATCCCATTATGTCCCAATGGAATAAAATTGAGCAAGCATTTCCAAAATATGACTCCTGACAGAAAAGTGTAATGGACAGACGGACAGAAAATGCCAAAACAATATCCCTTCAGCGTCAGTAGGGGATAAAAAGAGTTTGGAACCCAGATGAGATGGAGCCAGACTGCATTTTTGCAATTGCAAAACAGAGGTCCAGATAAGATGCGTAAATTTCAACATTTTCAAGAATAACTGTTTTATTTCTCAACCAAACCTTATACTGTGACCATTCATTAGAATTGTCTCTTCAAAACGATTTTAAAGAGTGAGTGAGTTTGGTTTTACGGCACTGCGACTCTGAATAGGTCATATAGCGCCAATGAATGATGAGATAATCGAAGCTCTGAATATAAAATGTTTGACTTACCTTCTTTGATCAGCTGGTACAAACTAGGACAAAAGTGAAAACTTACCTGAAACAGAAACAAAATCATTAATTCCTTTTTGTCATTAACTATTTACCTGATGATTATTCATGTAAGAAACAAGAAAAAATGAACTATTAGTAAAGGTGATGAATATCCCCGCACAGCAGCTTTGAGCACAAGTCCAAGGGCTGATAATGACAAAAAAATCTCGCTCAACTACAATATCAGGGGTCCCAGGTTGGATCTCCAGCCGGACCAAGTAAACCCAGGTCAGAAGTATCAGTGCTTTACACAGGGTATCTAAAAGAACCAGAGAAACTCTGTCGATACTAAGAGTAGGGCATCACGGCGGGTTTCTTTGTATCCTCTCCCCTCTCACTGGGATGTCCAATTAGCTCATTATAAAGTGAGCAGAAATGGACGTTAACCAACACAAACAAACAAAATTTCTACAAAACAAGATGTGTTTATGAGATACTATGCCCAGATATGACCTTTGACCTTCATGTATGACCTTGACCTTAGTAAGTCACCCCTAAAAATGTTCGCCTTCATAAGTTGCACATGCATGCCAACTTTGAAGTACAGTATGTATGTACCGTATGTGCAATGGAGACAAAATCACCAATGTTAATGTTGGGGACAAACAGACAAACCAACAAACCATTGACCAACAGACAGAGCAAAAACAATATGCCCACCCCCACTCATTTAGGATAATTAGGGCACTTTCTGTGTGATGTTTCCCCTTAGTTCCATGTCTGTCCAAATAGTAGGGTAATTAAGGTATTAGGGAAAAGTCCAGCTGCAAAAATTGCTTGTACGGTGTCATTAACCCTCTGAATGGGGTACACCCATACACCGGCATTTGCAAACAGTGCAGACCCAGACCAGATGGCTCTAACTGGAGCCTTCTAATTATGGTCTGCTCTGTTTGTCATTTTAAATCCTCTAGCAAGTTCAATCCTCCTTTCATACTGAGTGGACTCCATAGTTACCCACTAATGGACTATACTACAGTAAAACCTCTCTATAACAACCACTAAATTACATAAGCATTTTGTGTTAAAGGCAGGTGGCTGCTTAAAGCAATGTGAAAGTAAAACAGAATGCTCCTATAGGAGCTTTCCGTTTTACTTTCACCTTGCTTTAAGCAACCACCTGCCCTAAATACCAACTAATTAACACAATTTAGTGGTTGTTATAGAGAGGCTTTACTGTACTGTGAAAAATTCAGCATTGAAAGGGTTAGGCCTGCAACAATCAATAAGCTCCATATGTTGCTGCAATGAAACAACTATACAAATGCAATCATGGAATTACATAATTGCAACTTAATCAAATTTAAGCAATGATGGAATTATATAATAGTTATAAGTAGTAAATGTAGTCTCACTTTTAATTCTATTTATTGTTCCATCGATACAACATACTGATCCGTAATGGTCTATCAAGTGCAGAGCCTGATCACAAGGCGCCTCTTGGAGCCCTCTGATTTGGGTCTGTACTATTTGCAAATGCCAGCATCTGTATGTCCCACATTAACCAATTACCTCATAGGCTATTTTTAGATCCTACCTCTTTAAATAAATCTACCGAAAAGGAGCATTAACTAGAGAAAAGGACAATTTTAGAATTTTGTAGTTTGAAAACATTGTGATAAACAGAGCAATGGTTTCACAGAGTGACCTTTACAGAGTTGTCAAAAGTCATCAATATGAGGGAATGGGTTAAAATGAGTGACCTAACGACTACAATAGAATGAGAACAACAGAAATAGAACAAATACACAAGAGTGTTGGTAGGAACAGTGTATAACCTTCCGACAGAAGTGTTACTAAACAAGTGACACAAAAACATATGAAATGTTAGCAGACTTAATATTTCAAAGCGATAATCTTTTGTTTTATGAATATTCAAGCAAGCCTATTGTGCTTCTGTACCAAAATTAAAAAATCATTGGGGAAAAATTCAGGACTATACCGGTACCGCGGCTATTAGACAATACCCTAGTTACCCTATGTATTCGGGTAGATAAACTTAGGCAAATTGTGTAGACAGATTAAAGGGCTCCTCAAGTAACCTCTTTCAATAAATCTACTGAAAAGGAGCCTTTACTAGAAAAAAGACAATGTTAGACTTGTATTGAATAGTAGTATTGAATTGTTCTGTATACTTGAGTAGTATTGAATAGAGCATTTGCTCTGTAGACATGAGTAGTATTAAATAAAGCATTGCTCCGTAGACTTGCGTAGTATTGAATAAAGCATTTGCTCTGTAGACTTGAGTAGTATTGAAAAAAGTATTCGCTCCGTAGACTTGAGTAATTTTGCTCTGTAGACTTTGAGTGGTATTGAATAGAGCATTTGCATCTATGGAGCAAATGCTCTATTTATCACAATGGTTTCAAAATGTGACTATTACAGAGGCATCAAAAGGCATCCATATAAGGTAATGGGTAAATGGGTGTCCAAATACTTAGGTAATTAGTGTTCCTCAATAACTTTCAATAACACAGAAAGAGCTACAAACCAAGAAAGTACTAGCAATATCGTCATATGAAATGATAGATAATGGCTAGCAATATTGTCATATGAAATGTTAGATAATGGCTATCAATATCGTCAACGAAATGTTAGCCTATGACTCACATATTTCTACAGTAAAGCCTCTGCAGAATGGCCACTAGAAAGAAGTCTAGTACAAGGTTTCTAAGTGTTCAACCCTTTCCCTGTTGAATATTCATGTAAGGAATAATGACATCATGTCAATATTAAGTATGTTAATTTTTATAATTGCATATAAAAATCGCAGGCCATTTTGGCTCAGGCAGAAACTGTACAATCAGATTTATATTATACCATATGCAAACAGAGCAGACCAAGATCAGATGGCTCCTATATGAGCCATCTGATCTGGGTCTACTCTGTTTGCAAAGGTGTGAAAAGGCGTTTATATGAATGAAAGGGTTAAAGATAATGCAGGATAAAAGTAATGCAGAAAGATCCTGCATTACTTTTCTGCTACATTAGGTAGCAATCTTTCAGAGACATCCTTGATTTTTCATTAACCCTTTCCTCTATAAATATGCATTCTTCTGCCTTTGCAAAGAAAGTAGATCCAGATTAGACAGCTTGTTTAGGATTCATGGAGTAAAGGGTTATACGGCCATTATATATTGGCTCTACTGTGTATTGGAAGCACTAAGAGTACCAGTTGAGTTAAGTGTCTTCAACATATTAACTGTTGACTTTATTCAATTATGTCATATTTATCACAATTCCAATATCATATCAAAAGTTATTGGCAATGTTCAATCGCTTTGTACCGAGCAACTCAAATCTTTGTACATCGGTGGCGAATTTGTGATAACCTCAAAGCAGTTCCGTTCAAGATGCAAAGCTAACCCAGCATCTCAACCAGACACTCTGACTGCGAAGAAGCGAAATAAAAAAAAAAAAATTGGAAAATGTAGCAAATGACAATTTTTGCAGATGACAATAACTAACCCTTTACTATGCCTCTGCAACCAGAGTAGACCAAGATCAGACGGCTGATCAGGGTCTACTCTGTTTCCTTGTGATATAATATAGATATGAATCTGCAGTTTCTTCCATGGATAAAAAAAATATTCCTGTGTCCATGTGATTTTATAACATTATAAAGTCTAATTAATATTCCTGAAGTCATTATTTTGTACATGAATATTCATGGAGTAAAGGGTTAAAAATATGCATACTTTAGGTAAATTCATCGCTTACAATCAATTAGAGGCTTTGACCTGTTTAACATCCAGGTAAGAAATAATAAAATCATGAATATTTATTAGCTGAATTTTTATATTGTAAAATTTACAAGGGAAGTTTTGGCTTTGACTAAAACTGTATAATCAGATTCAGTCAGATGGCTCCTGTAAGAGCCATCTAGTTTGTGTCTACTCATTTACAAATACATGTAGATGCAAATGTGTTCAAATGAAGGAAAGGGCTAACTCTGTGTGATAGGGATTACAAAAAGGATATAGAGGAGACTCTGAAGCAAATCACACACGCAGTTATAACAGCAACACTCATAATTCATTTTAATGTTGAATTTTTAAAGTGGAATCGTTCATCATTGTTTAATGAGTCCAATCAGTATGACAATGCTTTCATAGATAGAACAATGACTGAGCAACATTGAGTAGTATGACAATGCTTCCATAGGACAATGACAGAGAATGGTGAGTAGTATGACAATGCTGTAAGGTGGGTCTATCACTATAACAATCATGGAGTAAAAGATTAACCCTTTCCCTGTTCTATGTTTGTTACAAATTTCAGTACTTACGGAATATTCATTAACAAAATAGTTAAGAAATCTAGAAGGTGGAACATTGTAGACATTTCAGAAAGCAAAGAAACTGATCTATCAAATTCTATTAGCAAACAGAGCAGACCCTGATCAGACGGCTCCTAGACTGATCTGGGTCTACTCTGTTTGCAGATGCGTGAAAACACGTTTATATGAGGGAAAGGGTTAAGGATAGTCTGAAGGGTCCATAACACTGTGAAAAATTAATTCTTTTGAACTTTTAACAATACACGCATCTCAATTTGATGATGAATCTTCTCATAATGTTCCATTGAAATCTTGTCTGTTATTGTTGACAAATAGTATGGACAAGTAAAACTAACAGACAAGCTTGGAGTAGATAGATTTGATTCATGTGATTATGTAAGGCATATTAAAATTTAGTAATGCTATCAGAAGTTGAGCATCATTGGCTCTTGATCTTTGGCCACACCGACTCCAATACAGAAGCCGAAAACAAAGACGATCAATGTACTGCAATCTCTGCTGATATGGGTCTGATCAGTACCGCTAATCATAAACCTTTTAACGCTGAATTCTCAGAGTGGAATAGCCCATAAGTGTCTGGCTACAGAGTCCACTCAGTGAAAAGCTTAAACTTGCTAATGGATTAGAAATGACAAACAGTGCAGACCCTGATCAGAGGGCTCCTGTAGGAGCCCTCTGATCTGGGTCTACACTGTTTGCAAATGCAACAGCATGCTAATGTCGGGCATTCAAACCGTTAACAGTAACCCTCCAATTCAAACACTGCCAATATACGGATACACTGGATTATCACCTTTGTTGCCAGTGTGTGCAAGTGTGAATCCCCTGATTGGCCATCTAACATCAAAGTGGCCCGTTATCACCTGTAAACAAGGCTGTTAGCGGAATTACTGGACAAACAATCGCGGCCAAGTGACGGAGAGAGACTAAAAGTGACCACAGTATCCTAGGTAGTACTCAAGTCAACAAAAGTTAGTACACCTCTGATAAGAGTGATTGAAATTTATAGACCGATTGTTCACTGTTCCTATAGACTGTTTGTTTGTTCAAGGTTTCCCCAATTTTAACTCTTTGCACGCAAAGAAATGCTAAAGTCCTGAAAATATTTGTTGTACAGGGGCTGTCTGATCAGGGTCTGCTCTGTTTGCTTATGATGTAATATAGATATGTTTCTACAGTTTCTGCCATGGTAAAAAAAATTCTGTGTTTATGTGATTTTATAACAATTGATCTAATCAATAGTCATGATGTCATTATTTCTTACATGAATATTCATGGAGTAAAGGGTTAATAATTATAGCGGATGGATTCACTTTCAGCATGAGAATGATTAACACCTTTACTCCATGAATATCTATGTAAGAAATAATGACGTCATGAATATTAATTAGTTCAATTTTTTTAATGAACCAAGGAAGTTTTGGGCATGGCAGACACTTTAGAATCATACCTATATTATTTCATAAGCAAACAGAGCATACCTTGATCAGACAGCTCCTATAGGAGCCATCTGATCTGGGTCTACTCTGTTTGCTAAGGCATAGAAAAGCGTTTTTATGGAGTAGAGGGTTAAGTTACTTTGCTGCTCAGAAAAGTTAGCAATGTAATGCTTCTTTGGCGTATGGATGCTAAGTCAGGCAGCAAATGTCTGCAATTGCAAACGAAACATTTAAAAGAGTTTTGAAAGTCTTTGATGCTTTATTCAAATCTAACTCTTTGCATGCTTGTGGCGTATTCATGATACAAACATGAAGTAACTAAGCATTCTCATTAGGATTAAATCTATTTTCACTTGACTGTACATGAAAGAGCGATGGGGAAGAAATTAACTTTGCAAACAGAAACTGACACTTTTTCACAGATGACAAGTGTACAAAGATTTAGTCCTTTCCTTCATTATAAATGCTTTTTTCACGCATTTGCAACAGGATAGACGGCTCATACAGGAGCCATCTGATCAGGCTCTGTTCTGTTTGCTAATGGAATTTGAAAGAACTGTTTCTTTACTTTCTAAAATGGCTTAAATGTACCACCTTCCATATTTCATTATTACCAATTTGTCCACGAAATATTCAGTAGGTATTGAAATTCTGAATTAACATAGGACAGGGAAAGGGTTAACAATTTCAAACATGCAATTAATTTTCAAATCCTTCATCCAGTTCTCAGCATTTTAAGACACTTTGTCAATACCGTAATCAGCAGAAATTGTTAGCTCACTCTGTATGTAATAATTATAGTCTGCAAGAATTGTCGTCTGCTACAATTTTATGTTTTAAAATAAACAATCCGAGTGACCAACTTTTTCCTCCTGATGAGATGCCATGTTAATCAATGTCAAATCTGGATCCAAACTATCGGCACAGGTATTCACAAATTCGTATTAGACAGTAAACTCTCTGCCATTATTAATCTTTCAGTACTGGAAATGAGTCCCTAATGTCCTTAACAAACAGTGTATACCTAGATGAGAGGACCTCTGAGGAGTCCTCTTATATGGGTGTGAACTGTTTGTCATGTTACACTTTTCCTTAACCCTTTCCCTCATAGGCTATTTTTAGATCAAACCACTTTTAATAAATCTACCGAAAAGTAGCATTAACTAGAGAAAAGGAAACATTTTAGTATTTTGTAGTTTGAAACCATTGTGATAAATAGAGCATTTGTCCTATGGAGCAAATGCTCTATTTATCACAATGGTTTCAGAAATTGACTTTTGAAGAGGTGTCAAAAGGCATAAATATGAAGAAAATGGGTTAAAAGCCTTGAATATTCACAATAAGCTTGACCTGTTTGAATTTTGGAATGCATGTAGTCTATTTAATTTTTAAAAAAAAAAAACAGCAACGAATGGGTTAAACTTTTGCTCACTAAGTATTCTGTTGGAGTAATATAGATTTGACTCGGTAATTTCTACCAATACCAAAAATCCTGCGTACAAATTCTAAAAAAAAAAATTAGCTAATAAATATTCATGATGTTATTACTTCTTCCATGAATATTCAACTCTTCTCCATAGTGATGCCTTTCAATGCCTTTGCAAACAGAGTAGACCCAGTTCAGATGGCCATCTGATTAGGGTCTGCTCCATTTAGTTATTGAATTTATAAAACTCATTCTACAGTTTATTTCATGGCCAAAAATTCTCATGTTAGTGTGACATAACAAAAACTCAGTTACATATAATGAATATTTATGAATTAATACATAATTACGTAAATATTCCTGAGGGAAAGTGAAAGAAGCATTGTCTGCCAATGTCTGATACTGCATGTGTCTGAATGCTTCTTCTCTTAACTCTTCTCATGCCAAGTGTACAATGGCTGCCATTTGCAAACAGCTTTGATCCACAAAAAAACTTGGCGTCTCATCAGGATCCAAGCTGTTTGGCACTCAGTAAAATAGTTTCTCAAAGGATTGAATGAATCGGAAACAAGTGAGCAGACATTATTTTTTCAGCATGAGAAGGGTAAATATTTCTGAAACATTTTATAGATAACTTTAAATTCAATTAAATATTTCATTCTGAAATGCTGATCCAATATTGATATCTTATCCTGGTACAAACTTTATATATCAGTTACAATAAAATCCCTCTAAACCAGACATTCAATTTAGTATAAATAATTCGGCCTTGGCAGCTTAATGCAGGGTGAAAGTCATGCAGAAAGGAGCTTTCTCCATGACTTTCACCCTGCATTATGCTGCAACCTGCCTAAAAGTATCTTAATTTATCTCTCTCAGAATCCCGGTTTAGAAGGGTTTTAGTGTATTCCCAAGATAAAAAGAACAACTTGAGTTTGATCTTGGGTTCAATAATCAAGTTCGGTACAGAGAATACAAAGAATCATAAAATTTTGTTCAATGTTTGCAACTCCATCATGTAGGACTTGAAATGACAAGTACAATCTAATTATTTTTATGTGAGCACTTCCTCAATCCTTTATATTACACACAAATTGTCCCTAATTGGTGCCCAAGGGGCTGGACAAAGTCCTTTTGAAGTACATGTAATAATTTCTTTCTTTAATATTTTTGATCAATCAATTCACATCGTGGATATACAATGACAATGACAAAGAACTGTATCATCTTCATTTCGGCAGGACAGAAAATCTTTAGCAAGCAAAGAAAATTCTCAAGCACTCAAGTTTATGTCTTTTTTAGCTTTCAAATGTCTATATCCTCTCTCTCAACAAAGTTCTAAGCATATAGCTGCCAAATAGTTCAGATTCAAACGAAATGTCCAGTTATTGGGTGCTTGATTAGGATTCAAACTGTTAGCAAATGACATCATAGATTTGCTCTGAGAATTTTTAAAAGTTAAAATAAAAACAAATTAGATCTAATTGGTTACCCCGGGGTATTTCGTTGACAGATGAGGCATGATTCAGGACTGGTCAGTCTCGCCTGTGTGACACCTAAACACTCGTATAAATCACAGGAAGTGAAAATCGAGACATGAAGTCAAGGAAGTCTTGCCTCCAGCAGTTTTGATATTGATTTTATAAAAATATTTTCAATTCTTTGATCTAATTTCCCTGCAAATCTAAAAGTGAATCTTTGATAACCTTCATAAAATGTTTGGATAGAAATGAAATTAATGCCGAGTAACTTGGTGTCTCTCATTTAATCCTTTAACCTTTCCTTGTTCAATATTCATGTAAGAAATAATGACATCATGAATATTTATAAGCTGAATTATCATAATGTAAACTTTTCAGGGGAATTTTAACTTTGACAAAACCAGTGTACAATCAGATCTAGTATATCATCTCATAATCAACCAGAGTAGACCCTGATCAGACAGTTCCTACAGGAGCCACCTGATCTGGGTCTACTCTGTTTGCAAAATTTAATGCATTAATATGAGTTAATATGAGGGAAAGGGTTAATTCATGAATATTCATGTAAGAAATAATGTATGTATGAATATTAATTAAAGTATTTTTTATATATAGGCACATGATTTTAAGGCCATGGCAGAAACTGTCTGAAATCAGTTTTATCTAACTTCATAAGTAAACAGAGCAGACCCAGATCAGATGGCTCCTACTCTGTTTGTAATGGGTGTTAAAGGTGTACCTATAGGGTAAAGGGTTAACTCTTTCCTGTATATAAATGCATTTTCACACATTTGCAAACAGAGTAGACCCATATCAGACGGCTCCTATTGGAGCCGTCTGATCAGGGTCTGCTCTGTTTGCCAATAGAATCTGATAGATCTGATTCTTTACTTTATGTTTCATCTTTCAATATTTCATTATAAATATTTGTTCCATGAATATTCGGTAGGTATTGAAATTTGAAATAAACATAAAACAGAGAAAGGGTTAACTCTTTGCACACTAGCCGTGAATTCAAGATAATTTATGCAGACAGTTTAGATCTGGAGGGGAGAATGAGTAGTTTGGCAAATGTGCATGAATCAACAGTAACTTGCTGATGTAGGTCTACACTGTTTGCAAAACACAAACCTACAGGAGCCATCTCATCTGTGTGTACTCGGTTTGCAGATGCATGAAAAGGCATTTATATGAAGAAAGGATTTAAACAATAACCAAACTGCTTAGTATGGTAAATCAACATGACAGCACATGTAATTTGCATATAATTTTAATGTACACATTAAGATAAGTGCATTCATCACACTCTCATCTGTCACCATTAACAACATATTTGAAACAAAATTAAGAAAATTTAGATTTTCTGAACAATGCTTACAGAGGCATAGCTAATTACAACAGAAACTAGAAAATTTGGTCAATTTTGGACATGGATGCACCCCTACTGACATTGTCTCTAATATCGTCATCTGTGAAAATTTGAATCCTATCCTCCAATTGGTATATGAGGAGTTGGACACACAGGATTTTTCCCACTATACCCGTTATGTTAAATAATTAAGAAATTTTCTAAAGTCTCATAACTCTGGTACAAATGGTCAGAGTAAAAATTCCCTTCTTTACAAACATCTTCACATCAACATTGCTCCTCTGGGAAAGTTTGAAGTAAATCCTCCCATTGGTGTATGAGGAGTTGGACACACAGGATTTGCGTGACGTACAGACAGGCGTACATACGTATGGATTTATGTACGTATGTACCAACAGACAAGAGTAAGGCTATAATGCCTCCCACATTGTTGGGAGCATAAACATTATTATGTTGACCCTTGCTGCATTATTCTGTTGTGTCAAATGAATGATTCAAATATCTGTAAGCTCTGCATGGTAGAGCCATACTTGAGATAAGAAGTTTGGATCCAGCATATACATGACAAATACTTTTTGGACATAGGCCCCTTAACCCATTATTCAATGATATGCCCTTCTACGTACCCCTTTGTAACAGAGTAGACCCAGATTAGATGGCTCCTATAGGAGCCGTCTGATCAGGGTCTGCTTTGGATGCTAATGGGATTTGATAGATGTTCCTTTACTTTCTAAAATGGCTACAATGTTCCACCTTCAATATTTCATTGTAACTATTTTGTCCATGCATGACTATTCAGTAGGTATTGAAATTGGACTAAATATAGAAAAGGGAAAGTTTGGAATAAAAATAGAACAGGGAAAGGGTAAAGCATTCAAAGGGTTAAAAGTCTATTCGTCTTTAATCCCCGCTCAGGTTACAGTATAATGTACCTATCCATCACCCATCATCTGCCGTGCTCGCAACACAATAAATATAAAGACCCATATAATTGTTTTCATGCAAATCATATTTGAGCCATCCCTCAACACACTCATTGTCACTGCATGGGGGCAGCAAAAAGCTGGGAACATGGACAAAAGCCATTTTTTCCTGCATTTATGTTCTACCCTGAAGAAACATTAGTTTCTCCGCTGTCATAACTCCGGACAAAAGCACTCACGGTGTGTCTCTATATTGCTCTGCTATTCCTTGATTAGTTCTTTTATTGTCCAACATATAGTGTGTCATTTTACTAGCATGACGCCAGCATATTTACAATTGCCGCTATCATCATTCAGGGGGAGATAACTCTGAACAACAAATACATTGACTCAGTTAGCACTCTTAACTCATTACCTCATATGCTATTTTTAGAACCCACCTCTTTGAATAAATCTACTGAAAAAAGGACATGCATAAGAGAAAAGCAACATTTTAGAATTGTGTAATTTTGAAACCATTTTGATAAACAGAGCATTTGCTCCTATCACAATGGTTTCAAAAAGTGTCAGTATCGCAGAGGCATTGAAAGGCGTCAATTTGAGGGAACCGGTTAACTGTTTACTCCATAAATATTCATGTAAGAAATAATCCAGGCATCATCAATATTGAACCTTAACTCCATAAATAATTATATGTTTTTCTATGCCTTTGCAAACAGAGTAGGCCCAGATCAGACAGCTCCTGTAGGAGCTGTCTATCAGGGTTTGCTCTGTTTGCCAATGGAATTTGATAAATCTGTTTCTTTACTTTCTAAAATGGCTACAATGTTCCCCCTTCCATATTTCGTCCATGAATATTCAGCAGGTATTGAAAATTTAAATAAACACAGAACAGGGAAAGGGTTAATGGGAACACAACACTAATATAGCACAGTAAATGGTATACATTATTTGCAATTCTATTCTCCAGGGACCAAAATGTCTTCCTGGATATAAAAATGACCTTAATTAACCACCGAAAATGGTCAAACTGGCCATACTTTATTAACTGAAACTAACGTGACTGGCATAAATAATACAAGTTTGTAAGAATTGCCATCCATCCAATCACAAATCTGTCATGGCTGGAGAAATGGGTACCAATAAAATAGTCTACTGAGACCAAGTTCATTTAGAGAACCATAATCTCAAGAGCAATCACTTAACACATTACAATGGGGAAATGGGTCTACTAGCATTTCAAAGAAATGTAGACCCAGACCAAAATTTGGTTATTTAATGGCTTCCTCTGATTGGAAGCCCTGACTGATCAGGGTTTACACTAATTGTTGTTGTTTTCTTCAAATTCTTCTGTGAACAGTTTGTCCCTTTACAACAGATTGACCAAACTACAATATGTAGATGTGCAACAACAAAATATTTACCTTTTCGTTCTAAAATATTGCTTTAACCTGACTCCCTGTTCTACGTTTATTTCAAATTTCAATACATGTACCTACTGAATATTCATGGGCAAAATTGTTATATTGAAAAATGGAATGTGGAACATTAAAGCCATTTTAGAAACTAAAGAAACAGATCTATCAAATTCCTTTAGCAAATAGAGCAGAACCTGATCAGACGGTTCCTACAGGAGCTGTCTGATCTGGGTCTTCTCTATTTGCAAATATGTGAAAAGGGGTTTATATGAAGAAAAGGGGTTTATATGAAGAAAAGGGTTAAGTAAAATCCCTCTCAACCAGAATTTTAGTGAAGAAGAATTTAGATTGTTTTAGGTGGGTGACTGCTTAATGCAGGGTGGGAGCTTTCTGCAGGACTTTCATCCTGCATTAAGCAGCCACCTGTCTCAAAGACCCGTATTAATAAGGATTTGAATGTCCGGTTTAGAGAGGTTTTACTGTATATTGACTAAAACTGTAGAAAGACAGTTATATTCCAAAAAGTTGCACCTCTTGACATGCTGTAATTTTTTAAAAGTAATCATTTTTTACTAATCAAAACTGACAGAGGAAAGAGAGACATTGAATTATGACAGCAAATAAAATCTGCATGATCTGTCCATGGAATAACCAACCTGGGCACTTCATTATGACAGTGAACTAAACCACCCTCTAGGGACATTGGAAGTAGACTTCAATTACATAGAATATGCCAGTACTCATCGGCAATTGCCATAAAATAATGAAATTGACTTCTCTTCATTAAACATTTCATTCCTAGTCTGAAGGCTGAAATTTCCGATACTATTAATTTTGTAGAGTCTTCATTGTCGATACACATAAAACAGTAAAATCTCGGTAAGTCGAACACTGAAACAAGTATTATTACTGGTCTTTAACCCTTTACTCCATGAATATTCATGTAAGAAATAATGACATCATGAATATTAATTAGATGAATTGTTATAATAGCACATGGACACAGGAATATCTGGCCATGGCAGAAGCTGTAAAATCATATTTCATAAGCAAACAGAGCAGACCCTAATCAGACGGTTCCTATAGGAGCCATGTGATCTGGGTCTACTCTGTTTGATAAGACTTAGAAAGGCGTATTGATGGATTCAGGGTTATGACTGGTGGCAGATTAATGCAGGGTGAAATTAATGCAGAAAGCTCCTAGGAGTGAATATTCATGGAGTAGAGGGTGAACTACTTTCATAACCATGTTAACATGGTGTAGTATGTACAGTAGAGCCTCGCTAATATGATCACGCAAAACAAGAATCAATCTAGATTTTTAAAGTAGACGGTTGCTTAATGCAGGACAAAATTAATGCAGAAAGCTCCTACAGGAGCTTTCTGTATTACTTTCACCCTGCATTAAGCAACCATCTGTTTAAAAAGTTTGTAATTTGTTTGTTCTAAAATTTCGAGTTGATGAAATTGAACTGTGTATCCTATTCATTCATATTTCACAATATTTCTAACCACGATTCAGCTTTTGTCTAACTGACAAGACCTCAAACATTTACCAGATAGAACCACATACCCACACCTTTGCAAACAGAGTAGACTGTCACTCAGATCAGATGGCTCCTGCAGGGTCTGCTCTGTATGCTTATGGAAGTATGTAGATCTGATTCTATAGTTTATGTTATGGAGCCCTCTGACTAGGGTCTGCTGTTTTTAATACAAACAAGATGTGTTGGTGAAACACTGACCTTTAACCCTAAAGGATGACCTTGACCTTGATATATCACCCCACAAAATGTGCAGCTTTATGAGATACACATGCATGCCAAATATCAAGTCCCTATCTCTACTGGTTCAAAGGTTATGGCCAATGTTAAATTTTTTTTATTTGACCTATATATTTGACCTCTGACCTTGAAGGATGACATTGACCTGGACATGTCACCCTCAAAATGTGCAGCTTTATGAGATACACGTGCATGCCAAATATCAAGTCTCTATCTGTACTGGATCAAAAGTTATGACCAATGTTAAAGTTGGTGACAAACTAACAGACAAACAGACAGGGCAAAAACAATATACCCCCAGATCTGGGATTCATGGATAAAATGGATAACAAATGCTTGAATAGATATAATGCTTTACAAGAGACAGGAAAGAGATCACAAGACATCAGACAGGCAGGTGAACAGATCACAAGTGTCACCTTGATTTGAACCATTCTCCTTGACTC
Organism: Azorinus chamasolen; assembly: GCA_963576725.1. Lineage (NCBI taxonomy): Eukaryota > Metazoa > Mollusca > Bivalvia > Cardiida > Solecurtidae > Azorinus > Azorinus chamasolen. Next base: position 71,172,092 of record OY755236.1, on the reverse strand, counting down.
AGCTGATACACATCTTGCTACAACATTGTTTTTAACTGCTCCTCCCTGGAATGTCTCATTACATGTCACTTTCACTGATAATAAACATGCCCCCACCCTCAGGACACTGGGCCCCAGGGTGGCCAAGGCCAGATCATCTCCCAGACCCTTTGATCTTTGGACAACAAAAACCATATTTTGCTGATAAAACTTTGATTGTATAAAATCTAAATGCTCCTATTGTATCATTAACCCATAACCAATATTAAGTTCTCTTTTTTTTCGTTCAGTAAAAAATGGGTTAAGCAGCCATAAAAATGGTCTAATTATAGTTCTGCAAGGCAAGTGGTAACTTAATGCAAGACAAAAGTAATGCAGAAAGCTCTTATAGGACCTTTCTGCATTACTTTAGTCCTGTATTAAGCAACCACCTGCTTTTTGAGACTCCTGTGTTCAATAAACGAATGGACACTTAGGTCTGGTTCTATTGTATATACAGAGGTAAAGGGTTAGGAGAGATAGTAGCTCAATGCATAACTAAAGTACAACAGAAGGCTCTCACCATACAATGTGCTACTTTCATTCTGCCTTAACCCTTCTCTAGTTAACCCATTCCCCCATAGGCTATTTTTAGACCCAACCTCTCTTTGAATGAATCTACTCAAAAGAAGTATTTACTAGAGAAAAGTAAAATTTTAGAATTTTGTAGTTTGAAACCATTGTGATAAATAGAGCATTTGCTCTATTTATCACAATGGTTTCAAGAAGTGGTTATTACAGAGGTATAGAAAGGAAAGGGTTAAATATTAATGCAAGAAATAATAATGTCATGAATATTTATTAGCAGAATATTTATAATGGCATATAATTTACACAGGATGATTTAGGATTGGTAAAAATTGTATAGTCAGATGTGTTATCATTTCATAAGTAAACAGAGAAGATCCTGATCAGTTCCTGTAGGAGCCATCTGATCTGGGTCTACTGTTTGCAAAGGCATGAAAGAAAAAGTGTTTACATGAAGGAAAAGGTTGAGCAACAAGACATGCTTTTAAGAGTTTCCTGTATGAGCTGCTTGATCTGGGTCTGCTCTGTTTATTTATTAAATAATATTGATCTGATTCTACAGTTTCTGCTACATTATGGCCAAAATTTCCTATGTTCATTAATAAAAAAACATGTGATCAATATTAGTGATATCATCCTTTGTGAAGGATTCCTTTCTTACATGAATATTCTTGGAGTAAAGAGAGATCCTACTGTAACGCAATACAGTAAAACCCCTCCGAACCATACCGTAGTTCTAATCAAGAAGAATTTAGGGAGCTTTATACATGACTTTCACCCTGCATTAAGCAACCACATGTTTCTTTACTTTCTGAAATGGCTACAATTTTCCATCTTTCATATTTCTTTATAACCATTTTGTCTATGAATATTCAGTAGGTATTAATATTTTGAAATATTCACAGGACAGGGAAAGGGTGTATGACAGCTATTAGCAGTTTTATTGCTCTACTCTTTGTTTCCATATTGGAATGTTATCTGATGAACATTAAGTGGCTGGCCATTTTATTCCGGACATATTAGTTAGGGGCCAGATATCAATGCCAGATAGTCGGGTCAGATAGTGTCATTTTCACTAATGAGATCAGAATGGATTGCATTCATAACCTTGTCACATTTTCACACCGAAAGTGACTTTTTTCGTATTTTTTTTATTAACCCATTCTTAAAACTTTATCAATGAATATTAATTTAAGAATTTATTACTGCATGAATATTCATGCACAAAATGTTTATTTACAAAATGTTAAATACACAATTTTAATAACAAGGGTATTTTTGACTGATAGAAACTTCAGAAACGTCTATATTATTCCATAAGCAAACAGAGCAGACTCTGATCAGACAGCTGCTACAGGAGCTGTCCGATCTGGGTCTACTCTGGTTGTAAAGGTGCCTGAAGAGTCACCTATATAAGGGGTGAAGTTAACCTATTCCCTCATATTGATGCACGCTTTCTGATGCCTCTGTTTTTTGAGACCATCATGATAAATAGAACATTTGCTCCATAGTTTAAAGCAAATGTTCTAATTTATCACAATGGTATCAAAACTACACAAGTCTAAGATTTTCAATTTTTCTATTAAACCCTTTACTCCATAGATATGCCTTTCTACACTTTTGCAAACATAGTAGACCTGGATCAGATAGCTCCTATAGGTGCCATCAGATCAGGGTCTGCTCTGTTTGCTTTTGACAAGATAAAGATCTGATTCTACAGTTTTTGTCAAAGCAAAAGATGCCCTTGAAAAGTTAACATTATAACAAGAGCCATGTGCGGTGCCAACGCTCTTCTTATTTGGTGCTAATGTCCACTGCATACACTTCTCTTCAAAGAGATCAACCAACCTATGACGTTTCATGCTGATACCCCTTATACTTTTTGATTAATCAGCTACATTAAAGTTTTTGCACGCCGACAATGCCAATGCCTAAAACTACGACAATGCTTACAACTACGCCTACGACCCCGTGATTACAATAGCTTGAATTTTTTCTTCGAAACAGACGAGCTAAAAATGGAGCTAATAAATATTCACGCTGCCATTATTTCTTACATGAATACTGAACAAGGAATGGGTTAACCCACTGCCTAACTCAGTTGCATGTGTAACATTGATAATACTGACCTTGAATTTACACCAACAAGCTGAATCAACATTTATTTCATCTTGACAGTTTCAACCATTTTCAACTTTGATCTTTTTTCATTTCGATCATTTTTGCTGATAAAGTGATCATTATCACCACTTAAGTGATGCACATGAAAGATGATACACTGGTGCAGTGGTGTTAGCCCTTTCACTACTATGGACTAAGTTATGATCACTTTTGCAAGCAGTTTGGATCCAGATGAGATGTCGAGTAACTTGTCGTCTCATCAGGATTCAACCTGTATGATAATTAGACAGATTTTTCAAAAAAGAAATGGAAGAATAATGCCCCCAAAGAATTGCATTAGACACCAAAAGCTGCAGTTGCTTAATGCTGAAAGGGGTAATACTGCAATATATTATGGCATCTGTATTTCACAAACTCAAGTAACTGGTCGACTTACCCTGATAACCCTAAGTATAATGTACCTATTATACAAACACCAAATTGCCCCCTCTCCTTCAGTTTGTAAAGCTAAATATCAGTTTGTAAAACTAAATAATACAATTTAATTGGTAATATTTTAAATCTTTAATTTAGACTTAAATATGGTAGGAGCAAAAAGTGTAAACCCTGATCAAATGGTTCTTTCAGGAGCCCTTTGATCTGGGTCTGCACTATTTGCCTATATTTGCATGTCCGTGTACACATGGTCATATGCTTCAAATTTAAATGTTACTCCTTTTTCCATTTCAATCAAGCTATCAAATACTGATTACCAATGAGATGATATTTGTCAAATAAGCAATGAATACTAGTAGCTACCATTACATTGCCAATTAATCATTTCCCTGTTCTATGTTTATTCCAAATTTCAATACCTACTGAATATTCATGGACAAAATATCTAATCAGGGTCTGCTCCGTTTGCTTATGAAATTATAATCGATCTCACTCTATAGTTTTCTAACAATACCATAAAAACAAATGCATTTTCATAATGTTATTATTTCATAAATAAATATTCAACTGGGAAAGGGTTAAAAACTTATGGGAAAACAAAACTGTTACGAGCTTTATGCATTACTTTTGCTCTGCATTAAGCAACCATCTGCTTTTTTAAGACTCCAGTGTTTATTTGCTTATCCATTTACCAATAAATATGTCTTTTCAGGCAATGGCAAACAGAAAAGACCCATATCAGACATCTCCTGTACGAGCCATCTGATCAGGGCCTGCTCCGTTAGCTTATGATTCTACAGTTATGGCCAAAATGTTTCTTTTCCATATTCCATTAAACATATTCAGCTAATTAATATTCATACAAGCCTAATATCTTGTATTTATATTGATGGAGTAAAGGGTTAAAGCAGGTTTTACTGGAGACAGTTGCAGCTAGCGTAAATGATATACAATGTTAGTTCTACTATTTTCGCTCCTGTGAATGTCTTTCTAAACAGATTACTAAGAAATATATCAACAGAGAGGCTTTCATCATTACTCTTGGCCTGCTAGTGCCATAATCACACTCAAAGTTTGCTTTAAAGACCGTATGTCTTCTAATTTAAAGACACTTTGCACAACATCAGAATAATTGTGATACATATATTTGACACTCTGATTAAGGTTTTGATGAGAATTGATAGAAAAATTTACTGTGAGAATTGAAGTAGATGGGCAATGCTTGTGAACAATAGTTACTGGAATGGTAAGAATTAATCAACATTAACTCTGAACATGGTAGCTGTGAGTTTGTGATTTACCTAAGAAAAACATCTGCATCCCGATGAGATGCCAAGTAACTCAGTATCTAAATAGGATCCAAACTGATTCATTCTGACTACAAATTTAAAGAAATATGATGGCAAAAGAACTTTTAGAATTGCAGCAAATGAGAAATCTGTAGCAGACATTTATTTAGCATGCAAAGAGTAAATCAACACAATTCTTCACCATGCTGCCTTGTGGATCTCACTATGCTTGTAAAGAGTGTAGATCCGTATCTGATGACAGGAGAGATTGTCTCCATACTTACAAAAAACATTTTTGTTTTCTTCCAAACTGCAAAGCAAACTATACAAAGAAAAAAAATCCTACAGAGAATTGACAGACATCTAGACTTATGATGTTTTGTTTACGCTTTACCCATTACAGCAAGAAGGCTTTGATGGAAAGGCAATATCATAGTGGATGTATTACATTTTATGGTGAATTAAGCTAAGACTTTCTCCCCATGATTGTGAGAACAAGTACAATTACTTTTCTGACCCCCATAAGACTGCTTATGGTGTAACACTTTACTCCTTACAGATGAACCTTTTAACCCTTTCCTTCATATAAACGCTTTTTCACACATTTGCAAACTGAGTAGACCTAGATCAGATGGCTCCTGTAGGAGCCCTCTGATCAATGTGTGCTTTGTTTGCTAACGATATAATATAAAAGATACGAGTGTACAATTTTTGTCAAAGAAATCGATTCCCTGGAAAAAATGACATGATAAACTCTGGGTTCGAGTCCCAGTCGAGTCACAACTTTTTCACCATGTTACACCTCTCCTTCATATAAACAGTTTTTCACGTATTATTTGCAAACAATGTAGGCCCAGATCAGATGGATCCTATTCTAAGGAGTCGTCTGATCAGGGTCTGCTCTGCTTGCTTGTGATATAATATAGATCTGATATGATTCTACAGTTTCTACTCGAAACTTCTGTAAAAGTTTCATGTAACATTTTAAAAATTAACCTAATTATTATTCATGATGTCATCATTTCTAATATAAATATTCATGGAGTAAAGGGTTAAGGAAAAAGGTTATATGCAACATTCTTCAATGCATTTGGGATTCTCATCAGGAATCTAACTATTGGAGACTCCTGACACTAAGTTTAGAACAGATTTGGAAGAAAATTTAATTCTGAGAAGTGTGAAAGATGTGTTTTGCAGATCATTATTACTTGGTGTGTCCTTAACCTGAGAGAGGTGCCTTTGACATATTTGCAAATGGAGTAGCCCCAGATCAGATGGCTCTTAAGTCTAATCAGAGTCTAGTCTGTTAGCTTATGGAATTATATAGATTTAATCTGTTAGCTTATGGAATTATATAGATTTAATCAACAGTTTTGCCATTCATATACCATTATAAAAATTCATTTTATAAATATTCATGATGTCCTTATTTCTTTAATGAATATTTATTAGGTAATTTCAGAGTGTGACCTTCAGTGAAGTCACAGGTCAGATAATGTTGCAAGTGATACCTCTTTTAACCCATTCCCTGATGTTGACGACTTTTGACGACTCTGTAAAAAAACACTTTGTGAAACCATTGTGATAAATAGAGCATCTGCTCCTATAGGAACAAATGCTCTATTTATCACAATGGTTTCAACTACAAATATAGGAGCAAATGCTCTATTTATCACAATGGTTTCAAACTACAAAATTCTAAATTTTTCCCTTTCTCTAGTTAATGCTCCTTTTTGGTAGATTTATTCAAAGAGTTTGTATCTAAATATAGCCTATGAGGTAATGGGTTAATGGTGTACTAATAGTTCTTGAAGTTTCACTGAAAATTCCAATATATAGTAAGAAAGCTGTGATTAATAATGGTTTGAAAGGACAGACAGACCTTAACCCTTTACTCCATAAATTTGCATTTCTATGCCATTGCAAACAGAGTAGACCCTGATCAGACTACAGGAGCTATCTGATCAGAGTTTACTCTGTTTGCTTATAGATTAGTATAGATACGACTCTACAATTTCTGCTTTGGCAAAAAATTCAGATGTTAATAAAATTATATAATTTTAAAAATTAATCTAATTAATATTCATGATGTCATCATTTCTTTCATGAATAGTCATGGGGTAAAGAGTCAAATGCAGTTACAGTTATTTCTCCTGTAGGGGTGGTTGAAAATCCCATTTAACCCTTTACCTCTAGGCTTTTTTTTTTAGACCAAACCTCTTTTAATAAATCTACCGAAAGGAGCATTAACTAGAGAAAAGGAAAAATTTAGAATTTTGTAGTTCTGAAACCATTGTGATAAATAGAGCATTTGCTCCTTAAGAGCAAAATGCTCTATTTATCACAATGGTTTAAAGGAGTGACTATTACAGAGGCGTAGAAAGGTGTATTTATGGAGGAAAGGGTTAATACAATGCTTTTATCTGGTGACATTTTTATGTTAAGGACACAGCTGGAAAAAATTTAGTTAATGGATCGGAAACCTTCATTTTTTCCCAATACATTTATATTAGTAATCAAGTTTCCTCTTGTGAAAACAGTCATGCGTTAAACTGTGCCAGAGGCAGTTTGGATCTACGACCTAGCAAGCTGCCTGTAAGGTAGATCCTGACTGATACCACAGCTTGACTGGCGGGATCTAACGAAGCGTGAGCCAAACATCTACTGCCGGCAGCTTTTCTGCATAATGTTTATACTAATAAACAAAACAAATAGTATAAATTATGAGTATATGGCGGAAATATACAATGTTTATGTCATGTCAAAAATATTGTCCATGATATATGTTTTTCATGAGAAAAATGTTGTTACCTCAGGATATTGACTCATTTATTTCGTTACAACTTTACCTCATAGAAATGCCTTTTGCAAACAGAGTAGACCCAGATCAGACAGCTCCTGTAGAATTACAAAGTTTCTGCTATGGCCCAAATATCCTGTGTTTATGCCATTATAAAAAATTACCAAATTGATATTCATGATGTCATTATTTCTTACCTCCAATATATTCAAGGAGTAAAAGTGTTAGAGACTTACTGTATACATGTATACCCATACTCAGTCAAACCTCATTCTTAAACCCATTCACTCATACTGGCGCCTTTGACGAACTTTAGGAAACCATCGTAACAAATGGTAAACTTTTCCTTTTCTCTAGTAGATGCTCCTTTTTGGTAGATTTATTCAAAGAGGTTGGATCTAAAAATAGCCTATGAGAGAGAGGCTTAAAGAGTACAATGTACCTGAAAAAGCATGCATCTAATTGGGCCGTTTTCATTTGAAGTGGTGTTTCTATAATTATTCTTTGGGCAATAAGACCTTTCAAAACCAGTTTGAAACACACAGTATAGACCCTTGTCTGTCAGAGGGCGCTTTCATCCCTCTGGTCTAGGTCTACACTCTTTACACATGTCTGTGTTTAGTGAGACTAGGCACAAATGGGTTAAATGTCCATAACAACCAGTGTGGTAAGAATGGAAGCAAATTCATTAACCCTGTCCCTAATGACTATTCATGCAAGAAACATGTATTTTTATGGTATTATAAACATGGAAAATATTTCACTATGGCAGAAACTGTAGAATAAGATTTTTATTATATTGTAACCAAACAGAGCTGACCCTGATCTGACAGCTGCTATAATGGCAGTCATCTGATCTGGGTCTTCTCTGTTTGCAAAGGCGTCTCTGTGAGGTAAAGGGATAAATACCAGGAATTCCGACAGTTGCGAAGAAAAGAATTCCTTACACAGATAAGGATTTAATGTTTGGTCTTAAACTCTTTCACTACCAAATAATGCCATCTGAAAATTTGTCAGCTGCTTCCATTGTTCTTATTGAATTTTCTTCACTTTTGTTTCAACACAAATATACATACAGCAGCAAACAGTGTTGATCCTGATGAGATGCAGAGTTACTTGATGTCTCATCTGGATCCAAACTATTCACATAGGTAATTCAGGTTCTCCACTGTGAGTTAAAGAGCTAAGTAGCTTTAAACATGCCAAATAGTCCAATAATAGCACTGGTGAAAATGTGTAAATAGATAAATCAAAGTAATCTTGTTCTTTGATTTTTGTAATACTTGATTATTATTTGTTAAAAATTTGTAATGATTTTTTTGGCAAATCTTACTGACAATAACATAGGACAAATTCACAATACTGAAGCAGGCAATTCTGCCAAATGATTGTGGTTTGCCCCTTTCCTTCATATAAATGTGTTTTCAAGCACCTGCAAACAGAGTAGACGGCTCCTATAGGAGTCTCTGTTTGCTAATGAAATTGTATAGTTCTGTTTCTTTACTTTCTAAAATGGCTATAGTATTCCACTTTCCATATTGCATTATAACTATTTTGTCCATAAATATTCCGTACGTATTGAAATTTGGAATAAACATTATTATTACTGTTATTATTATAAATAAACATAGAACAGGGAAACGGTTAACCTTCAGCATTCTATGGGCAGGGTCTGCTCTGTTTGCTAATGGAATTTGATAGATCTGTTTCTTTACTTTCTAAAATGACTACAATATCCCACCTTCCATATTTCATTATAATTATTTTGTCCATGAATATTCAGTAGGTTTTGAAAGTTGGAATAAACAAAGAACAGTATAAGGGATAAAGCTTAATTAACATCTGCTGATGAGCAATAAAACTGCAGCATTTGTACACATACAAAGGTGGTGCTAGTTAATAATTCAGTCTAATCACCACTAAAATTCATACCAATGCCTGTAGCAACCACCTTGATCATCACAATGAGACCATGAACACAAAGCCGCTAATATAATGTTGGCTATGTAATTGTCTCCAGCAACAATCACTACCCGTTACAAGTTTAACCCAAAAAGTTACTCCATGAATATTCATGTTAGAAATAATGATATCATAAATATTAATGTGATTAATTCTTACTAGTGCACATGGAAACGTAACTGTTTTGGCCATGAGTAGAAACTGTTGAATTAAATCTTTATTATTTCATGAGCAAACAGAAACTTTTCTGCCTAAAGCTGTAGCTAAACTATAATTGTAAATTTTCAACCATTGGCTCAGACTATTTTGTATTATACATATTTTACATTAATCTTCATTTCTTAAGAATAATTTTTACTTGTATTGATTTTATGAGATAAGAAATATTGAAGAAACTAAGGAATTTTCTTAAATATCTGCCTAGCTTTGTAAATACTGGCCTAAATCTGTATAACTCCGAATAAGCAAACAGAGCCAACCCTGATCAGATGGCTGTTACAGGAACTGTCTGATCTAGGCCAGGTACTCTGTTAACCCATTATGTCATAGCCTATTTTTAGATCCAACCTCTTTGAACAAATCTACCAAAAAGGAGCATTACCTGGAGGAAAGGATTTTTTTTAGAATATTGTAGATTGAAACCATTGTGATAAATAGAGCATTTGCTCCTATAGGAGCAAATGCTCTATTGATCACAATAGTTTCAACAGGCGACTTTTGCAGAGGTATCAAAAGGCATCAATATGAGGGAATGGGTTAAGGAGCTAAAAGGCATATCTATGGAGTAAAGGGTTGAATTTATTTTCTCCTCCTGCTGTTTCTCCAATTAGTTACTGTTGGGCTATTATGAACAAAACACTTGCCAATTTTGTGGAAGAAAAGGAACTCTCTAATTGGCAATAACAAATAAATTGGACAGAGCAAATGACAAAATGCCTCATCCCATTTGAAGATAGAAAGCTTCACTTCCATGACGTTCTGAAAGCTGCTATTGACTTTCATACTTTGACTGGCTTACTTCTCACCTTTAACTTTTCTGGTTGAAGAGGTAAAAACTCAATGGATGCAGAATGCAGTTACAGAGCTCATAATCTGGGTCTAAACTATTGTTCATTGTGCACACAAAACTGATATAAAAAGCATCTGTTTTCATGAAATAATGTAACTGAGAAGCAATTAAAGGCAATCAGGGGCTCTCTCTTTTTCAATAAAGGACCTTTCAATGATGGGTGACATTTTTGTGTGTGTATGCATGCAAGAAGTCAGTTGAATCTGTTATTCATAATATCTCCCTCAGTTTCAAAGTGTTTATGACGAGCAGTTTGTTACTGGTCAGAGTCCTCAGATCATATCCGGTTCTAAACTGTCTGCAATTATGCCAGTCAATGTTAGTTTCTGTTGACTGAAGGAAACAACGGAAGGCCACCATTTGACTGCCAATGTAAGCCATTCTGTTCCTAGTCTACCCAGATAATAGGGATTGGGTGGCCAATTACTGGGGTAATGACGGGTCTGCAAGGACGGGCTAACACTCAGTGTAACTAACAATGGTGGTAACGTATAATCATCGCATTAGTACATGGGCGCACGGCCAGCCAGCTGAAAACTAGTTCAGTTGTATGCTGCAATTGACATGTGATGACACCATACAGTATACAGTTTAAAGTCCTTGTATTGTCAAGAGCTTACCATATAGAACTTTCTTTACATTCTTTTCATATTCTGTGTATTTTAAGCTTTTTTACTCCATGAATAGTCATGTAAGAAATCATGACACCATGAATATTAATTAGATTAATTCTTATAATGGCACAATTTGAACAAAGGAACTTTTTGCCATGGCCGACACTGTAGAATATGATCTATATTATATTATAAGCCAACAGAGCAGACCCTTATCAGACAGCTCCTATAGGAGCCATCTGATCTTGGTCTACTCTATTTGCAAAGGTGCAGAATAATAGGTATACTTATAGAGTAAAGGGTTAAAGCTTTCACACAGTTTATGCTTTTTTCTTTAAAATTTTAACAGTCACTTTCATGATTTCTTGAAGGCTCTTTTAATACACTTGTAATCTGGGTCTACTCTGTTTGCAAAGGCATTCAAAGGAGTATCTATGGAGTAAAGGGATACACACAGTTAAATTTCTTATCACTTTGATCAGATAGTATATAAACTCATGTTAGATTTTTCCTCTTGAATTCACACTTGTCCATATATCCTTGCTTTTTAATTAAAATGTTCAGTTACCTCCTTACAAAGAGCACTTCTGGACCTAAGTTAGATAGCCCTTCAATTAAAAAACATAAAATTAACTGGAGATTTTCATTCAACACGCCAATCTACCACTATAAAGAATAATTCTCTATTGTCCATAATCGAAAGGCTCTTTTCCAATGAAAAAAGATTATTACTTTAAAATTTCACCATTCGGTCTGAAAATCATAGCCGTTAAGCTCTGGTGTGGCGACGTCCCAAGATGACCCCAAGTGCTGCCGGAGCTAACTAGGGACCAAACTTAATATTTTCTAAACATTTTATTGTACCTATTCAATGACCATTTCGATAATATCTTTGCGTTGTTGTCCACAATATTATTAGGTTAAAATTATAGTCATGAACGAACCCCATAATTATGGGCTGGGGACAATTTAATTGAAGAAGCATGCCGGCGAGGAGAAAAGCGGATACAACGGGTGAAAAATAATGTTATTAGTTGATGCATATAGTGTTCCCCCTATTATAAAATTATATAGGTGGCTAGTCTTTGCTACACTGGAATTTCAAACATAGTTTAATGCTTCACTTCATGAATATTCGAGCAAGAAATAATATCACGAATATTAATTAGATTAATTGTTGTAATAAAATATGGACACAGGGAGTTTTGGCCATGGCAGAAACTGTAGAATGATGTTTATACTACATTATAAGCAAACAGAGCAGACACTGATCAGATGGCTCCTACAGGAGCTGTCTGATCTGGGTCTTCTCTGTTTGCAAAGGCACAGAAAGGTGTATTTATGGAGTAATGGGTTATATTAACTCTGCCTTTGGTGAATCTGTGATCAGTGATCACCTTTGCAAACATTGTAAATCTAGTTGAGATGAAGAGAAACTTGGTTTTTCATCAGGATCTAAACTCTTTGATGCCAAGATCATGATTTCGTAACTATATACGAAAAGCTCATCACAAATTTTGCAGATGACAACATTTGGCAGTGAATAAGTTTCTACACTATATGTGATGTGATAACATTCCAAAATATTTTCATGCTGATCCAGATGAGGCTGTACCTCATTATGATCCAAACTGCAAACGGAGTAGACCCAGATTAGTGGGCTCCTGTAGGAGCTGTCTGTTCATGGACTGATGTTTGCTTATGAAATTGTACTGATTTTTTTTCCTGTAGTTTTTGTTTAAGCCAAAATCTCTCTTGAATGTTTCACCTTGTTAAAAATATTTGGTTTCCTTGCGTTATACGACTTGTCAGCATATAAACAAATGATTTATGTAATTTTTAGGTGTTTTTTAAATGTATTGCAAGCAGAGATTATCATTTTAAGTGATCTCTTGGTGAATAAACATTGAGGGTAAAAGCTGGCAGTTGCTTAACCCTTTCCCTGTTCTATATTTATTCTAAATTTCAATACCTACTAAATATTCATAGTAAAAATAGTTATAATGAAATATGGAAGGTGGAATATTGTAGCCATTTTAGAAAGTAAAGAAACAGATATTTCATATTATGTTAGCAAAACAGAGCAGACCCAGATCAGACGGCTATAATGGTACATCAGTACAGGATTATTAGTTATAGTAGAAACTGTTGAATCAGATTTATATTATTCCATAAACTGATGTCTTCTACAATAGCCAATTGATCTAGGTCTACTCTGTTTGCTAAAGAGATAAAAGTGAAGTAAAAGATTAATGCAGAATGAAGGTAAAGCTTCTCTGAGAGCTTCCAGTATTAAGCTACCACCTCTCTTAAACTTTTATCTCATAGATACACTGTTTAATGCCTTGGCATCAGATGGCTCCTGCAGGAGCTGTCTGTTCAGTCACCTGTTTGCCCATGAAAATACATTTTATTATACTGCAAAGTAAAATCCTCACTTCTGATTGGTTAACTAGCCGTGTACATGAGTCCATGTACCCTGTGAGCTGACAGGGTACATAGAAATTCCCCATGGCAGGCCCTACATATTATGGTCAGAAACCAAAAGACAGACTTCTCGACTCGGCTAAACAATAGCAAAATTCATAATAGACAACTATTGATACGTAAAGAAAAAAATGCAGAAATGAATTAAAAAACATCATTGTTTGAAATGACCAATAAAACAATTTTTAGAGGAGTTATGATATCGTCCAGCCATCTATAATAACACGAACGCCGATGAAATGTACAATACACACCACTTCGGATACCTTCGGATAGAATTAATGTATTGGGGCGCTTTTAGGGGAATTAGCGTATTTAGTGATTCAACATGCCAAAATGGATTTATATAAATTATCCGAACCGTAAAACTTTGCAATATAATAAATTCGTTATACAGTTCTTTCCCAGGGTACATGACGATTTATTCCCGGCTGGTAAAATCATGTAACCCTCGCCTAACGGCTCGGGCAACATGATTTTCCTCAGCCGGGAATAAATCGTCATGTACCCTGGGAAAGAACTGTATAACTAATAATGTATATCAAAGGTAAAAAATTCTCAAGTTCCTAAAATTCAGCCAATTAATGTTCATGATGTAACTCGTATTCATTCATTCATACATGAATATTCATGAGGTAAACGATTAAAGACAAAACTTACACTTAGAGTCTGGTTTAGAGAAGTTTTACTGTATTTTATAAAATGTTAGGTAGTGAGTACATGTATGTACTTTGGCCCTTGGCACAATACAAGTATACAAGTCATCTGAGGTCATGTGACGCTGAGAGATTGCCGGCCCATGGGGGAAAGACTTTATGTAAAGTTTGCAGTTATTAATGTAAGACGTCACGCGGGAATGTGCCGTAACAAACAGTCACAACCCCAAATGTGTCTTATATGTCAGCTGATTCGTTAACGCTTTACTCCATAAATACATGTGACTTTCTACATCTTTGCTTTGCAAACAGAGTAGACCCAGATCAGACGGCTCCTGTAGGAGCCGTCTGATCAGGGTCTGCTATGTTTGCTTATGATATATAGATATGATTCTACAGTTTTTGCCCTAGCCCAAAATTCCTGTGTCCATGTGCTATAGCTATAGCAAATTAATCGAATTAATATTCATGATGTCTTTATATCTTACATGAATATTCATGGAGGAAAGGGTTAACTTGTTCCATACTACGGATGAAATTGCAACAACATTTGAAAAATTAAGTTTGGATCAAGATCAGATACTGAATAGATTTGTTTGACACAATGACACATTTCTATTAACTCTTTACTCCATAAATAAGCAATGAAATTTGGAATAAACATAGAACAAGGAAAGACTTAATGTCTTTTGAAATAGAGCAGACCCAAACTTCTGTTATATCTTGGAAGTTATTTGTCTTATGTAATCCATATTAACCCTTTCCTTCATGTGAATGCCTTTTCATGCCTAATTTAAGCAAACACAGTTGACCCAGATCAGATGGCTCCTATAGGAGCTGTCTGATCAGCCTATGTTTGATTATGAAATCATAATAGAAATGACTCGACAGTTTCTACCAAAATCAAAACATCCTGTGTACATAATTATGCCATTATAAGAAATCGGCTAACAGATATCTATGATGTCATAATTTCTGACATGAATATGTAACAGGGAATGGGTTAATTACCTGAATATTCATCAGATAACATTGTGTAACAGATTATGTCTGATCCCGATCTTTGTGATCCAGAAATCTTATATCCATCTGTATCGTGTACATTTACAATCGGCAACAAAACAAGAATTCTATACAATCTATCTAATAGTTTTGATACATTGAATTAATTCATTAAAATCCTATATTTCTTGTGTATGCATTTATAATGCAATTTGTTCCAAAGTTGACCACACCTCTGCGATAAAGTTGGATCAATTGAAAATACCTCAATTACCGTTAGTATTCTAAGACCCAATACCCTCTCTCCACCAGTTTGTAATGCTGAACAATTCAATCTAACTTTAGACTGGTAGAGTAGCAAATAGTGTAGACCCTGATCAAACGGCTCCTTCAGGAGCCGTTTGATCTGAGTCTGCACTATTTGCCTAAGTTTGTCTGATTGAAGTAATCAAGGTAAATCTAAAACCTTCTTGTGAGAAAGGTATGCTCAAAAAACCACAAACATGGTTGGGTATCCCAGTAATCCACTGTCATCAATTCTTCAGTACACTGTACAGGGTTGTGTATGTGAAAATCAAAAACATTTGCAAACAGTTTTAATCCAGATCAAATGTCAAGCATGTCATCAAAATATAAATTGGTATATTTGGATATTTTTTTTTATTTTAAGAAAGGGGAGAAATGTCTTTAAAAATTAAGAAAAGAAAAACACACGCAAACGATTTGTGGACAAAAATTACTGTTCATGTTAAAAGTTAACAGTTATAAGAGAATTTCACCTGTATCGAATTTTTAAGGGTACAATACCAGACAGGGAAACCGTCTGTATTCTGTAAAGCCCCGCTAAACCAGACATTCAAATTACATGTAGTACCAATATAAGTCTTTAAGACAGATGGCAGCTTAATGCAGGGTGAAAGTCATGCAGAAAGCTCTTTTGGGAGCTTTCTGTATGACTTTAATCCTGTATTAAGCAGCCACCTGTCTTAAAAGGTCTAAATTCTTCCTACTATAATTCTGGTCTAGAACGGTTTTACTTTAATCAGTATCATGACCTCGTCTACAGGTATTAGCAGTGATGCGACAATTTGCAATAGGTGTAAGTAATTTTTTTTAGCTACAGACCGTTTTATTCTTTGCGGATGAATTACTGTAAGGTGGGACACCGATTATACTGTCACGACATACCTTTGTCAACTAGAATTGTTTTCCGCTAAAAAAAATGTTATATGTAATTTGAAATAGCAAGCACCTGTTTCTTTGTTTGGGAATGAAGTTGTGTGAGAAGATTATATTCATAATCAAACATCTGATCTGGGTCATTTAATTGAATCTGATCTAGGTCACTTGGAAATCTAGATACCCATCTGCAAATGTCTGCAAATATTGTGTGCTAAATTTTTCCAGCATTTCTCTTCAAAGATGCAGTTGGTGTCAAGCAGTTTAGATCCTGATGAGACACAGGAGACACAGATTTACTCAGTTGGATCCAAACCATTTTCACCGCTAGCATAATTATAAAGAGCTAATATCAAATGCATAACGATTCTGTTTTAAAAACATTTATGTTTATCCTTTATTCCATAAATATGCCTTTCACACCATGCAAACAGAGTAGACTCAGGGTCTGCACTGTTTGCTAATGGAATTACAGAGATCTGGTTCTACAGTGTTTACTAGGGCAAAAACTTTTCTCGTCTGTATACCATCAACCCATTCCATCATAGGCTATTTTTAGATCCAACCACTTTGAATAAATCTACCGAAAAGGAGCATTTAAACTAGAGAAAAAGAAAATTTTAGAATGTTGTAGATTGAAACCATTGTGATAAATAGAGCATTTGCTCCTCTAGGAGCAAATGCTCTATTTATCACAATGGTTTCAAAAGGTGATTTTTACGGAGGTGTAGAAAGGCGTATTTATGGAGGAAAGGGTTAAAAACATTAAGCCAATTATTTCCTAACCCTTTCCTCCATGAGTATTCATGTAACAATTAATGATGTCATGAATATTAATTAGATTAATATGTTATAATGGCACATGGACACAGATTTTTTTTTTACCATGGCAGAAACTATAGAATCATAATATCTATGTTACATTTAAGCAATTACAAAGCAGACTCTGATCAGATGACTCCTACAGAAGCCATCTGATCTAGGTCTATCCTGTTTGCAAAGGCATACAAAGGCTTATTTATGAAGTAAGGGGGTAAACACTATAATACTTAATAATAATTAAGTGGCCATTCATTTATTTAAGATAGGAGTCTTTAAAAGCAGGTGTTTGCTAAATAACCCTTTCCTCCATAAATATGCTTTTCTATGCCTCTGTAAAAGTCACTTTTTGAAACCATTGTGATAAATAGAGCATTTGCTCCTAAGGAGCAAATGCTCTATTTATCACAATGGTTTCAGAACTACAAAATTCTTAAGGCTTTTTTCTCCAATTAATGCTCCTTTTTGGTAGATTTATTCAAAGAGGTTGGGTCTAAAAAAATCTTACGAGGGAATGGGTTAATGCTGGGCAAAAGTAATGCAAAAAGCTCCTGTAGGAGCTTCCTTCATTACTTTTGACCTGCATTAAGCTATGACCTGCTTTACAGACCAATAATTATACCACTTTTTGATGGCTGTTTAAGACAGGTTCTACTGTAATCAAGAATCTTTAAGGAACACTCTTTTGATCAATCAAAACATGCAATTAAAGAAACTTTTGTGTGTAGATTGTAGATTGAAAAGTTGACACTGAAATTAAACCTTAACAAGATTCTTTTGAAACAATCATTCACTTCAACCATATCAACATTTTAAAGGGATAAATGTGACAATTTCACAGGTGGCCTATGTGATATAACAGTAGTTAAAATCGCTGGATAGAGCCTTGAATGCCCATTACATACATATGACCCAAAATATATGTCACAAATATTTACAACACCAGGTAAATTCACCTTTTTAACACAAAGTAGCTTTTTTACTAGAAAAAATGGCCTCTGCTTCAAATCTAAAACTACATTTTTAAATGATTTGTTTTCAATAGTACAGCCCAACTATGAAACAGTTTGTAAACTGATCATGAGACACGGAGTTACAAGGTGTATCATCTAGATCCAAACTATTTACAAATATTATTGACAGACGGTAGGAGAGAGTTCAGCTTTACTGAGGATCAAAATGACATGAAATTATAAAGTGATTAAAGCTGCAATGAGCCACTTTGAATGATGCATAATTTTAAAGTGGAATGGTCCATCTATGTTTAACCCATTACCTCATAGGCTATTTTAAGACCCAACCTCTTCGAATAAATCTACCAAAAAGGAGCATTTACTACAGAAAAGTAAAATTTTAGAACTGTATAGTTTAGAAACCATTGTGATAAATAGAGCATTAGCTCCTGTGGAACAAATGCTCTGTTTATCACACACCTGGTTTGAAGAAGTGTTTTTACAGAAGCGTCAAAGGGCGTCGATATGAGGGAATGGGTTAACCCTTTCCTCCATAAGTATGCCTTTCTATGCATTTGCAAACAGGGTAGATCAAGATCAGACAGCTCCTGAATAAGTCTTCTGATCAGGGTCTGCTCTGTTTGCTTATGAAATTATAATAAATCTCACTCAACTTTTTCTACCAATACCAAAACATCTTGTGTACATTATGTGGTTATAAAAATTCAGGTAATAGATATTCATGACAATATTATTTCTTACATGAATATTAAATAGGGAAAGGGTTAATTGTAACAGAGGACAATTTGCCGACAGAAGTTGAACTTTGCGTTGAACAATTACCATTAATTGAAAAATATTACAATAAGAAGGAGAAACAAGAGCCGCATGCAGTGCCAACGCTCGTCTGATTTGGTGCTTGTCCAGCTAAATTAAAATTGTTTTAAAAAAATAAAGGGCCATAACTCCAAATTTTGAAATCAAGAGTTATGGTTCTTATATAGGGGCTTTCTCCTCATAAAATCTACCCACCTGTTGATACCTCTTATACTTTTCGAGTAATGAGCTACATTAAAGTTTTTGCATGCCGACGAGGATGACTACAACTAGATCTACGACCCAGTGATCACAATAACTTCAAATTTCTTCGAAACAGATGAGCTAATAAACAAAATTATTTAAATGCCTTTTGAGGATTTTGCAAACAGATTAGACACATATATTTTTTGGTGTCATTGCAAACAGAAAAGGTTTTATTTTCTGTGCATTTTTTGTGCTTAAATTACACCTTTCAGTTATACTTACTTTGTTTGTCTGTCATTATAAGCATAGAAGAAATATCACTCTCTTAAATATTTATCTTTATTCAAAAGTTTATCTAAAACAGATAGACATGTACTACTAATATGTACAACCAGTGAATAAACTTGTACATCAGCAATCTTTTTTGTACCAATGATGATTTGTTGAACTGTGAATTTATTGAAATAAAATATGTTTAAACTTAAATTTCAGCCTGATCCCACATGAATATTCAAATGAGAAAAAATGACGCCTTTTGACGCCACTCCAAAAGTCACCTGTTGAAACCATTGTGATAAATAGTTTATAAATAATGATAAATATTTATCACAATGGTTTAAAACTACAGAATTCTAAAACTGTTCTTTCCTCAAGTTAATGCTCCTTTTCGGTAGAATTATTCAAAGTGGTTGGATCCAAAAATAGCCTATGAGGAAATGGGTTAATTACCTGAACTTTATAAGGGAAGATTTGACTATTGCAGAAGCTGTAGAATCAGATCTGTCTCAAAAGTAGACAGAATAAACCCTGATCAGACAGAAGCCTGGTCTGGGTCTGCACTGTTTGCAATTGTGTGTGAAAAGGCCTTTCTATCATTACCTGAATTAAAGAAGATGAATGACTTTTACAATTAAACCTGCCTACAGATGCATTATTTATTTGTTATAACTGTACATATAACTTTATTTATTATAACTGTGGGGAAACATGTTTTACTCTTTACATACTCTATACAGTAGAACCTATCTTAAGCAGCTTTCAAAAAGGTCCAATAATCCAGGGTCTTTAAGATATAGAAGTTTCTGCATTACTTCAGAGTTCTGCCCTGTATTAAGAAACCACCTGCTTTTCATGACTTCTATGTTCAATAAATGAATGGCCGCCTAGGACATATTCTAATGTAGATAGGCCTTTAAACACCTTTGTAAAGAGAAGACTCATCAGTTTTTGCCATGGTCAAATATATCCTTACTAATAAAACTTCAGCTAATAATATTTGTATGGTATTATTTCTTACAGGAATATTCCTGAAGTAAATGACTACACAGGCATTTTAAAAACAGAGAAGACCCCTTTTATCATTCAAAATGCAGTAACAAATCTATTAATTTATTTTAGATTTCATTTATGAATGATCTCTAATATTATTCCACTATGAAAGTCAGCCATTTAAAGGGTTACCTTTTCCTTCATTATTAGCCATTTAAAGGGTTACCTTTCCCTTTATAATAATGAAAGTATTTTGCAAACAGAGAAGATCCAGATCAGACAGTTTATGTAGGAGTTGTCTGATCACAGTCTGCTCTGTTTGCTTATAGAATTTTAGAGATCAGATCATACAGCTTTTTGTCTAAGCCTAACATTCCCATCAAAATCGTTCAATCATTCACATAAGTGATCAATTCATGCATAAATGTAGAATAGGGCAAGGATTTTTAAAGAAAATAAAAAGCCACCTGGAAATTGACCATGACTGACATCTACATCTGATACAAGATGTGACTATATAATTAATTGACATCCCAGAGCAGTCCAATTAAGGTCAAATAAATCATTTATCACTTCCTGCCTGCTTCTGTACAATAAAGACCACTATCTCAGGTAAGGCAATTGTTTTTATCTTTACTTCTTTACCTCTCAGTTGCACCCTACTGGTTCTCAATACCATCTTGACACCTTAACCACATGGCCCCCATATTGTTTCTACTGTATAACAATAGCCCCTAATTGCCCCTAATGAGGCACACTTCCACACTTATCACCTATCAACCTAACAGAACCCCGTTACCTGGTGATTGAATGGGGAGGGGATACTCTTAATAATGTAATTACCTGGTTGTTACATAATATCCTATAACTGACCAGGAGATCTGATATGATCATGCAGAGATTCAATTAAATGGCTCAGTACTCAATTTTTGTGAGCTCTGATTGGTTTGGGCAGCTACTTATCTGGTCATTGGCAACACCAAGCAATATAAAGTGGTCAATAGTACTCTGCTATATTATTCATCAGTTGTCACCTAGTGTCAGTGTCCAGTGCTTGACCAGCAGTGAACACTAACCTGTCCCATACAAGTTCAGTGTATTGGCTAGATATATTACTATTGGACTACTGGCAGTACTATTGGAATTATTGACTCGAGTCGAAGCCTGGGACTATCAGTGGTGTCTATATGTGTCTGTCACCAACATCAGATTATACACTGGTCTATGATCTTGGCTGTGATCTGAAAGTTTGTACTGAAAACTTAAGGATTTAGATTAAAACAACAGGTAAGTGCTTAAATCTTGCCTTCATAAATATTCATGTAAGAAATAAAACATCAATCTGCTCTGTTTGCTTTCTTTTGAAATGCTATAGATTGGATTCTAGTTTTTGTTAGAGCAACAAAAATCATTGAAAAGTTAACATTATAAATATAAGGTAATAAATATTCATGAGATCACTATTTCTTACATGAATATTGATCAGGGAAACTGAACAGTTAACAGATACTGAAATGTCTGTTAAGTTAAATTGTCAGTTAAAGCATCATATTTGCTACAGGTTTTTGAAACAGTACAGATCCTAATTAGACAGGAGCCCTTTGATCTGGGTCTACATTGCATGTAAATGCCAGTTAAATTGCCACAAACAGTCTAAAGGTTAAACAGCTAAAATCACACATCTGACTAGCCTGTACTGCTATACCATAAATAAATATTATCCAATTCCACCATTAATGCCTAAATGTCAGTGCAATTAAAACTAATGCAAGTGCAATATTTGCTTTTAGTCTACACCTACAAATAATACATATTTAATTTGAAGATGCAACATTACTGCATAGGTACAATAGAAGAGTCATGACACAATTACTCTTGTTATACACAAGTAGTCTACACTTGGTGCCCCCTTATCTAATCCCTACTGTAAGGGATTTAGGTGCCCAGATTTGACACAAGCTGTATTTACAGTGAAACCCCTCTAAACTGGGTGTTGCATTTGGTATAAATATCGGTCTTGAAGACTGGTGACAGCTTAATGCAGAATGAAAGTCATGCAGAAAGTTCCTCTAGGACCCTGCATTAAGCAGCCACCTGCCTAAAAGTATCTAAATTCTTCTCTACTAGAACTCCTGTTTAGAGGGGGTTTACTGTATATAGGGTAAGCCACCACCTTAATATTGTACTCCATAGATACGCCTTTCAGTATCTTTGCAGTGTAGACCTAGATCAGACATCGGATCAGAGTCTGCTAAATATTTGAATATGAAATATTATAAAATCTGACGCTAGTTTCTGGCCAAAAGTTCCTTTGTCAATATGCAATTATAAAAAAAATAAACTAATCAATATTCATGAGGTAAGTATTTCATGAATATTTATTGAGTAAAGTGTTAATTGTTCCTGTTATTAAAATTTCAATACCTTCTTTTATCCCAACAAATCCTTTGGCTACCTAGTAAAAATTTGCTAAATACAAAAAAAATATTTGAAGCTAACACACCACCTCAGCCCCCTCTTAAACCATAGTTTAAAATTAAATTCAGAATGGGCTCGAAACAACTGCTAAATAACCTTCTATCTGGTCTTGTTCAACACTGCTTGTAAAGTACTTTCATTTGTGCAAATGAAGCCAGTAAACCAGTCATGGTCAGCGTGTTTTAATAGTTTGTAGTTTGTTTCATAAGTAAACATGTTGTGGTGTTCAAATATTCTCTGTGTGTTTACACAGCCCTATATAATACAAGGAACAGTATAAAGAGAAGAAAAGTCTTGAATAGACTGACTGATTAAGCCCTCACATCGAGACCTTTTCACCCCGTTATTTTGTTAGTTTTGTCCGAAATGTTTGCGATTATATTTCCGCTGCGACAAAATCAGTAACTATTGTACAATCGCCTTCGACCATGTGTCTTCAAAGTTAAGAGTATAAGATTTGTGTGGAAAATTTAACACTCAATTGTGTGCTGCGGATATTTAGTTAAAAAAAATTTCTGGACTTAACTAATATGCTCAAAATTGAAGGTAAATATTGCAGCATTTAGAGTATAGAACTCTCTTTTGTCGACCTGTTTCAAGAAATCAAATATTCATAGGAATATTGTCAATGTTCAATTACAGCAGTGAATGTTGTATAAAAATTTAATAATGGCTTGCAAATTTATGGTGCAGCCCTAAAGCGGTGCCCTTTGGATTCATTTAAATAACTGTTGTGTATATTTATTAACATTGGGTAATCTAACAGTGAATATGTAGAGCTCGAGAATTAACTAACGCTTTATTCCATAAATACACCTTTCTACACCTTTGCAAACAGAGTAAAACCCAGACGGGTCCTATAGGGGCTGATCAGGGTCTGGTCAGATGGCTACCACAGGAGCTGTCTGATCTGAGACTACTCTGTTTGCAAAGGCAGAGAAAGGCATACTTATGGAGTAAAGGGCTAAACTTGCTAGGATATTTTGAATGACAAACAGTGTAGCCCCTGATCAGAGGGCTCCTCTAGGAGCTCTCTGATCTGGGTCTACACTGTTTGCAAATGACAGTGCATGTGTGTCCCACTTTCAATGGGTTAACACTGTGGGTAAGTTTATATTATCTTCGCAAACAGCTTGGATCCAGATCAGACACCAAGAAACTAAGCATCTCATCAGAATCTCAACTGTTTGACATTCTGATTGTACTTTCGAATTTTATAAAATAGCAGAAATATCATATGTACTTTTAGAAATGAAACAGACTGCACATTTAGCAGATTGATTTAAAGGTTTAACAGAATTGTGATACGAGATTCATTTTTTCATCAAAAGAATTTCATGAAGTTAATCAAATGAATGAAAGACAACATTCAGAATTATTAAAAATGAAGACAATTTTGTACAAATCTAGTGCCTTGTGTGGCTGTGGCATAAATACTGTTTTATGACAGTTTTATTCGCTATGAGCGTGTTACAACTTTTTAACAATATTGTTTCAATATGGTCACGTCTTTAGATAAGCGTAAACCTTACCCTTGCTGCAAACCAAAGCATTTGTATGGATTGAGCAAATATTTGGTAATCTTTGCAAATAGTTTGGCTACAGATTACATGTCCAGTTACCCAGTATTTGACATCTAGATTACAATTTTCTGTCATTTTGAGTTTGTCTTTCGAAAGAAAAGGGGGAGTGGGGGAACTACATTGAGTTTTGAAGCAGACATCAATATTGCTTGAAGTGCTAAAGCTTAGGCTCATTTGATGGTTTCGACAACCAGAAACATTCCCCGTGCGTGCAAATTTTCTTTCATCCTGCAGCAATTATATCGTATATTGTACAAGGGAGTCACTTAAATTATAAATGTATCACTTCAGCCAATCAAAATTTGTCCTCACACCAAATAATGCCCTCAGGACGGAAATAGGTTCTCGAGACTTTTATCAACAAGGTGCAATAGTCCTGGGACCTCAGTCTTCATGATAAGTTGATAGGTGTCGTGTCTGTGTGTCTGCCATGTGGTGTGCGAGGGCAAGTAATTTCTCCAGAGACGAGAATTAATACCGCAAAGGACAGAAGTGACAAAAGGACCAAATTTATTGAATAGCCACACTGTACCGACATAGTGCTCGAGTTACCTGTGAATTTCCTCAGATGTGAGGGGAGGTAACTGATGCATAACTGGCAGACAGGCCAGTGATAAGTACAGCTGGTAGTAGAGTTGGGGGGAAAAACCAGTAGCGGATGACAGTGATAGATATCGTACACACACATCAGTTGTTAACCTACAGTTCTGTGATATGGATGTATATAATAGCTACATGTATGTATAGTACTTGTGCCAGTCTGAACTATACCTTTAAAAAAAAAATTGAAATTGCCTATTTTGGAGATAAGTGAATAATTTTTTTATGGTCACAGTGAAATCTTGTGCAAGGATATTTCTATTTGGTGTAAAACATTATCCCACGATTAGCATCAAATGGATTTTTTAGCGATGGATTAACAATAAAATGATGATACATCATGACCTGCCACTGTAGGTAGTGATTATTTACCAGGTAATGGACTGTGCAAAAATATGCTTTTAATAATTCTACAATTATTTTTGGAAAAACAAAACTTTAATGCTGTTAGATGTTTAATATCATTATGGTGGTAAAATGCTTATTTGAATGTTTAGTAAAGAAGAATTGATAACTTTTTAGGCAGGTGACTAATTAATGCAGAGTGGAAGTCATGCAGAAAGCTCCAAGAGGAGCTTTTAACCTGCATTAAGCTACCATCTGTCTTAACCCTTTCCTCCATAAATACGCCTCTGTAAAAATCACCTATTGAAACCATTGTGATAAATACAGCATTTGCTCCTATAGGAAGGTTTCAATGGTTTCATAACCACAAAATTCTAAAATTTTCCTTTTCTCTAGTTAATGCTCCTTTTTGGTAGATTTATTCAAAGTGGTTGGATCTAAAAATAGCCTATGAGGGAAAGGGTTAAAAAACGATAATGACACTTATTTGAGTGTTCAGATTAGGCAGCGTGTATTATCAAAGAGACAATCCTAAAAGAGTGATCACAACATACGGTTTGGTGAAGAAATAAAGGAGTTATTGTCGAAAATGTTTTAATTTACGCAGCTTATCTGTGCCTCTGGATTAGTGAGGTTTTACTGTATGTAAAATATTTTGTCAATATCATAGTCATGAATTTTTATTCTGAGAATGTAAAAGACGCAACTTAGGAGCAATTTTCAAAGACTGAATCAGATACGGAGCTGCACTTTTACAAATGCATCTGTTTCTGCTATCAAAATCTTTATTGTAGATAACTTCCATTCTTTTCTGAAAACACTGCAAAATACCGACTTATAAGATTACAGAAGCAGAACATTTATATATTGCTTGAAACAATGATGAGATGTAAGATTGAAAACATTAACACTGTTCATGCCAAGACATCGTTTGTAAAACGTCTTGTCTACGGCATTTTCAAAGTTGATTTGTCTTCAAAATTTCGGTCAGAGTATCAAACAGCTTAACCCATTCCCTCATCTAGAGACTATTTTAAGATCCAACTTCTTTGAATAAATATACCGAAAACGAGCATTAACTAGATAAATGGAAAATTTAAGAATTTTGTAGTTTGAAACTATTGTGATAAATAGAGCATTAAATTTTGCTCCTATAGGAGCAAATGCTCTATTTATCACAATGGTTTCAATAGGTGATTTTTACAGAGGCGTATTCATGGAGGAAAGGGTTAAATACTGATGAGACGCCAAGTTACATCTGGATCCAAACTGTTAATTTGCAGTTTAGTTTTAATGTTCAAAATAGTTAATTAACCCTTTCTCTGTTCTATGCTTATTCCAAATTTCAATACCTACTGAATATTCATGGACAAAATAGTTAAAATTAAATATCGAAGGTGGAACGTTGTAACATTTTAGAAAGCAAAGAAACAGATCTTTCATTAGCAAGCAGAGCGGACCTTGATCCTATAATGAACCATCGGATCTGGGTCTACTCTGTTTGAAAATGCGTGAAAAAGCGTTTATATTAAGGAAAGGGTTAAATATACCATTCATCCCTTACGGCTAAGGTGTTTACCGCTAGGTGACTTTACAAACTAGGTTACAGCCATGTAAATGACTTCATCCTCACCTCACATGGCAACCGTTTTCATCAAGTTTATAAAATTGTAGACAAAACAATAAATTACCTAGTTATTTGACAAGTAGTCAAGGTACACAAAGCAACTTTTAACCTGCAATAATTGTCATCTGCTTCAAGTTTCAAATTACTCTTACCTTCTATTTCTTTAAACCCTTTCCCTGTTGTGTATTTATTCCGAATTTCAATACCTACTGAATATTCATGGACAAAATAGTTATAATCAAATATGGCCGGAATATTGTAGCCATTTTAGAAAGTAGATAAACATCTTTAAAATTTCACAAGCAATTTTCAGAGCAGACCCTGATCTGATGGCTCCTACAGGAGTCGTCTGATCTGGGTCTACTCTGTTTGCAAATGCGTGAAAATGCAGTTAACCCCCCCCCTTTCCATGTTCAATATTCATGTAAGAAATAATGCCATCATGAATATAATTATACTAGTTGAATTTTATAATGGCATACAAATACTAGGTCTACTCTGTTAACCCTTTCCCTCATATAAACATGTTTTCACGCATTTGCAAACAGAGTAGACCCAGATCAGACGGCTCCTAGAGGAGCCGTCTGATCAGGGTCTACTCTGTTTGCTAGTGGAGTTTGAAATATCTGTTACTTTTCTTTCTAAAATGGCTACAATGTTCCACCTTCCATATTACATTATAACTATTTTCTCCATGTATATTCAGTAGGTATAGAAATTTGGAATAAACATAGAACAGGGAAAGGGTTAACATAGACATAATTATATATTGAGTAAAATGTTAATATCACTAACCATCAAACCCTATATTGTGTAGAAATGTCTCTCCGAAATGATATCCATCCTTTTCCTACCAGATTCATTTGATCTAGGTCTCCTATGTTTACACTGGTATGAAAAGGTATTTATATGAGGGAGATGGTTAAAGAGTGATTACAAAACGGGGTCTGTTGGAGAAATCATTATCTAAATATTCAAAATACACCACTTATCTACATGTAACTTAAACTTACAAGAAAAGAATTTGATCAAGATCATCTGACAATAGAAACAAGGCTAGAGTGAAATGCTTTTAGCAAGACTAACAGAGAGTCAGACAATATAATTATATGATACACTAAAACCAGTTCTTTTGGATGAAATAAAAGAAATGTGTACTGTGAAAATGAAAGTTTTGTATATGAAAGCTAATTATTCAGACAATTTGTACATCTAGGATAGGCAAGATTTTCACTCATGCAAAAGGTTTCTTTCTTATCTTTTTTATTTGAATAAATACCGAAAGAAAAGAAAAACTGCCTTTTCCAAAAAAAAAACCCCCAACCAGTGGACCAAAAATGAATATATTTTTGTTGTTGTTGAATTTGATATAAATGAAAGCAAGATACTTTAAACAGTGTATGGTTGGTTAGCAATAAATTCAATGTTGGACTATAAATAGGAGATTACAACATATCAAAATATCATTTGCGATTTAATCTAGCCTAATACCTGTGAAGTACACCAGGTAACATTGATTTGTCAAAACACAAAGGATACGCTATACAGTTCAGGATTAACCCTTTCAACACTGAATATTCAAAGTGGAATAGCCCATCAGTGCTTAACTATAGAATCCATTCAATACGAAAGGTTTAAATTTGCAAAAGGACTTTGAAAGACAAACATTGCAGACCCTGATCAGAGGACTCCTCTAGCAGCACTCTTATCTGGATCTATACGGTTTATAAATGTCAGTCCATGCGTGTCTTACATTGAAAGGATTAAGCGAGACATACTTTCATCTACATGTCACATAACCGTGGAATGTGATCACATCGAACACAGACGATCAAGTGATCGCGATTTAAATGTTGTGTCTGGATGTTTTAGGCTTAAACCTGTGATTTTGTAAGTTAATTCATTGTTTTATTAACTTAAATGATTTTGGAAAAAATATAAGTTATCTTCATATTTGTACCAATTCAGCTGTTTACACAAGATTATTTGTTAAAATATTTGTTAAGAAAAATAAAAGTATATACCGGTATATACATTTTTTAAGGCTCTTACTAGAGGTTTGATCAGGATTTTACAACAGTAAAAAGTCTGCTCTGTTCTCAAAGTTTCTCATCTGTTTCTCTTAATAATACAATCAGTGTGTCTAAGTTTGGATCCAGATGAAATGCCAAATAGTTTGGTGTCACATCAGGATCCTGCTTGCATAGGTTATCAAGATTTGCCATTAGCGTAGAAAGTGTTGAATGTGGGGCACATATGTAAGTGACTGGCATTTGCAAACAGTGTAGACCTCTGACCAGGGTCTGCACTGTTTGTCATTACAAGTTTTCAGCCTTTCATAGTGTATGAACTCTATGGTTATTCCACTCTGAAAATTCAGCATTGAAAGGGTTAACTCTTTCCTCCATAAATACGCCTTTCTACGCCTCTGTAATAATCACTTCTTGAAACCATTGTGATAAATAGAGCATTTGCTCCTAT
The DNA here is from genome assembly GCA_963576725.1 of Azorinus chamasolen. Lineage (NCBI taxonomy): Eukaryota > Metazoa > Mollusca > Bivalvia > Cardiida > Solecurtidae > Azorinus > Azorinus chamasolen. The sequence goes on along the minus strand of OY755236.1, from coordinate 71,142,754 downwards.
AGGAGCAAATGCTCTATTTATCACAATGGTTTCAAACTACAACATTCTCAAATTTTACTTTTCTCTAGTTAATGCTCCTTTTGGGTAGATTCATTCAAAGAGGATGGGTCTAAAAATAGCCTATGGAGGAAAGGGTTAAACAAAAGGTTAAGCAAGTGTGGAACAGAATTACCGTAAGATGTTCAGTAATACATATAAAATCTTGGCGACAGTTCGGGGAGTTAATTACTGAAGAAACATGCTTCAAAGTCATTAAGTGACAATAAATTAAACTTCTTCCGTAATTTTGTGATGCAATAAACACATTGCCTTACTCTGACTTAAACATGTAATGGTGGTAAAACATTCTTCTTTGTACATTGTTCTATGAATGTATGCAATTAAAAAGTGGAGACTCGGCTTAAGGCAATGTTTGCTATACACATAAATCCTCACAATGATCGTTTCAGTGTTCGCAAAATACAATTCAGAAAACTGATTATTCTGTGCATTTGAAAGAAAATTTTGTTCAATTATGTTCTATCGGATTTGCGATTTATGTTAAGCCTGAATGGTGGATATTTTCTGAGTTAATTGGTCATGTCAAATTGGCAGATTTTATCGGGCCTGTTTTCATTGCTACACTCGCTCTGTCCCATAATGCAAAACCATCCATACACAGTGGTTAGTCGAGTCTTGTCTGTGCACACAAAAACTTGGACGAGTTTATTGGAGATACTTTCGTTTCGGAATTTATTATTTATAAGTTTGTGCTCTTGGAGCTCTGTCACAGGTAACGCAAATATTTGAGATATTTCTACCTTTATCACTTCAACGTTTTAATCAATGTTTCTCCTTTATTGTTTGGCCTATATGGTAACAGCAAACTGTGATGGTTAAATAATTTTTCTTTTGAGTTTGGCAAACACGCTCTATTCAATACGGGCTGACTCATCACCGTTCTTTGAAGCCTTAATGAAAACTCTTTCACAATGACCAACATATTTTTGATGGAGATGTTTAGCTTATAAACTTTCCTCTTACAATGACCGAAAAGGAAGACTGTCTATATAATTTAATCCTTCTAAAATCAAAATATTGAAAATTTTCTTTAACCTACTCCATAGTCATGTCTTTTTTACGCCTTTGTAGAGTAGACCCAGATAAGACAGCTCCTGCAGGAGCCGCCTAGCCGCCCGATAAGGGTTTACTACGTTTGCTTATGGAATAATATAGATCTGCGTCTATACATTCTGCCACAGCCAAAATTTCCTGTGTTCATAATTTATGCCCTCATAAAAATTCATCTTATTAAGTATTAATTTAATATCCATGATGTCATTATTTCTTACATGAATATTCATGGAGTAAAGGATGAACTACTTTCATAACCATGTTAACATAGTGTAGTATGTACAGCCAAGCCTCGCTAATACGATCAAGCAAAAGAAGAATAAATCTAGATTTTTAAAGTAGATGGTTCAGCTTAATGCAGGACATAAGTAATGCAGAAAGCTCCTATAGGAGCTTTCTGCATTACTATTGCCCTGCATTAAACATCCACCTGCTTTTACAGACTCCTTGGTTAATAAATGTTGCGGTTGCATTAGCGCGACTTTACAGTAGATGTAAATACACACATCAATGATTGTTACATTGTTTAGCAAGTCAGTCAGACAATTGAACCTTTTCCATGATGAATGAATATATCGACCTTTGACAAAAATTTCTGCTTCACTTACGATCTTCATATTCCTTTTTTTGTGTAGCAGGTGTACATTTCAAGAATAATTACCTCCCCTTCTTATGGGTGTATAAATTTTGTGATCATGTCAGCAAACGATTTACTGTACTTTCTACATATCGTTATTTTATTTTAATGTTCTAGATTTCAGAAATTATTTACAAGATTATTGCACCACAAACTCAACATTTTCATCAAAACTAAAATCTGGAAAATTTGTTTATTGTCAATATGAAATGTTACATCTTCAAATTCCTAATGGAGCCATCTGATCAGGGTCTGCTCTGTTTCCTCATAGTATAATATACATGTAGATCTTATTCTACAGTTTCTGCCTGGACCAAAAAGTCCCGTGTCCATATGCCATTATAAGAAATAATCTTATTAACATGTATGATATCATTATTTCTTACATGAATATTCAACAGGGAAAGAGTTAATCACCAAGGAAGTTTTTTGATGAACTTGACCATGAAAACCATTACCAGTATCTTTCATTAATTAGTGCATGTTCTAGGTGACATGAGAATCTTTGTAAAAATTTCAGAAAAAATCTTCACTGTGATCATCACAAACAAATCTGGCATTTGACAGTTGATGAACATGTACCTTTTTTTCTTTCATTTACCCATATCATACATTACTGTACTTTAAAGTACTTGCGAACATTCACACAAATTGAATCAATATTTAGTAAACTCTTTCAGCAGATCTAGATCAAATTTTGTGATCATAGTTTTTAGAGTTTTATCCTTTACTTCAAAGACCTGTCTTTCAATACCTTTGCAAACAGAGTATATCCAGATCAGACAGCTCCTATAGGAGCTGTCTGATCAGGATCTGCTCTGTTTGCTAATGGAATAATACAGTTCTAGGTCTACACTATTTGCCTAAGTTTGTCTCTCTCAAAATCTAAGGTGACTACAGTAAGTATTCAGATAGACAAACATAGTGCAGATCCAGAATAAATGGCTCCTGTTTGATCAGGGTCTACGCCATTTGTTACCATGTCAATTTAATGTTAAGTTATAGAAATGGGGTCATATCTAAATGGGTGTCTGAATACTTACTGTAATTTGGGTATAAACATCGTTATATATGGACTATTGGTCAAAATACTAAAACTGGTAATGATCTAGGTACAATAGACCTTATGAACAAGTGACAGTAATTGTTATTTCTCTGTCATTACAGTACAAAAATTATGCCTACAATTTGTATCACATTTTTCACTGAAAAAAGATCATTATATGATATCTATTACTTAAATTTTTTCAGTAATAGATATCATACAATGACCTTTTTTGTTAATCTTCAGCGCTCTGAACCAATTGTCATCTAAAAAAAGTGTTTCACGATTGGGCATTTTATCACTTTCTTTTAAGACGAACAGTTCTGATCCTGTACAGAAACCGCTACTCAGAGTGTCTCATCAGGGCCCAATTAAGCTTGATGCAAATGTTATCACCAAATCACCCCCTTTACTCCATGAATACTCATGTAAGAGACATGATGACATCATGAAAGATGATATTATGAATATTATCATACAGAATTTTTACAGAACGTCAGGCACTTGCAGAAACTGAAACTATAGAATCAGATCTACCGGTATATTATTCGATAAGCAAACAGAGCAGACCCTTATCTGCAGATGGCTCCTACAGGAGCCATCTGATCTGGGTCTACTCTGTTTGTTAAAATGTTAAAAGTACAGGGTTAAGAACACCAATTCTTTATAATATCATTCTTTCCGACAGGTAATTGATTTAACAGTAGTCTAGTATCCAAGTGGAATTATTTACATTTTCCGACACCTAACATTACAAGGGTATTACGTTTCATATCTAACAATTTCGAAAGAAAGCGCTTTTTGTTAGAAACCTACCCATGTGTCTGAACTATTCTACAGAACAATTATTTTCCCGATTTTTTCGGAAAAAAGGAAACCTTTCAGTACAAAGGTGTTTCACCTTTTATTTAGAGTTATTCCTTTAACAAAGGAACAGGGCAATTATGGAGAATATGGGTGAAAATATTCTCTCAAGGATATTCTGGCCATTTAACGTGCTTTACCACATAAACGGGAGGTGACTAATTCTGTAGCACGGATTACACCTATAATTGGCAATCACAAATTGACTGGTATTTGAAACAGCTGGAGTCTTGAGTAGATGCCAAAAAACCTAGATACCAGATCAAGATCCATACCTTGTTACTGCAAAGAGAGTGTCTATAAAATATACAGCCAAATATTCTTTGTTGGAAATTTTGAACACAAATTATCATTTTCTTTTTTACAACACCATCTAAACAGTTGCTAAATTACCTTTAGTTATCAACAGGGATCAATTCGATTGAAAGTGGGTGTTTGGAAGTCATTTACATCATAATTTCAGTGGTAAGAGAAGAGAAAATCTGATGATTCTGGCCAAATCACACTTTGTTTGTAAGAAATTACAATTCAGGTGGAAAATTAAATAGTAAACTCAGCACATAAAATTATGACTCTTAAGATAATGGTACAAATGCATATTTTTTTAATCGACGTCTTTTGATGCTTCTATAAAAGTGACTTTGAGAAACCATTGTGATAAATAGAGCATTTTGCTCCAATATAGGAGCAAATGCTCTATTTACATGTATCACAATGGTTTCAAAACTACAAAATTCTGAAAATTTCCTTTTCTCTAGTAAATGTTCCTTTTTGGTAGATTTAATCAGCGACGTTGGATCTAGTGAACTTTGATGTAAGATATAATAACATCACAGGGATCATCCTAGGTCAAAATTAGAGGAGAAAAGACGATTTCAGCATTTCAGTAAACAGCATTTGTGTATCTGTTGCTCTGCTTGCATAAATACGCCTTTCTACGCCTCTGTAATAACCACTTCTTGAAACCATTGTGGTAAATAGAGCATTTGCTCCTATAGGAGCAAATGCTCTATTTACCACAATGGTTTCAAACTACAAACTTCCAAAAGTTTACTTTTCTCTAGTAAATGCTCCTTTTGGGTAGATTCATTAAAAGAGTTTGGGTCTAAAAATAGCCTATGGAGGAAAGGGTTAAGTACTAATTCCCGAGGTGAAGAAAGCTCTAAAGTCTGCCAACTACATAGCTAAAAGCTGAGAAGCTTACAATGAAAAACATGTAATCATCATAAAGAGATAATTTATCTAAGACCCCTTTTTTCAGCTTTACAGTTAAATATTTTTTCACCTGGCCTGTGCCGTGTCAAATTTGTACACAAGGTGTGGAAATTGTACCTTTATGTGAAATTGGAATCCAGCAGTGTTTTGTCATAAGACCATCACAATTTATATATCTGCAAATTTATTCATAAGGCTATTCCCATCTTCAGCTTCCCGCTGGGCAGAAAAAGTGATGAATGGACCAGTTAAAGTTACCCCTGTTTTTATTGTATTTCATCAATCCAGCAGAATATTGATGCTATAATCCTTCACTTGAAATAACTGATGTCGGCTACAACTATTTTACCCTTCAATCCATGAATATTCATGTAAGAAATAATGACATCAGGAATATCAATAAGCTGCTCAAGTTTTTACAATATATGAAGACTACATTTAAATGCAGAAACATTCCAATATCTAGCGTGTAATTATGGTGTTTTTAGCCCTTACTCTTAACCCATTACCTCATAGGCTATATTTGGATACAACCTCTTTGAATAAATCTACCTAAAAGGAGCATTATCTAGAGAAAAGGAAAATGTTAGAATTTTGTAGTTTGAAACCATTGTGATAAATAGAGCATTTGCTCCTATAGGAGCAAATGCTCTATTTATCACAATGCTTTCGCAAAGTGTCTTTTACAGAGTCGTCAACAGTTGTCAATATGAGGGAATAGGTTAAACATGCCATGGAGGCATCTGATCTGGGTCTACTCTGTTTGTAAAGGTATAGCAAGGTGTATTTATGGAGTAACCGGTTAAGATACAGTCTGGATTCTGATCAGAAGCCAAGTAATACAGCCTCTCATTATAGTCCAAATTGTTTGGAACTCTTGACATTATTTTTAAAAGCAAAAAAAAAGAAGGAAGGATAATGTAACTTTTAGAATTGAAGCTGAACACAATTTTTGCTCTACAAAGTCACTTGGTGTTGAAGGTGTTAATTTGTTGGGCAAATGCAGCCTTCAACAGTAAACCCTCCGGCCTCACAGTGTGTTTAAATAGTGTCAGAAGAATCAGACTCGCAAATATTTGTTTTTGCCAGGGAATCATTCAAAAATAGTGTGACCAAGAACAAATGTTGTTATAAAAGTGTCCCAAACAAAAGAAACAACTTTCGTTGACACACAATTGTATCAATATGATGATCAATAACAACCACTAGTCAAATGCCCACCTCAGAGATACATCCTGAAAACTTAGTGTCCACTAAAAATTATTTTAGCTGTGATGGTAAGAACGAACTTTTGTTTAACCCTTTATTCCATCCATATAATCGCCATGTCATGCTTTTATACAGTAACAAACAGTGCAGACCCAGATCAGAATAATGGCTCCTGTAGGAGCTGTCTGATCAGTGTCTGCTCTGTTTGCTTGTGTAATAAATAATATAGATATGATTCTCTGTTTATATCAAGGTAAATCATTCTCTTGTTCATAATGCCTTTATGAAAGTTCAGCTAATCAACATTTCATAGTCATCATTTCTCACTAAATATTCATGATGAAAACATTAAAATAGAAATGAAAAAAAAAATCAAAAAAATCAGAAAGAAGTGGAGGAAGGTAGATGTTGAGATACCAGCCGAAGTTTTATTTTCCTGTGGTGTAAACACATACCAGGACACTATCATGATATTGTTTCAAATGCAAAGCATAAGAGAAAGTAATTTTACCCAGTTGCGATCGCTAACTGCGCTAATAAACCGTGGCTCGGTTACAAAGTGTTCATACAGTAACCATTTCCCGTAACACAGGAACACGGGTAACTTTGGCGATATTTGAGCCGTTAGACGCCCTATCAAATTTCAAGTCAAGACAGAAATTTGTCTTCAATAGCAACAAAAGGTGGAGGTATTCATCAGTTTAAATGACAGCTTGCGATAAATTGAGCAGGTCCCAGGCATGCAAACATACAAACACCGCTTGCTCTATTGTAGGGGATGAAAATAACAGGAATTTATTTTATTGCACATCAAACCAGTGGCCTAACATAAAAGAAAAAGATTAGAGCAAAAGTAACACAAGTGAAATCATCTGAAAATAAAAAATATATATTGGCAAAAAAATTCTAAGCTTAATATAATCAATGCAAAACTACTCAAGGATGAAAAATAAACGAAATTTAACTTTTGAAATTCTTTTGTGTTTCACTCATCACAGAATTTAAATCTTCGACTCTCAGTGACACGAAAGCAATAAACCCTGATGTATTTTGTGATAACGGCTCGGGACGTTTTATTTAAGATGCTTTTATGTCTCAATTAGATTGTTGTCAGACAGACAAAGGCAATCTAACATTTATACCTGTGTAATGGATTTATATTCAAATCTGGTGAGAAACTGAGTGCTGTATGACAAATTATGATGACTGCCGGCAACTTTTGTTTAACTCTTTGAGTGCTAAGTAATTGTCTTCTGCAAATCTTGTCTGCTTCAGTCTTAAAATAATTTTTCTTCTATTTCTTTTAAAAAAAAAATCAAGAATTTCAAACAGTTTCAATCCTGATGAGACACTGAGTTACTCCCCATCTCATCTGGATCCAAACTTTTTGCAAAGGTAATCATGAACTCTACAAACCTGCAAAGAGTTAATGATAATTTTTACACATATGTGATATATCACTTTGTCTGCACAAGGCACACATCATCATATACTGCATGTTTTATATTGTTTTATCTGTAGCTCTGTACTTAGCATGCAAAGTGTAATGTAATTCTTATTTTGCATTTTTTTCTTCAGATTTCTTCCTGATGAAGCAGTAGACTCAGTAAACCATGGCTGCAGGACACCTCCCAACCCCTGATATTCCACTGTGTACCCTGGCAGGATGGTAAACAAATCCGGCATGAACCTTTTGTTCTTCCTCGGAGTGCTGATCCCAGCCCTCGTCACTGTGGCCCTTTTCGTCGTCTTTTGCTACTGCTGGTACAAAATGCGTTTACGGAACCAGATTCTCTACAAAAAACACGACCCACATGGCATCGACAAGCTGAAGGATGGAGAGATATACGAGCCCCCTCCTCCACCACCACCACCCTTCAAATCGCATCTGACAATATTTGGGGAAAGTATGAGTCATAATAACAATAATGTGAATAAGGGCAAATCTTCATCAGACAATTATGAAGAGAGCCCGGAACCCACAGAAGGATTTGATAACCAGTTGATGTATCGGGCAAAGCCCGACAGTGGGTTTTCAGATCTCAACCAGATCCAATTTAATATGGTGGAGGGCCACCAGGCTCAACAGCAAAACAGTGATATGGGACGGCCTCATTCCCAAGCTTCCGATGATTCCGATGACTCAGGATTTCGGAGTTCAAGGTCAGGCCAATACATTCATAGTGCTTCAAACAGTTCCGGAAACGGACAGGAAAACTGTCAAACTGTACATAGCTGTCATGACACAGCACCATTATTTAAACCAATCAAAATTCATCCAAATGAAAACAGACTTCTACCAAGTGTGTCATATGTGCATCGGAATTCGGGCAAACACCGACCACTGCGTCATAAAAGCATGCTTCATCCTAGTCATCATAATACTGCAGACCTTGAATCTCACAGTCTGAGTAATATCCACACTATTAGTCACTTACAACCACATCTCCAGTTTAGCACACCCCAGCATGTGTGCAACACAAACAACCATCTCTGCCATATGCAGCATATAAGCAAATCAAACTACGATGTACATGGAGGAAAATTGCATAGCATAGATAGTCATTTAAGACCTCTTACCAGTGTTGGCCATATTGGCCCAGTGACTAGTACATACAATACCGGACATGTTCCGTTTCTCACCCACAATGGACACTTTGGTGAAAACTTAGGAAGTCAACCGAACAGTATTGGCTACAGTAGTGATTTGAACAGTCTTGAACCTGTGCAAAGTTTTGGTCATCCTGGATATACGACAAATCCAAAAATTACACGGGGTTTGTCGTATCATATCCCAAATACCAGCATTTCGATGAGTCAGAAAACTCCAATTTCTGCACACATTCCCCTATTCAGTGAATCTCATTTTAATTCCACTCAATCTCCGCGTATGGACAGAGACTTGAGCAGTATGAGTCAGCCGATGTCCATGGCTCAGCAACTTACAGTGACAACAGCCATGGTTCATAGACCGTACATCGAGGAACTCGCAGACCCCTCCTTGTATTCTGTCGTGTGATATTTGTGACTATAACAACATTTCGAAATTAGCATTGCTTGGATTTAAAATGTATATCTTTGTTTTTCGTGCCAGTGATAAGTTCAATGGATATATATTATATTTATTGCAGATACCAAGGTATATTGCAAAACTGTCATAGGGTTTATCATTGTTCAGTGCAAATAGGAATTTACTCGCCTTTCTATGTCTTTCCAAAAAGAGTAGACTCACATCCTACAGGTAATGTCTGATCTGGGTCTTCTCTGTTTGCAAAAGGTTTTAAATGTGGTATCTATGAGGTAAAGGGTTAACCCTTTCCACCATAAATACACCTTTCTACGCCTCTGTAAAAGTCACTTTATGAAATCATTGTGATAAATACAACATTTGCTTCTATAGGAGCAAATGCTCTATTTATCACAATGGTTTCAAACTACAAAATTCTAAAATTTTCCTTTTCTTTAGTTAATGCTCCTTTTCGGTAAATTTATACAAAGTGGATGGATCTAAAAATAGCCTATGGAGGAAAGGGTTAACTCTTGGCATGCTATAACGAAAGATTATATTGCTAAGAAATTCACCTATTCAAAAATTTCCACCAGCTGCAATCCTCCAATCTGTTTGCATACTTTATTACAAAATATCTGCTAGTGTGCAAAGAGCTTTAACCCTTTACTCCATGAATATTCATGTAAGAAATGATGCCACCATGAATATTAATTATAGTATTTGTTATAATAGCACATGTTCAGACACATTCTTTGCCAAGGCAGAAACTCTAGAATCGTACAATTTCAAAAGCAAACACAGCAGACACTGATCAGATGGCTCTTATAGGAGCTGTCTGATCTGGGTCTTCTCTGTTTGCAAAGGCCTTTTTCTGGAGTAAAGAGTTCAGCTCATGCAGTTCTCAATAGCCCAAATGAATGGTAAGATATAGCAAATAAAGTTATATTCTATATATTTAGACATCATACTATTATGCAGTTTTTTTTTGGTAAGCCATTCTATGCTCAATAGTTAGCTATAATTTCTATCTTTTTTTGTAATCTTCTTTATCAACTCTTTCCCCCACATGGCTTTGCAAACAGATTAGACTCAGTCAGATCAGCCATCTCATCAGGCTCTGCTCTGTGTGCTTATGGAATTCTATAGATCTGATCCTACAGGTTTTGTAAAAAGTCTGAATAATATTCATGACGTCATTATTTCTTACACGAATATTCATAGAGTAAAGGGTTAAAGATGATAGGACAACTGATCAGAAGAAATCCACAACATTATGTAGATTTTGTTCAATTTAAATTCCAGTAAATCACTGATACTGAAATCAGAATTACATAAAAATCTGTACACTACTTCACTCTTCAGTCTGTGTCCGACATAAAGACACCATGAATATTGATTAGGTGATATTTTATAACGGTATATAAACACACTGGCAATGACAGACAGTGTACTGTCATATCTGTACAATTCCATAAGTAAACAGAGCCGACTCTGATCTCACAGTTTCTACAGGAGCCAACTGATCTAGCTCTATTCTGTTTGGAAAGATGTCAAAAAGCATATGGTATCTATGATGTTAAGAAGTAAGACAGCGGCTGGCTTTCAATGCACTTTCAATGTAGGACAAAGGTGTCCTGGCATTTGAAAACAGTGTAGATCATCAGAGGACTTTAGGGGAGTTTTCTGATCATTGTTTTCACTAAGTGTCTATCAAAATCCTCCTGCAAATTATATATCCTTTCATACTTAATCCTTTCCTACGTATAAACATTTTTTCACACCTTTGCAAAGAGAGTAGACCCAGATCAGACGCGGGTTCCTGTAGGAGCTGTTTGATGAGGGTCCCTTGTTTGCTTGTGAATTTATATAGATTGTACAGCTTCTGCCTAGGTAAACCAATCTCATTAGAAAGAAAAAGCTAATCAATATTCATAATGTCATGAAGCCATTAACTTATATTTAGCATTCAAAGGGACAAGTTTACTAGCTGTTATAGAGACCTGCTAGTGTACATTGCTGCATAATGTGACATTTTTTCTTGAGAGTTTGATTCACAGATTTTTTTCCTATGCTTGCTTCTATATGCTTGATACCTTTTACAAGAAATCTCTAAAAACAGTTCAGATCCAGATCCTAAAGTTGGTGAAGATCTGTCTTGCTTTCATGCTGCTTTTATATTTAACATTAGCAATCTTAACCCATCAATCCATACTTCTGTCTTTGATATGTCTTTGCAAACAGGGAAGACTCAAATCAGACAGCTAGCTCTTGTAGGAGCTGTCTGATCAGGGTCTGCTCTGTTTGATCATGTTTCAGACATTCTACTTCATACCATGGCAGTAAAGTTTATCATTTTGATACATGGACTTAACCCTTTCCCTATTCAATATCATGCAAGAAATAATGATGTCATGAATATTTATTTGCTGAATTTTTATAACGGCATAGTATATTGGACTTTTTTTGATATTGGTAGAAACTGTATATTCACAAAGGATGGAATCTTGCATAGATATTCATGAAGTAACTAACTTTATGAAAACTTTGTATTTTACACTAATCACCATTTCAGCTAACTGACAGCTATATCAGCATCCATACTATGTGACATCAGAGGATGATGATTATAAACAAAATGAAACTCTGCTTTATAACCTGAAGCTGGCAACAATTTCAGCAGAATATTCGATATAACTCCCCGAGTGCTAATTTAATGTTTAACCCATTCCCTCATATTGGTGCCTTTCGACACCTATAAAAATCACATTTTGAAACCATTGTGATAAAGGCATTTGCTCCACAGTAGCAAATGTTCTATTTATAACAATAGTTTGAAACTACACAATTCTCATTTGTTCATATTTTCTAGTAATATTGCTCTTTTTCATTAGATTTATTCAGAGGTTGGGTCTAAAAATAGCCTATTAGGGACTGGGTTAAAACAAAGTTGTCAAAGAATAATTTCTGCTGCCAGAGGGTTTTAAAAACCTTCCAACTCAATGTGATGATTGTCATTTATAAAGACCTACTTGTGCATTTGTTGTAATATTTTTTGTTTATTGTGCAAATAAAATGTAAATGTATGAGAAATAATAAGATGTGTCAGTCTTCTATTATACACTATTTGATGTACAGCCTTATTATGGCTTTGCAGTGTACAGACAAATAAGGTACCAATGCCACTTTATCCCTTTTCTCAATAAATATGCCAGACAGAGAAAACAGAGAACAGAGAAAACAAACAAACAAACAAGACCCAGATCAGACAGCCCCTGTACTAGGGTCTGCTCTGTTTGCTTGTGAAATAATATTGATCCGATTCTACAGTTTCTGTCTTGGCCAAAAAATCCTGATTTCATGTTATTTTAAAAATTCTGCTAATTAATATTCATAATGTCATGATTTCTTTCATGAATATTCATTGAATAAAGGGCTATACTCTATTTATTCTAAGTATCCGGACACCCAATATCCCCTCTCCATGGGTTTCTGAACCAATTACCTCATAGGCTATTTTTAGATCAAAAACCACTTTGAATAAATCTACCGAAAAGGATCATTAACCAGAGAAAAGGAACATTTTAGAATTTTGTAGTTTGAAACCATTGTGATAAATACAGCATTTGCACCTATAGGAGCAAAATTTAATGCTCTTAGTAATTTATCACAATGGTTTCACAAAGTGACTTTAAAATTTTACAGTCGTCAAAAGTCGTCAATATGAGGGAATGGGTTAAAAGCTGAACACGCCAATTTGGCTCCATTTTCATAACTTTGTAGCAAATACTGCAGAGCAGTTTGATTTGGGTTTGATCAGTCTATTCTGTCCCAATAATTAGGGTGTATGTAAAACTACAGTGACCACTGTCTGAATAATCAAAAGTGATATTTAACCCTTTCTCTCTTATAAACACCTTTTCACACGTATGCAAACACAGATCTAGAGTAGACCCAGATCCGACCGGTCCTGTAGGAGTCATACTTATCAGGATCTTCTTCTGATTCTGAAGTTCCTACCACAGTCAAAAAACAAATCCACGTTAATGTGTATCATATTTATAAAAAAAAGACATCAGTCCAAGAATATTCTTGTAGCAATAAATTCTTAAATTAATATTCATGAAGGAAAGGTTTTATGTCAGCTGATTTATACCGAAGTGAAGCGAATTCTGGGACTAAATGCAATGGAGCAATCCTCTAGTCTGCCTAAACTCTTTACATAACATAGGGAGATAATGGAAAAACATTTTCAAGCAGTTTGGATCCAGATTAGATGATAAATAACCCAGTGTCTCATCAGGATCTAAACTGTTTGACATTTTGATCATGTTTCTTGGACAAAATGGAAGAAAGAAATCCTTTGAGACTTGTAAAAGATAACAATTCTCTTCGACAATTTCTACTTAATGTGTGCGTAGAGGCTAAAAAGCCTTCTATGTTGATAGCAGCTTACAGCGGCGTCCAAAAGGCGACTGCTAGTGTCAGAAAATCTCTCATAATCACACATAGTGCCATTTCATTTAATTTCATAATCACTTCAGCACACCAGAGTGCTCATTTAGTTGTAAGAATCAATTTGGAGAGCTTTTCTTCTCATATTCTTATTTGGAGATGTATAAAAAGACGTGAAACAACTAATTTTTTGTCTGATGATTGAAGATAAAACTTGTAATGCATTCTGAAAACTGGTTGGATACTAATCAAATGAAAATGATATCGGCAACTTCATAATTATGATATCTGAAATTTCTATGAATTAACCCTTTCCCTGTTGCATATTCATGTAATCAATAATGACATCATGAATATTAATTAAACTATTTTCTATAATGGCATAATGAACATAGGGCATTTTGGCTCTGGCAGAAACTGTAGAATCGGTTCTAATCATACTGTAACCCATTACCTCAAAGGCTATTTTTAGATACCTCTTTGGATAAATCTACCGAAAAGGAGCATTAACTAGAGGAAAGGAAAATTTTAGAAATTTGTAGTTTGAAACCACTGTGATAAATAGAGCATTTGCTCCTATAGGTTTCACAAAATGGCTTTTACAGAGTCGTCAAAAGACGTCAATATGAGGGAATGGGTAAAGAGAACAGAGAAAACCCTAATCAGACGGCTCCCGTAGCAGCCGCTTGATATGGGTCTACTCTGCTCCCAAATGCAAGATAAGGCTTTTATATGAGGGAAAGGGTTAATAAATAGACTCAAAGAGAGCATTCTGAATTTGGTTTCACAATTAATCGATTGCCTCCTAGACTTTTTTTTTACCTAACCTAATCTACTGAAAAGGAGCATTCATTAGAAAAAAGGAAAATATTAGAATTATGTAGTTTTGAAACTATTTTATCTCAATTGTTTCAAATAGTGTCAGCTCTTTACTTGACAATACCACCTTTATTCACCATTGCAAATATTGTTGACCAGAATAAGGGTCTGCTCTGTTTGCTTATGTTATAGATTTGATTCTCTACTGCTTGCCAACAAAATAAGATGACTTAAAATTATTACAAATTGATTCAATTTCAAATTAACCATTTCCTTCATATAAATGCCTTTTCACACCTTTGCAAACAGAGTAGACCCAGATCAGACAGCTCCTGCAGGAGCTGTCTGATCAACATCTGCTCTGTTTGCTAGCGCAATTATATATAATAGGTCTGATAAACAAACCTGCTGAAAATTTCTCTGATAAATATTCATGATGTCATAATTTGTTACATATTCATGAGGGAAAGGGTTAATTAATATCATGGGTGGTGTCATACATGAACATTCATCAATTAAAAGGTCAAGTTAACCATGTAATATTGACCATGGTACATATTTTTTTCTTCCCAAAAACAATGCCTATATAAATGGTTACAAATTCACAAACAAATAGGAGATTTGTTCATGTGACATTTATAGTTTCATACTCGCAATAAAAAAAACCTTGAGAATTAATAATTACAAAAACACAATGCTACAAACACTTTTAACCCTTTTCCTGTTTAATATTTATGTTTGTTTAATTGTGTTGATTAACATCTATTTGCCTAATTGGACACCCCAGAGAGAGGGAAGCCAATACAGAGAAACCCGGGCGCAATGTCAAACTTATATTATCAACAGAGTTTCCCATGTTCTTTGAGACGTCCAGGGAAAAGTACTGATCAATACATCACACCTCAGTTTACAGTCTCATCCAAAGGATTTGGTCCGGCGAGAGGATCGAACCCGGGAGCCCTGGTATTGTTGTCAAGCGCATTAACCACTCGACCACGTCCGCCAATAAGAAATAATGACATCATGAATATTTATTAGTTGAAGAATGTTTTATAATATTAACTGTTCAAGAAAAATTATGCTTTGGCAAAAACTGTAGATTCAGATCTATAGCATGTCAAAAGCAAACAGAGAAGACCCTGATCAGACTGCTCCTATAGGAGCTGTCTGATCTGTCTCTACTCTAGATCTGTTTGCAATATAAATGTGTGAAAAGGCATTCATATGAAGAAAAGGGTTTAAATGGCATAATTATGTAAACTGTGTAGTCCTACATGAACAAACATCTCTTGAGTCAGGGTCATCATTGTTTGCCAAACAAAACCAATGGACAATATTTAGGACCCTTTACTACATGAATATTCATGTAAGAAGCAATGACATCTTGAATATTAATTTGCTGCATATTTTATAATGGTAGCTATAGGCTGTATATCATTCCATAAGCTGTCTGATCAGGGCATGCTCTCCTTGCTTATGGGATAATATTTTTCAGTTATTTAATTATACGCCATTATAAACTCATGATGTTATTTATTATTAGTATAGATATTTACAGGTAAAGGTAAACAAGAAAGTATCCACTGGACACAGATAACAATACAGTAAACCCCCTCTAAACCGGATATCAATTTTTAGTATAAATGTCGATCTTGGAAACAGGTGGCAGCTTGATGCAGGGCAAAAGTCATGTGGAAAGCTCCTTTATTTCTGCATGACTTTTACCCTGCAATTGAGCAGCCACCTGCCTAAAAGTATCTAAATTCTTCTCTACTAGAATTCCAGTTTAGAAGGGGTTTTACGGACACTATCCAAGCTTCAGTCCCTATGCTCCCTATGTTTCCAATGGCTGGATTATAACAAGAGCCCCGTGTCGGAGCATTATACGCTCGATTCAAGTCTGTGATGTCGTAACATGCACACTATTAATTTGAGTTGAAAGTCACTGTGACCTTTGACCCCCCACCAACCTCAAAATCAATAGGGGTCATCTACTAGCCATGACCAACCTTCCTCCTAAGTATGAAGACAGCACACCTAATACTTATCAAATTATTGAGCTGACAATTTTTTTTGAGTTGAAGGTCACTGTGACCTTGACCTTTGACTGACTGACCTCAAAATCAATAGGGGTCATCTACTAGCCATGAAAAATCTTACTCCTAAGTATGAAGACAGCTCACCTAATACTTATCAAGTTATTGAGCTGACAAGATTTTTGAGTTGAAGGTCACAGTGACCTTGACCTTTGACCACTGACCTCAAAATCAATAGGGGTCATCTACTAGCCATGACCAACCTTCCTACTAAGTATGAAGACAGTCCACTTAATCCTTATCAAGTTATTGAGCTGACAAGATTTTTGAGTTGAAGGTCACAGTGACCCTGACCTTTGACTGACTAACCTCAAAATCAATAGGGGTCATTTACTAGCCATAACCAACATTCCTACTAAGTATGAAGACAGCTCACCTAATACTTATCAAGTTATTGAGCGGAAAATATTTTTTAGTTGAAGGTCACGGTGACCTTGACTTTGACTGACTGACCTCAAAATCAATAAGAGTCATCTACTAGCCATGACCAATCTTCCTACTAAGTATGAAGACAGCACATCCAATAGTTGTCAAGTTATTGAGCGAACAAAGATGTGGTTAACAGACGTACTGACAGACGAGCGCCATACCATATACATACAACCGAAGTTACCTTCGGGTGTATAAAAAAGCAAACATCTGTAAACCCTTTACTCCATGAATATTCATTCAAGAAGTAATAGCATCATGAATAATAATTACTGTCCATTTCAATAAAGCTTGTCACTGAATTTGAATTGAGATTTTTTTTATTTCAGGACAGATTGAACTTAAATCGATTTCATTCAATCGCATCCTTTCTACTATGCTATGTAGTAACAAGGAAGAAAACACAAAAAATGCTATTTCTACATGCTAATTTGATCAGCTGTTTCTTTGCAAATAGCCGTTGCATGACTTAGTTGGCATGTACGGAAATAAAAAGTTGAGTGTATCATTAGTGATAAATTGCATATTGATATGAAAATAAATGACGTATTTTCAATGCAATTTTCAAATTTGACGTCAACTTCTAAGAGCTATAATGTACCCTCGGAAAATATCGAATGTTCCACTCATCGTCATTGTCCGCCATTTGCTATCTAAAATGAACATGTTTACAATGAGTAAACACTGTTTATAGGCCTGAAATCCTAGTTCAAAGATAGATTTAAGGGAAACTCTGACACGCGATTCCTGAAAAACGACGATACCAGTGATTTAAATTTGATCTCAATCCAGTAAGAATTTAAAAAAAATGTCGATTCAAATTGAGTGACAAAATTGAGTGAAATTTTACAATAGTACAATTGGACACAAGAATGTTTGGCTATGGCCAAAACTGTAGAATCATATTTATATTACAGTAAAACCTCTCTATAATGACCACTAAATTGTGTTAATTAGTTGGTATTTTGGGCAGGTGGCTGCTTAAAGCAAGGTGAAAGTAAAACAGAACGCTCCTTCTGTTTTACTTTCACCTTGCTTTAAGCATCCACCTGCCTTTAACACACAATAATTGATGTAATTTAGTGGTCATTATAGAGAAGTTTTACTGTATAACATAAGCAACCAGAGCAAACTGACCCTGATCAGATGGCTCTTGTACTGGGTCTATTCTGTTTGCAGGCATAGAAAAGAATATCCATGGAGTAAAGGGTTAAAGTTAACCCTTTTACTTGATGAATATTCATACAGACATCATGAATATTTATTAGCTCAAATTTTACAAAGAACACAGGATAAGTTGGCCATGGCAGATAATACAGACTCAGATCTATATAATTGCCATCATCAAACAGAGAAGACCCTGATCAGATTGATTCTTCAGGAGCTGTCTCATCCGGGTCTACTCTGTTTGCAAAGGTGTATTTATGGAGTAAAGGGTTAAAACGAGAATGTATCCTATATATTCAAATACATTTATATATATCTAACGTTTTTAATGGCTGGAATATCAAACAAGATGTGTTTGTGAAACACTATGCCCCCTCAATATGATATTTGACCCTGAAGGATGACCTTGATCTTGACATGTCACTCCTCAAACTGTGCAGCTTCATGGGGTACACATGCATACCAAATATCAAGTCTGTATCTTTAATGGTTCAAAAGTTATGGCCAATGTTAAAAGTTGGTGACCTTTGACCATGAAGGATGACCTTGACCTTGACATGTCACTCCTCAAACTGTGCGGCTTCATGAGATACACATGCATACCAGTAAAAAGGCTGTATGTCTACTGGTTCAAACGTTATGGCCAATGTTAATGACCTTTGACCTTCAAACATGACCTTGACCTTGACATTTCACCCCTGACACTGTGCAGCCAAATGAGAAACACATATATACAAACTATCAAGTCTATCTCTACTGGTTCAAAAGTTATGGCCAATGTTAAAGTCTGTGACGTTTGACCCTGAAAGATGACCTTGACCTTGACATGCCACCCCACAAAATGTGCAGCTTCATGAGATACACATGCATACCAAATATCAAGACTTTATCTCTATTGGTTCAAAAGTTATGGACAATTTGAAGTTGGTGACCTTTGACCCTGAAGGATGACCTTGACATGTCACCGCTCAAACTGTGCAGCTTCATGAGATACAAAAGTATGCCAAATATCAAGTCTCTATCTGTACTGGTTCAAAAGTTATGGCCAATGTTAAAGTCCGTGATTTGACCCATATGTTTGACCTCTGACCTTTAAGCGTGACCTTGACCTTAACATGTAGCACCTCAAAATGTGCGGCTTCATGAGAGACATATGCATGCCAAATATCAAGTCTATCTGTACTGAGTTAAAAGTTATGACCAATGTTACAGTTACAGACAAAGAAACAGACAATTTGACCTTTGACCCTGAAGTATGACCTTGACCTTGACATGTCACCCATCAAAACGTATAGCTTCATGAGATACACAAGCATGCCAAATATCAAGTCTCTATCTTTTCTGGTCCAAAAGTTATGGCCAATGTTAAAGTCGGTGATTTGACCCATATATTTGACCTCTGACCTTGAAGGATGACCTTGACCTTGACATGTTACCCCTCAAAATGTGCGGCTTCATGAGATACATATGCATGCCAAATATCAAGTCTCTATCTGTACTGAGTCAAAAGTTATGACCAATGTTAAAGTTGCGTTAAAGTTACAGCCAAAAAAACAGATAATTTGACCTTTGACCCTGAAGGATGACCTTGACCTTGACATGTCACCCCTCAAAATGTGCAGCTTCATAAGATACACAAGCATGCCAAATATCAAGTCTCTATCTCTACTGGTCCAAAAGTTATGACCAATGTTAAAGTCAGTAATTTGACCCATATATTTGACCTTTGACCTTGAAGGATGACCTTGACCTTGACATGTCACCCCTCAAAATGTGCGGCTTTATGAGATACATATGCATACCAAATATCAAGTCTCTATCTGTACTGGCTCAAAAGTTATGACCAATGTTAAAGTTGCTGACAAACAAACAGACAAACAGACAAACAGACAAACAGACAAACAGACAAACAGACAAACAGACAAACAAACAAACAAACAAACAGACAGGGCAAAAACAATATGCCCCCCAGATTTGATCTGGGGGGCATAAAAATTCAACATCTGTTAAAACAGAACAAATCTCGTGAACTTGTGAATTCACTGTCATGAATACATTAGGCCGTGCAAAAACTGTTGCTTTTTACGCGCTATTATGAAATGGTGAAACAAATATTTTGACAGCTTCAGAAAGCCGTATCAAGACATGTATGAGATTGTAACATACATTTCAACCCAGTGTCACCCTTTCCCACTGGAAATTATTTAGCTTAACCCAAAACTCCATAGAGACGCCTTTGGACATCTTTGGAAACAAGAGTACATCCAGATTACATGGCTACTGTAGGAGACATCAGATCTGGGTCTGCTCAGTTTGCTCATTGAATATTTTAGATCTAATCCTATACTATGTGGCATAGCTATGTATACACATTTTTTATATGACAGTATAAAAAGAATTAGTTAATTAACCCTAACAGTGCTGGACACAAGTCTCTAATGTCCTTTGCAAACAGTGAAGACCCAGATGAGAGGGCTCCTAGAGGAGCACTCTCGTCAGGGTCTGCATTGTTTGTCCTGTCACACATTTCTTTAGAAAAATTCCTATATTCACTGTAATTAAGCTTGACCGGTTTTAATTTCGGAATAGTCCATTTGAAAATTCAGCATTGTAAGGGTTAATGCTATACTGGGTGGAGTCTGCCATGAATATTATTGGTGTAAAGAGTTAGGTGAAAAATTTGCAGTTGACAAAAATTGTTGTCCACTTTAATTCTAAAAGGCTTTACATGTATTCATTTTTTAATTTCTTTTAAAAAACAATGTCTGAATGCTACACAGTTGGATGATAGTTATGCTTTAGAGATTTAAATATTTTTGCTTATTGACAGAGTAGGAGATCCGTGCAACAGAATTGCGAGTGGCCTAAGGTACTAAAATACCTTGAGGCGAGGCTGTATGTTATATAAAGGAGAAACATTTTACTCTCTCAAAAAGTTCATTTACAGTCATCTGCTAAAAAACAACAACAACCAAGATGTATTTGTGATGTTTATGAAACACTTTGCCCAAAACTGGCACTTTGACCTGTAATTTAGAGGTATGTTTTTCTTTTGTTTTTGTTTTATAATATTGATCTTTGACCTTGAAGTGTGGCAATGACCTTGACATGGCATCTACAAAAGTGGCAGTATCATGAGATGTGTAAGCCTCCTAAATATGAAGGCTCTAAACTTCATGGGATGAGTATGTATGAGTATATGCCAAGTATGAAGTCTTTCAACATTTAAGGTCAAGGATAAAATTTAATATTCAGACAGACAGGCTACAAACAATATATGAAGGCCTAACTTATAGCCAGTATAAAGCTGTATGAAGGCTTAACCTATAGCCTAAGTATAAAGCTCTATGAAGGCTAAACTAGAACTATCACTAAAGGTGATGAATACCCCCACACGGCAGCCTTGATTGCAAATCCAAGTTTTGAACATGTAACAGGACCAAATAACAAAAATACCCAAAGTTCAAATAGAGAAAATTCTGTAATTTATGCCAAGTATCAAGTGAATCAGGTTGAAATTGAAGGAGGAGTTCAAAGTACAAGATTTTGCCTGTCAATTTCAAGGCCAAAGGTCAAGGTCAAGGTCACAGAGACCTGAAATTTGTGTCTTGCACATCTACTACTCCTGAGTAACATTTATGCCAAGTATCAAGTAAATCAGGTTGAAAGTGAAGGAGGAGTTCAAAGTACAAGATTTTGCCTGCCAATTTTAAGACCAATTTCAAGGCCAAAGGTCAAGGTCACAGAGATTTTAAATTTGTGTCTTGCACATCTACCACTCCTGAGTAACATTTATGCCAAGTATCAAGTGAATCAGGTTGAAAGTGAAGGAGGAGTTCAAAGTACAAGATTTTGCCTGCCAATTTTAAGACCAATTTCAAGGCCAACGGTCAAGGTCAAGGTCACAGAGACCTGAAATTTGTGTCTTGCACATATACTACTCCTGAGTAACATTTATGCAAAGTATCAAGTGAATCAGGTTGAAATTGAAGGAGGAGTTCAAAGTACAAGACTTTGCCTGCCAATGTCATGACCAATTTCAAGACCAAAGGTCAAGGTCAAGGTCACAGAGACCTGAAATTTGTGTCTTGCACATCTACTACTCCTGAGTAACATTTATGCCAAGTATCAAGTGAATCAGGTTGAAATTGAAGGAGGAGTTCAAAGTACAAGATTTTGCCTGCCAATTTCAAGACGAATTTCAAGGCCAAAGGTCAAGGTCAAGGTCACAGAGACCTGAAATTTGTGTCTTGCACATCTACTACTCCTGAGTAACATTTATGACAAGTATCAAGTGAATCAGGTTGAATGTGAAGGAGGAGTTCAAAGTACAAGCTTTTGCCTGCCAATTTCAAGGCCAAAGGTCAAGGTCAAGGTCACAGAGACCTGAAATTTGTGTCTTGCACATCTACTACTCCTGATTAACAATTATGCCAAGTGTCAAGTGAATCGGGTTGAAACTGAAGGAGGAGTTCGCCGTACAAGATTTTGCAGACAGAGCGACCGACCGACCGACCGACCGACCGACCGACCGACCGCCCGACCGACCGACGACCGACCGACCGCCCGACCGACCGACAGGCTGATTCCAGTATACCCCCCTCAAACTCTGTTTGTGGGGGTATAATAACTTAATTAGCCTAAGTATAAAGCTGGCTTTACTTAATTAGCCTAAGTATAAAGCTGTATGAAGCTCTAACTTCTAGCTAGTAAAAAGCTGTATGAAGGACTAATTTAACTCTTCTCTTGCTGAATTTTAAAATACATTTCTCCTTTACCCATGCCTTGTTGTTCAATTACAAATATCTTCACTGTGTACAAGTATATCGCTGTGCAATCACTGCTGTGGAGTGCACTGGTTGCACAATCAGCTTGTAAATAGTGCAGACCCTGATGAGACAGCTCCTGCAGGAGCTGTCTCATCTGGGTCTTCACTATTTACAGGTAGGTATATTGACGTGAATAGCAAGCGAAGGGTTAAATCCAGTATAACAGTTGTATGAAGGCTGAACCTATAGCCAGCATAAAGCTATATATATGCCTAACTTATGGTCAGCATAAAGCTATATATGGCCTAATCTTTCATGCTAAGTGGAACCAGACTGATATTTGCAAAAAGCTTGAATCCAGATGAGGCCCCGAGTATCCTAGTGTCTCCTCAGGATTCAATCTAACACTCGGGGAATGATAGTTTCTCAAAAGCTTCAACAAATCAGAAGTTCGTAAAACTGGTCCAGATTAAAGTTTCAACAGACAACAATATTTATAGCAAGAAAGTTAAGAGTAGGTATTGAAATTTGGCCTAAATACAGAACAGGGAAAGGGTTAAAATAAACCATTTAACATTTTGCAATCTTTTTGTCTGTCTAAATGACTTTGCCAAGTGCATCCGGTATGGAGAAGCATCTAACAGTCTGAGCCAATTACATTTACAAATGTTGAAAAAGTCATATTAATGTTTTTACTGCACAAAAAGAAAGCATGTAAAAAAATATATGCTAATAAATAACACAGCACTTAGCAGATATCACTTATCTGTCAAAAATGAATTTTGACCTTTATCATGCCAGCACGACCTCGGACCAGAATTTGCAAACAGTTTGGATCCAGATGAGACACCGAGTAACATAATCTAGCTGGAGTCAGACTCAACCTCTCATTAGGATCCAAGCTGTTTGACACTCAGTCAATAGTTTCTCAAAAGCTTGAACAAATCGATGTCAGTGAAAATTGCAATAGACCAGAGTTTTAGCAGGTAAGTGCCTCTATAATTTCACTCTATCTGTTTAATCTGCTTAAACCATGCAAGAAAATAAAAGCAGTACAGTGCAGAGCATATCGTCAAATTATATGAATTGTAATATTTCAACAAAACTGAAATTTCAGGTGGAAAATCAAACCAATCCCGGGTCCATGCTTATAAAACTTTTAGTTGAGTCTGAGTTCGTTCTCAAGTTTTTGATTGGTCAGATTTGAGCCTTTGGCTCAAATCTGACCATTCAAAAGCTTGAGAACTCAAATCTGACCAATCAAAAGCTTGAGAACGAACTCAGACTCAACTAAAAAGTTTTATAAGCATGGACCCAGGTTTAAATTTATTTCCTCAGTGTAATTGTATCTCTACCTCGTGAATATTTATACAAGAATTCATCACTTCATGAATATTATATTGAAAAAAGTTTTATACTGCCAAATGAACAATGGAATTATATACATAGATCTGATTCTACATTTTCTGCCATAGACACAATTCCTGTGTCCATTTGCCATCATCTTATTAATATTCATTCAGTCATTTTATTCCTTTCACGAATATTCATGAGATAAAAGGCTAAACCTAGCTGGAGTAATTGTTTATCACCTACAGTATATTAGTTTCAAGGAAGTGTTTAATTTATTATGACAGATCCACTCACTACAAATTGATTATCATAGACCAATAATGCTCCCATGATACATGATCTCCTGTCAATAATTCAGCCTGATCGTGATCAAACCTTTAGTCAACCAATAATCAGTATATTCATAATGAGTGTCTGCTAAATATTTTAATATGTATTACATCTATCAAAACTTGGGACTATACCTAAAAAAAATGTTTCCCCCCAAAGAGCTTCATTTATTTCGCATCCCATTTGAATATATAAATGAAAATTATGGAGACCGTTGGCGAAAATCACATCATGAACAAACCTCACCATAAAATATTTGCAATAGCTGCAGGGGGCCACAAATACAGTCACCCTGGTAACCAATGTATCATCCATGTCAAACGCCAATCATGTACACGATGGAAATCGCATATATCAATTTTTTTTTTGTATGTTTGTACTTTCATTGATCTGATCAATTAATGGTGTTTACATATGTAAATGTTGTACCACTTTAGTAAACATGTTCTGAGGAAAAGGATATCTGCTTGAGAGAAAAAGATGTACTTAACCTATTCAACCTGGGAGGCGCATGCACTGTCATCTGCAAACAGTGCAGACCCTGATCAGAGGGCTCCTCTAGGAGCCCTCTGATCAGGGTCTGCACTGTTTGCCATTCAAAAACCTCTAGCAAGTTCAATCCTATCATACTGAGTGAACTCTATAGTTAAACACTGATGGGCTATTCCACTCTTATAATTCAGGGTTAAAAGGGTTAACTCTTTGTATCCTATACTTTAACATGTCGTCTGCAAAACAAATTGTTGTCTGCTTCAATGTTCCAAGGCTAGTTTACCTTCCATTTCTATTAAACATTTACTCCATGTATTATTCATGTAAGAAATAATGACGTCATGAATATTAATTAAATTATTTTGTTATAATAGCGCAAGAACACATGGATTTGTGGACAAATTAGCAGAAACTGTAGAATCATACCTATATTATATCATGAGCAAACAAAGCAGACCCTGATCAGACAATTCCTACAGGAGTTGTCTGATCTAGGTCTACTGTATTTGCAAAGGCATATTCATGGATTAAAGGGTTAAAAAAAATGCCAGAGAGTAAAATGGTTTAGATCCAAGAAAGGTATCTAGTTTCTTGACAGATCATCTGGCTCAAAATTGCAGAGGTTATCAATAATGCCATCTGCATCTATAGGTATTTCTTCAACCCTTTACTTCATAGAAAAAGCCTTTGCAGCTAGATTAGACCCAGATCAGATGGCTGCTATAGGAGGAGCTGTCTGATCACGGTCTGCATTTTTTGCAAATCAAATAATATAAACCAGATTCTACAGTTTGTACCATAGTCTAATTTAAGTTCCCCTGTTGATGATGCCATTATGAAAATTCAGTTATTTAATAGTCATACATTCATTATTTGTAAGTGAATTATATTCATTGATTAACACTTTCCTTCATATAAACACATTTTTACTCATTTGAAAACAGAGAAGACCCAGATCAGACAGCTCTTTTACTCTCTAAAATGGCGACAATGTTCAACCTCCCATATTCCATTATAACTATTTTGCCCATGAATACTCTGCATACAGACAAGTGCCTCCCTAAGTCTCGGCATAAAGACAAGTGCCTCCTTAAGTCTCAGCATAAAGACAAATGTCTCCCTAAGTCTCAGCATAAAGACAAATGTCTCCCAAAGTCTCGGCATAAAGACAAGTGCCTCCCTAAGTCTCAGCATAAAGACAAGTGCCTCCCTAAGTCTCAGCATAAAGACAAATGTCTCCCAAAGTCTCAGCATAAAGACAAGTGTCTTCCTAAGTCTCAGCATAAAGACAAGTATCTTCCTAAGTCTCAGCATAAAGACAAATGTCTCTCAAAGTCTCAGCATAAAGACAAGACTTAGTGTCTTCATAAGTCTCAATATAAAGACAAGTGTCACACTTATTCTCAGCATAAAGTATGTCTCAGCAGGAAATGTCTTCCTAAGTCTCAGCATAAGTGTCTCCTTATGTCTCAGCATAAAGACAAATGTCTCCCTAAGTCTCAGCATAAAGACAAGTGTCTTCCTAATTCTCAATATAAAGACAAGTGTCTACCTCATTCTCAGCATAAAGACAAGTGTCTCCTTAAGTCTCAGCCTATGAGTCTCCATAAGTCTCAGCATAAAGACGTGTCTCCTCTCACACAGGCAAAGTCAGGGTGGCCTCCAAGTGTCCTATGTTTCTCAGCATAAAGACAAATGTCTCACAAAGTCTCAGCATAAAGACAAGTGTCTTCTTAAGTCTCAGCATAAATGCCTCCTTTAGTCTCAGCATAAAGACATGTGTCTCCCCAAGTCTCAGCATAAAGACAAGTGTCTCCATAACCTCAGTATCAAGACAATTGATTCCCCAAGTCTCACCATAAAGGCGAGTGTCTCTCTAGATTGTTGCAAATAATACTGGCAATGATTGGTGCCTTCAGTGCTGATTTGGTGAGAACTTTCAGAAACTGGCGCCATGTGAGGTATAAACAGCTGTGTCCGAAGTTTCATTTCCCCTTTTGCAAGTGACAAAATTCTGTGGGAAGGTCATGCATGTAAAATGTCAAAGTCACGATAAACTGTGTCATACATGTGATAAAACAGCATGCTGGTCTTATGGATAATCCTCCCCCACACAAAGTGCATTGAACTTCTACCTGCAGGTCTAATTAACCCTTTACCACATAGATAAACTCTTTGCACGCTAGTGGCGAAATGTGCAATTACCTATGCAAACAGTTTGGATCCAGATTTTTTTGCAAAGAAATTAGAGAAAAGTTATTTTAAGAATTGAAGCAGAAGACAATTGTTGCGGACGAAAAATTACTTGGCGTGCAAAGAGTTAACACTTTCAAAACGTAGTAGACCCTGATCAAATGACACCATCAGGAGCCATCTGGTCAGAGTCTACTGTTTGTATATGCAATAATATACTGTAGATCTGATTATATAGTTGCTGCAATGGCTCAAAATCCTGTGTTCATATGTCGTTCTTTATATTCAGCTAATAACAAATTAACAATTAAAAATGTCAGTATTTCTTACATGAAAATTCATTAGGTAAAGATGAACTCCTTGAAGGCTGAAGTTTCAAAGTGGATTGGGTCATTAACCTTTAACCGTTTCACTGTTCTACATGTATGTTTATTCCAAATTTCAATACGGACTATTCATGGACAAAATAGTGAAATATGAAAGGTTGAACATTGTAGCCATTTTAGAAAGTAAAGAAACGGATCTATCATATTCTATAAGGAAACACAGCAAACCCAGATCAGACGGCTCCTATAGAAGCCGTCTGATCTTGTTCTACTCTGTTTGCGAATGCGTGAAAATGAGTTTATACATGTATGAGGGAAAGGGTTAACCCTTTCAAAGCTGAATTTTCAAATGGGCAGCGAAGTATTCCCAAATTCAATCAGGTCAAGCTTATGGTGAGTAGTTAGGGATGATTTTTCTAAAGAAAAGTGTAACATGACAAACAGTGCACACCCTGATGAGTCTCAGGGATCCTCTAGGAGCCCCCACATCTAGGTCTACACTGTTTGCAAAGGACATTCATATTAGTGACTCGTGTCCTGTACTGTAAGGATTGACAACAGTGTCCATCCATTTTAAAAGGATATATGTGATGCTTTTGAATGAAAAACAATAGCGACCCTTCTACTTCTAGAGTCAGTTTCTACACTGTTTGCAAATAACAGTACATGGCACAGGATCTAACCCTTTCATCCATAAATATGCCTTTCTATGCATTTGTAATAGTCACTTCGTGAAACCATTTTGATAAATCACAATGGTTTCAATACTACAACATTCTAAAATTGTCCTTTTCTCTAGTAAAAGCAGCTGTTCCGTAGATTTATTCAAAGAGGTAGGGTCTAAAAGTAGCCTATAAGGGAATGGGTTGTGTTTTTTTACTGAATGAACATTCCTACAAGTCTCAACCCATTATAAATATTGATGCAATCCTTGAACAGCAAATATAAAACAAGGAAATTTATTGCCATGTAACAATAAAGTAGTAACATCCGATTCTTCAGTGCCAAAAACACAGCCAAAATATTTTGTGTTCATAAACCATTATAAAAAATTCAGCCAATAAAATTTATATTCATGATGTCATTACTTCTTGAATATTCATCAGGTAAAGGGCTTGAACCATCTTGTCATAAACATGGACAGATACAACAATTTTTTATTTCTCTCCCAGCTGTTTCATTAAATTTATTCCAAAATATATCCCAGCACAATACGAAACGAGCAAATGATGGAAAATCCAAACAGGTCATGGTCATACAACCTGACTACAACCTTTCCCTTACATTCATGTAAGAAATAATGACTTTATTATTATCAATTACTGTAGCTCTTTATAATGGTACGCACCAGGAAAGTTTTAACAATGGTAGAAACTGTAGAATCAGATCTATATTATTTCATAAGCAAACAGTGCAGACCCTGATCAGACAACTCCTATGGGAGCCATTTGATCTGGGTCTACTCTGTTTGCAAATGCATCAAAATGTGATTCAATCAGGTAAAGGGTTTACTGTTGTATTGCCACATGTCATCTTCCAATGAGGAATACATGTACATTGTACTTTAAAAGTACAGTAAAACCTCTCTATACCGACCACTTAATTACATCAATTATTTTGTGTTAAAGGCAGGTGCTACGCCTTAAAAGCAAGGTGGAAGTAAAACAGAACGCTCCAATAGGAGCGTTCTGTTTTACTTTCATCTTGCTTTAAGCAGCCACCTGCCCAAAATACCAACTAATTAACACAATCTATTGGTCGTTATAGGGAGGTTTTGCTGTATAAAAAAACCATGTTTGGTATCTGCAGGCATTTCAAATTTAGTATACCCTAATTACCTAAAGTATTCAAACAGACAGACCATGGCAAAAAGTGTAGACCCAGATCAAACTGCCCCAGAAGGAGTTAAGGTATCTGAGATTTGTACAAAACACTATTTTTCAAAATAATTCGTAACTTTGTAGAGGAAAGATTAGGTGTCTGAATACTTAGGATAATTAGGGTAGGATATGTGTCTGAATACTTAGGATAATTAGGGTAGGTGTCTGAATACTTAGGATAATTAGGGTAGGTGTCTGAATACTTAGGATAATTAGGGTAGGTGTCTGAATACTTAGAATAATTAGTGTATGTGTCTGAAAACTTAGGATAGGTGTCTGAATACTTAGGATAATTAGGGTAGGTGTCTGAATACTTAGGATAATTAGGGTACGTGTCTAAATACTTAGGATAATTAGGGTAGGTGTCTAAATACTTAGGATAATTAGGGTAGGTGTCTGAATACTTAGGATAATTAGGGTAGGCTCACTGTAGGTGTCTGAATACTTCAAATAATTAGGGGTAGGTGTCTGAATACTTGAGGTATTAGGGGTACCTCTGAATTTAACGTTTCAAATTTTATTTCATTTAAGCAAAGTCCCAACTAATGGATACCTCTGAATTTCCAATCTGAAGATCTTCTGTACTGTTGACAGACAGGTGGACAGGCTCTTTTCTTCAAAAGGCACTACAATCTACAAATATGCTGTTTACATGCTCTTTAAAATACATCGTTTGAGAGTTTTATCAAACATTAGCCTGTATTGTATCCTGTTTGCATGGGTTTACCTCATAAACAGCAGGTCATTGAAGTACTGCATCTGACAGTATACACTACATTACAAACCATGGTCAACATATACTTTATATTACTTACACATTTAATTTCTATTAATGCTCCATGCTGAAGACAATTACAAATTATACAGACCAAGAGGTAGAGGGCTTCAATTTTGGTCTACACTGGTTCAAATTCTTTTAACCCTTTCCTCCATAAATAAATCTATCTATGCCTTTACAAACAGAGTAGACCCAGATCAGATGGCTCCTATAGGAGCCATCTGATCTGGGTCTGTTGTTTGCTTAAAGAAAAATATAGATCTGATTCTATATTTGCTACTTTCGTAAAAAAAATCATGTGTTAATAATTACATTTTAAAAATCAATCTTATTAATATTCATGATGTCATTATTTCTTACATGAATATTCGTCAAATAAAGGATAACAGATTTCTCTAATCAATAATAAAAGAGAAGTGTAAAGTATATGATTCACTCATGCTATCAAAGAGATGAAGGTGATCTAAATGCAATTTAGGAAATGATCATGACAATTAATTCAAAGAAGAAGTTTTAAGAAAGGTTGAAACAGGGGAAAATGACACAAACAGATTTGTCAAATACTCATTTCAATGTCCAGTACAGCCATCTAAACTCTGATATTGTGATCAAACAGGCAAACTTGAAACAACAACTGAAAGATTCACACGAAAACCCAGGAATGTTGAACTGCAGATTACGTAATTACCTCAACTTGCTGAACAGTTTGGGCCTTTTCAATTATTTTCACTATACATGTACTTGTAAACAGAGAAATTTCTTCTGATTCCTGGAAATTAAAAAGCCTTATGGACCAAATACTGCATTAATCTATTTCATCCAATCAATTTATAGAACAATTTAATTATTTAGCAATTTTCTATTCACCAGAATCAGCTGCAATGCATGTTTGAGCTAAAGGATTTAACTTTAAAGGTTGTTCTTTTTTACCCCATTTGAAGATGAGGGGATCAATTACTTAATGTAGCTGGAATTTCACTGAAATCTAACCCTTATAATGCTGAATTTTCAAAGTGGTTTATAGCCCATCAGTGATAAACTATTGAGTCTATTGACGTAAGAAGGCTTAAACTTGCTTGAGGATTCTCAATGACAAACAGTGTATACCATGATCAGAGAGCTCCCTTAGGTGCCCTCTCATCTGGGTCTACATTGTTGGCAAATGACTGCACGCATGTCCCACATTCAAAGAGCTAAAGTGAAAGGAAACTTTAAAGAATACTTTAAAGATTATTTTTTGATAAAATTTACACACAGTTTAGATCCAAATGAAATGCTGAGTAACTTGACATCTCAGCAAGATCCATACTGTTTGACACTGAAACTTTTTTGAGAGAACTGGAACAAACAATTACTTTAAGAACTGCGACAGATGAAAAGTTTTGTAGACAACAGTTACTTAGTGTTGATATAGGGTGCAAAGTAGGAGGTCTGGGCCCCTCGGTATGCTTAAAGCTATCATTATCCTTTTCTATGCAACCAGTTTTGCAAAAAAAATTGTTATCTGCTTCTGCTTTAATTCTCAAAGTCATTTTTTTAAAAAAAAAATTTCTGATGACATCAGAATCATCACAAAGCTTGTATCCTATGTTGTGTCTCATCTTGATCCATGCAGGGTAAAGTGTTTATACCTTATTTATTGTAAGAACCGTAAAATATATCTACAGCGACCACAAAAAACCCTTTCCCTCACATAAACACCTTTTCAAGCATTTGCAAACAGAGTAGACCCAGATCAGACAGCTCCTCTAGGAGCTGTTTGATCAGGGTCAGTGCTCTGTTTGCTTGCGACATAATATAGATCTGATGATCCATTTTTCGTCTATGCACTTGAATTTTTTTTTTATAGAAATTCAGCTAATTAATAATCATGATGCCATTATTTCTTGTATGAATATTGAACAGGGAAAGGTTAAGACTGGTGTTAGTTTAATGTTGAACGAAAGTAATGCAGAAAGCTCCACTAGGAGCTTTCATACTTTCATACTGCATAAAACATCCACTTAGTCTTACAGATTCCAACGTTTATTTTTTATAATTATGACAGTGTGTGAAAACTGAATAAGTAAATTTGGTAGTCGTTTTGATAACTCTAAATCAGACTGACATACCGGTAGAAGCAAATTGTGTAGACTCTGACAAAGGCTCCTTGAGGCGTCCCTCATATACATTTACAGTAGCAAGAAATATTGACATCATGAATATTAATTACCCTTTCCTCCATAGGCTATTTTTAGACCCAACCTCGATGGATGCATCTACCGAAAAGGAGCATTAACTAGAGAAAAGGAAATTTTTAGAATTCTGTAGTTTGAAACTAGTGTGATAAATGGAGCATTTGCTCCTATAGGAGCAAATGCTCTATTTATCACAATGGTTTCAACAGGTGAATTTTACAGAGGCATAGAAAGGTGTATCTATGGAGGAAAGGCTTAATATTTATAATGGCCTTATGAACAAGGGACTATTTTACCATGGTAGAAACTGTAAATGTTATTTTTCAGAAGAAATGGAAGACTACTCTTTTTATGAAAGTTAAAGCTGACCACAGCTTCGCAAACACAATAATTTACATAGCCGACAGAAACTTTAGATAGGTAAAGTATGCAAAGGTTGAAATGCATGACAGATTTTGGGGGACATTTCCCTGGATTTATATCACCCAGTTATGTGATTTAGCATGCAATATCAGAATTAACCTTTTGAATGAAGGAAACCAGTAAACTTAAATGACATTTATACACAGTGTAGAGCCAGATCAAATGGCTCCTACAGGATCCCTCTAACCAGGGTCAGCACTGTTTGTCATTTAAAATCCTCTAGCAATGCCTTTAATATTTAATGGTCTCTATAGTTGAACACTGATGGGTCATTCCACTTTCACCCTAATACAACACTGAATTTTCAAATGGATTATTCCAAAATTCGAACAGGTCAAGTTTACAGTGAATGTTTAGGGATTTTTAAAGAAAAGTGTAACATTGCAAACATTGCAGACCATGATGAGAGGGTTCCTCTAGGAGCCCTAGCTCTCATCTGGGTCTACACTGTTTGCAAAGGAAGTTGGTGACTCATTTCCTGCATTGTAAGAGTTAGCTATTCATCATTCAAATGGTTAACTTTTCACCCACATTAAGAAACTTTTTTCTGATTATATTTTTGTGTCTGTTTAATTTTTCCAATGCATTTTTCTTTCCCTTCTTTTTAAAACCCAATGACTTGAGTCTGTCAAACAGTTTGGATGCTAATGAGATGTCGAGCTACATAATGAGATGCCATCTACAGTAAAACCCCCGCTAATGCGACCACCTAAAAGAGGTATAATTCTGGTTGCTAGATGCAGACGGTAGTTTAATGCAGGACAAAAGTAATGCAGAAAGCTCCTATTTTTTTCTGCATTACTTTTGCCCTGCGTTAAGCAACCACCTGCTTATAAAGACAGATATGTTTATTCATTAAGTGGGCTCATTAGAGGGGTTTCATTGTACTTGTAAACATGGAATCTCATTTGAATGAAAACTGTTTGCCAAGGTCACCAGAAAGAAATACCGCAGTATGGTAAGAGTTAACCCTTTCCTTCATATAAAAACCTTATCACGCTTTTGCAAACAGTGTAGACCCAGATCAGACAGCTCCTATAGGAGCTGTCTGATCAGGGTCTGCTCTGTTTGCTAATGGAATTTGATAGATCTGTTTCATCATTTTCAGAAATGGCTGCAATGTTCCACCTTTTATATTTCATTGAAATTATTCTGTCCATGAATAATAAGTAGGTATTGAAATTTGTAATAAACATAGAACAGAGAAAGGGTTAAGACCTCAGACATATGACTGGTGAGAAATTATTTCTATGACCTCAAGGTTTCCAACAAGTCTAGTTCATAGGAACAAGTGTTGAATTGTTTGTCTAATTTTGCAGTACACTTGGCTCGTTTCTCAGGTGAATTATCGATCAATACATTTAGTCCAGATGAATCTAAAAGTTGTTGATACTCCCCATGTCCATAAAAATTAAACATGATTAAAAAAAAAAAATTCTTCAATATACCCAAATTATCTTGAATATTTGGAATACCATCTCCCCTCTCCATCCAGAGTTACAGATAAAGGTTTCTCCACCAAACCCTATACTGTAACCACTCTCTAGAATAGGCTCAAAGAGGTGATTCTAAAGAGTGGTCAGTCAGTATAGGGTTTGGTGGAGAAATAAAGGAGCTATTCTTGAAAATGTTTCATAATTCAACTGCTCCAAAAATAGAGGCAACCTGATCGGGAACAAAATAATTTGCTTAAATTCATATTTGGCCTGTTAACTTCCAATAATTGTGCCATCAATTTTTCAAAGCACACATTTTTACTATTTTCTTTAAACCACTCCATCATAGGCTGTTTTTAGACACAATCTCTTTGATTAAATCTGCTAAAAGGAAGAATTTACTAGCATTTGGTAAATTGTGAAGTTTTGAAACTATCGTGATAAATAGAACATTTGCTCCTGTGGCGCAAATGCTCTATTAATCACAATGGTTTCAAAAATTGACTTTTACAGAGGCATCAAAAGGCGTCAATACGAGGGAAGGGGTTAACCCTTTCCCAAATGAAGAGTTTTGCATTAATTGATCTCTTCATGAATATTCATTAACATAATTTTAAAATTGTGAAAATTCAAAAGGGAATCATTGGCTTGGACAAAAAACTGTAGGATCAAATCTATATAATCGTGTGTGCTCAGTGTAACTGTTCCTTGCTGTGTATTGGGTTCCTCTTCATTCATAGTATGTATTCTCAATTCCCTTAATTAATTAGGATTAATGTGTGCCGTTTTCTATTGTTTTAATGAGTGCTATGTTCCTTTATAGTGTATTGTGTTTCTCCCTTAATCCTTTCCTTTATATCAACGCTTTTTCACGCATTTGAAAACAGATCTAGAGTAGACCCAGTTCAGATGGTTCCTGTCAGAATCATCTGATCAGGGTCTTCTATGTTTGCTTAAGAAAAGAGGTAGATCAGATTCTACAGTTTTTGTCAAAGCAAAATAATCCCTGGAAAATTTACATTATAACAATTCAGCTAATAATTATTCATGATAAACGGTAATTATTTCTTGTATGAATATTGAACAGGGTTAATGCGTACTGTGTGCCTTGGTGCACATGACTGTGTTCCTTTGCCTAAGACATCCTTTCCCTTCACTTGAATTATGTTGTCTTAATTCCATGTATGTGCTATGTTTGGTGATATGTATTGTGTTCCTACCTATAGCGTGTACTGTCTTCGTTTCATGAATTGTGTTCATTTATCATAATGTGTGCTGTGCTTGTTGAAATGTTCTCTGTTCTGTTGCCGTCATGTGTATCAGAATTTCATACAAAAGGTTACTAGATTTTCAATACTTCCTTCGAGAGAATCATTTATCACCTTCACACATTCTGAGCATCAGAGCGTTATCCATAAAATGTTCTAAAATGTCATTCACAAATCGCTCATCTTCAGCCACCAGATACTTTTGAATTTAAATGGGATTTTACAATAATAATTTATTGCCGATAATTCCCCGACAACCACAAATGGCTGTCTAACTATGTTGTCTTCCTGAATAGCTTCTTTAACAATTATTGGAAATAATGTTATGGTAATGTCTCCTCACATTTTATGGGGCAAATTCATAAAAATCAGGAAAAAATTGTTACACGAATCTCATCAGGTCTTTGGGCTTTCACATAAATGTGGGGTTTTGAAACGTCTTTGATGTTGCCAGTGTGAACAATGAGGTGATAGCATCAAAACCATCTGGAGAATAATCAACCATGATAAATGTGTACAATGGATCAAAACTCTATACTTCAAAATGTTAGTAATGAAATAAATGATGGCTTTTTAGGCAGGGGGCTGCTTAATGCAGGGTGAATGTCATGCAGAAAGCTCCTAGAGCTTTCTGCATGACATTCAGCCTGCATTAAGCTGCTACCTGTTTTAAAGACCAATAATGACAGTTGTTTTTATTAAGTGTTCAAACTATCTGAGTTTTACTGTAGTGCGATGTGATATGAATACTTAATCCCTCATCATACAAATTTTTCTTCGCTTTTATTTGCATCGTGCTGTCTACTTCAAACCCAAATCGTAAAAAATAAATTGAGATGAAACGAAATGCATCAGCAAGGTTTGGGAAAAAAGACTTGCAGTTCAGAAACAAAGCAGAAAAGGATTGAAGGTACTTAACCCTTTCCTTCATATAAACACCTTTTCATACATTTGCAATCAGAGTAGACCCAGATCAGACAGCTCCTATAGAAGCTGTTTGATCAGGGTCTGCTCTGTAACTTTGTTTTTGACATGATATAGATCTGATTCTACAGTTTTTGTCAAAGCAAAAATTCCCTGGATAAGTGAACATTATAAAAATTGAGCTAATAGATATTCATGTTGTCATTATTTATTACATGAATACTGAACAGGGAAAAGGTTAATGATACATACAGACATGCATTAAGCTTACACAAATGTATCTGCAATTGCTATTGTCAGCTTTTGGGTAGAACTGTTTCTCACGTTTTAACCCATCAATCTTTGATCTTTGGATTTCCTCAGATGTTAGACTAAGAAATGTATTTGTACCAAGTAAAAATGATTATCGGTAGACCTGGTTTCATACCTCTGTCTCCAAACCTGGTTTTTTTCGCTATGGTGTTTAGCTAAACTTAAATCATTGTCTGAACTTATGTATGAAGCTCAATGACAAAGTGTGATTGACAGAATACAGTTAAACCTCTCTAAACTGGAATTCTCGTAAAGAAGAATTTAAAGATACTTAATGCAGGGTGAATTTTAGCCATGCAGAAAGCTCTCAGAGGAGCTTAATGCATGACTTTCACCCTGCATTAAGCTGACACCTGTCTCCAAGACCAAAATGTATACTAAATTTAACTGGTTTAGAGGTTTTACTGTATCTGGAGTAAAATGTTAACCCATTCCCTCATAGGCAACTTTTAGATGCAACCTCTTTGATCAAATCTACCCAAAAGGAGTATTTACTAGAGAAAAGGAAAATGTTAGAATTGTGTATTTTTGAAACCACTGTGATAAATAGAGCATTTGCTCCTATGGAGCAAATGCTCTATTTATCACAATGGTTTCAAGAAGTGGCTATTACAAAGGCGTAGAAAGGCGTACTTATGGAGGAAAGGGTTAGGTTCACTATCAGATGTCTCGAAATAAGCTCATCTGTAAAACACAATACAGTCTAATCACGATACTACGAATCACGTTCGAACGAAATACCGGTTTGCTACGAATAACACCCCAGGTCCCGGCCGATTTTGTTCTTGTTTCAATTGCAAAAAGATGCAAAAGTACGAAAATGCGAAACTACGAAAAACACGTTATTGCGAGAGATTTTCGTAGTCCCTCAAACACAAAAACAGTGGCAAAAAGATGCATTTTTACGAATCTCACCTGTGCGATGTTTTCACACTTCTGAGAGACATTCGTCGCTCCAGTCAGCATAATTATCCATTGTTAACACATCTGGCCTGCCCGATACGCTTTAATGATCAGCACCCGTGTTTGTTTGTGACAGGATTAGACTAAGTACATATCAAATGTCGCAAATGATTATAACTTGCATCGTGCAATTATGCACAATTACGTTTTCACACACATCGTGTTATAAATGAAAACCATACAGGCATACTGACGTGTTTGTTTGTAGTCAATGTCTCAAAGCATATAAAACTTATATGCCAAACTTATAAAACCAGTTACACTGATCATCAAACCTGTGTCTACACTGCTTCTATGCGCATATAAACGATATCACAGTTTTCTATGCATTTTGTTTTTATTCCTGAATAAAAATATGAATGTATTGATTCGTTTCTTGTTTTATACATAACCCTTATGGATTGCTAGAAAGTTCGAGTTCATGTCTCTAGTTAAAGGGAGCATTTAAATACTAAAATCCTTATGCTGTCACCAAATTCTACGTTGTCACTTCACGTTCGAAAGAATAGTCACAGAATATGGTTTGATGAAAAAGAACGAACAGAATCTTTGGAAATGATTTGTTTACTCCCTCCTATCTAGAGTTTGATGAGCTGGCATTGCGCGGTTCGTGTTTTTTACATAACCCGTTATGCACTGGCATATGACATTACACATTATGATTTGACCACCTCTTGCATGAGGCGTGTGATACAAAATCATTAATGTACACTGTAGTAAGCGGGAATGTGAGTAGATTGTCAAACAAGGCATAAAATATATTAAATATAACACAAACATGTACAGGAATATCTTTATTATGCAACAGTAAATTGCGACAATATTATTACATATAATGACCGATACAATAGCGATGTATGGTATGTGTATGCATTCACTACGAAACCGAGAAAAGGTTTGTGGAAATTAGTTTGTATCCTAAAGATGCATTAATACGAAAATGCGAAACTACGAAAAATCGGCCCGACCCGGTCCCGATTCGTAGTATCGTGATTAGACTGTATATCAGTATTATAAAATGTTGGTACAATGGGTACAATTGAGTATGACACAGGTATGACACAGGTGACAAGGGCTTGCAACTGTTGGGCACTCTGACCCTTAATCGGCTTACAGGGAGCCCAAGATGTCACCTATTTTTCAGTCCATGAAACAGCTGGGTGCCTATTAAACAGCCTTTTAGTGCACTGGATTATCAAGGCATTATAATTGTCCTCAGTGGTCTGGGTCAGTCTGTGTCAAATACTAAGGGTAGGG
Source organism: Azorinus chamasolen (assembly GCA_963576725.1). Classification (NCBI taxonomy): domain Eukaryota; kingdom Metazoa; phylum Mollusca; class Bivalvia; order Cardiida; family Solecurtidae; genus Azorinus; species Azorinus chamasolen. The sequence continues at coordinate 71,103,817 of OY755236.1, read as the reverse complement.
CACACATACCAATAAATGAAACATTTAACCCTTCCTTTAACCCTTTCCTCCATAAATATGCCTCTCTACGCCTCTGTAAAAGTCACTTTTTGAAACTATTGTAATAAATAGAGCATTTGCTCCTTAACCCTTTCCCTGTTCTGTATTTAGGCCAATTTTCAGTACCTACTTAATATTCATTAACAAAATAGTTATAAAGAAATATGGAAGGTGGAACATTGTAGACATTTTAGAAAGTAAAGAAACAGATCTATCAAATTCTATTAGCAAACAGAGTAGACCCTGATCAGACGGCTCCTAGAGGAGCCGTCTGATCTGGGTCTACTCTGTTTGCAAATGCGTGAAAACACGTTTATATGAGGGAAAGGGTTAAGGGAACTTTTGCTTCAACATAAACTGTAGACTCAGATCTATATCATGTCAAAAGCAAACAGTGCAGACCCAGATCTGGGTCTTCTCTTTTTGCAAATGTGTAAAAAAGCATTTATATGAGGGAAAGGGTTAACCCTTTACTTCATGAATATTCATGTGAGAAATAATAACATTAGGAATAGTAATTAAATTCATTTTTATAATGGCACATGAAAACAGGAATTTTGGGCCAAGGCAGAAACTGTAGAATCATAACTATACAATATCATAAGCAAACAGAGCAGACCCTGGTCAGACAGCCCCATCAGGAACAATCTTATCAGGGCCTACTCTGTTGCAAAGCCATGATCACCAGAAATTTTTGTGTTCATAATTATGTCATCATAGAAAAGTCAAAATGGCTCTACACAACTGCATTTTCCAGAAATAATCAGGAACATTATAACTACAAATGAATAAAGTTTCATAGCCATGTAATTAATTATGCATACGGTAATTTAGTATCTTGCAGTTACGCAAAACAAACTTTTCCAGAGAACAGGAAGCTATTTAAGCATGAATGGCAAAATATGCCAATCATGAATGAAGCTGGAATTTGATCATGCAACCCAGTCTTTGCTGCCATCAATAACATTAAAACCCCGTCACTGATTAGAAACACAATATACACTAATATATCATGTATATTGGAAGAATTCTCTTGATTTATTATAATGGTTTTGTGTTTCAACCCTTTACCTCATGAATATCCATGTTAGAATATTAGAACCATTGACATCATGCATATTAATCAGATACAAATGTATAAACTCTAGAATTCCATAACTAACAGAGCAGACCTAGATTAGATGACTCTTAAAGGAGCCATCTGACCTGTGATGACTCCTACAGGAGCCATCTGACCTGTGATGACTCCTACAGGAGCCATCTGACCTGTGTCTAATACACTTATTCGGAAAAGACTTTACCCTTTCCTTCATATAATGCATTTTCATTCATTTGCAAACAGGGTAGACCCAGATCATGAGTTTTCAGTAGCTATTGAAATTTGGAATAAACCTAGAACAGAGAAAGGGTTAATATATTATAGAACAGAGAAAGGGTTCATATATTATAGATATAATCTATCTGATATCCTCATAAATTATGTACACCAATTGTTACAGTCTGATTTACCATTTATAAGAATGAAAGAAAAAAATGTTCTCTGGAAATTAATTCAGCCCAAATTACTCCATAAATATCCGGTTTAACCCTTTCCCCTATAAATATGCCTTTCTATGTCTTTGCAAACAGAGTAGACCCAGATCATATGGCTCCTGTAGGAGCCATCTGATCAGGGTCTACTCTGTTTGCTTATGGAATAAAATAGATCTGATTCTATAGTTTCTACTTTTGCAAAATATTCATGTGTTAATATGCGATTTTAAAAAATTATCTAAACTCCTATTCATGATAATAGATGCCATCATTTCTTACATGAATATTTATGGAGTAAAGAGTTAACCCTTTCCCTGTTCTATATTTAGTCAAACTTTCATTACCTACTGAATATTCATGGATAAAATATGGAAGGTGGAACACTGTAGTCATTTTAGAAAGTTAAAGAAACAAATCTACCAAATTCCACTAGCAAATGCGTGAAACACACTGATATGAAGAAAATGGTTAACATCTTTGAAAACACGGTAGACCCAGATCAGAATTGGCTCTTGTAGGAGTCATCTGATCTGGGTATTGTCTGTTTGCTACTGGAATAACATACATGTATATCTGATTCTACAATTTCTGCCGATGCCAAAATGTTATCTGTTCACATGCCATTAATAAAACAAGAGCACCACAAGCGTGTGCCAATGCTCATCTGTCGTCATTGTCAAGATGAACATGCATATCAAAAATGAAGGTTGTAAATGAAAAATTGAAGAAGTTATGATTAATGTTAAGATTTCGGACCACGACGACAACAACAACTACGACGACGTGGTTAATTGTTAATCATATCTATATTATATCATAAGCAACCAGAGCAGACCCTAATCAGACGGCTCCTATAGATCTGGGTCTACTCTGTTTGCAAAGGCGTGCAAAAGTGTTTTTTTATAAAGAAAAGGGTTAAATTAATAGAAATGGGACCATATTAAAATCTTCAGCTTTACAAACGGAGTAATAGGTTAAACAACATATTCATACATTTAACCCTTTACTCCATGAATATTAATGTAAAAAATAATGACATCATGAATATTAATTAGATTAATTATTATAATAGCACATGGACACAGGAATGTTTGGCTATGGCAGAAACTGTAGAATCATATCATTATTATATCATAAGCAAACAGAGCTGATCCTGATTAGACGGCGCCTACAGGAGCCATCTGATCTGGGTCTACTCTGTTTGCAAAGGCATAGAAAGGCGCCTTTATGGAGTAAAGGGTTTATAAACAAGAGTATAAGCCCTGCTCTCTGCATTTGCCGATTTATTTCAGTTCTTCAATACAAACTTTTTTTCAAACCCATAATAAAAAGTGCCAGTGTTTTCGCTAAGGTTTGTTGTCCTTGATAAAATGTCATTCATTACAAAAAAATTAACGACTGTTTAAAAACCACAAATCTTAACACTTATCATGCTATTTCAAGATTGCTATTACTTTTATAAACAATTTGGATCCAGATGAGATGCCAAACACTACGAGTCTCATTGGGATCCACATTTTCGGGGTACTGTATCAAACAAAATATTTTTGTTTAAAAAATTAAACCAATAACTATTTTTGCAGACTATAAGTTTTAGTTGGTAAGGAGTTAGATATATATTAAATTTTCTCCTACTGTTTGAAGTATTCCTATGAAGCACGCTATCATTTTGTCGTAAATCGTTCCATTTTAGCATGTGCACCTGTGCAGGATTATACCTAGTGCAGGATACCTATAAGGCTAATCCTTCGAATATGAGAAAGAATTGTACTGTCATGCAACTGTGTAGACCCAGATCAGAGTACTGTCAAATCCAGATCAGGGTCTGCACTGTTTAAATCATTCAATCAAATTTAAGCTCTTTTACACTGAATGAATTCAATTGTTAAATATTGTTGGTCCATTATACTTTGAAAATTCATCAGCAGGTTTAAAACTTTGTACATATATATATCACCTTGAAGAGCAATTGTATAATGTTTGTTTCACTGTACAAATATACCACCTTGTAGAGCAATTTTATAATGTTTGTTTCACTGTACATGTATATAGCATTACCGAAGGGTTTTCTATTACTTTTTGTGCAAATGAAGATTTTAGTAAAATTTATAAAGTTATAAAAAATGCCTGTGTTTTTTTCAATCCCTTTTCTCCATTAGTATTTAAGTAAGAAATGATAACATGGTGAATATTAACCCATACCCTCATAGGCTATTTTTAGTTCCAACCTCTTTTAATAAATCTACCGAAAAGGAGCATTAACTAGAGAAAAGATTTTTTTTTAGAATTTTGTAGTGTTGAAACCATTGTGATAAAAAGAGCATTTGCTCCAAAGGAGCAAATGCTCTATTTATCACAATGGTTTCAAAAAATGACTTTTACAGAGACATAGAAAGGATCCAATCTGTTTGCAAATTCAAGTCAAATGCAAGTAGGGGTAACCCTTTCCTTCATGTAAACACTTTTTCATGCATCTGCAAACACAGTAGACCCAGATCAGATGACTCCTATAGTAGCTATCTGATCAGAGTCTGCATTGTTTGCCAGTGGGATTTGTTAGATCTGTTTCTTTACTTTCTAAAATTAGTACAATGTTCCATATGATCAGGGTCTGCTCTGTTTGCTTATGACATGATATAGATCTCATTCTACACTTCTTGTCAAAGCAGAAAATTCCCTTGAAACTTCCACTGTGTAAAAATTTAGCTAATAAATATTCATATTGTCATTATTTCTAACAAGAATATTGAACAGTGAAAGTGTTAAATGTCTAATATTTCCAGTGTCTAATATCCACAGTCCGTCAGTGTTTAACTATAGAGTCCATTCAGTATGAATTTACTAGTTAAGAGCTCTAGGAGTCTCTGATTTGGGTCTATACTATTTGTAAATTACAGTTAACTTTCGTCCGCCTCCAAAGGGTTAAGATGAAAACATAATATCCATTCATACATTAATATGATACATGATACAGGATATGAAAGGTCATTATGCCTCAAATAAATAAAAATGATTTCTGTTTTATATTGCAAATTATGTAAAACAAATTTTGAATGCCCCAAATATGTTCTTTCATGGATTTAGGTATTTTCAACAAAAGACTACGAGATACCTGAACTAATATGAAAGCACCTGTATATAATTTCTTAACCCTATGAATGCTGAATTTTCAAAGTGGAATGGTCCATCAGTGCTTAATGGCAGAGTTCATTCAGTAAGAAACGATAAAATTTGCGAAAAGATTTTCAATAACAAACAGTGCTGACCCTGATCATAGAGCTCCTCTAGGAGCCCTCTGATCTGGTTCTACACGGTTTGTGAATGACAGCTATCTCCTTTCCCCGCATTCAAAAAGTTAAATATTTCAATGCTCAACTATTTGCATGCTAGCAGCGGATTCTGTGGGCCCACCATTTGAGAGTAATGAAAACAGTTTGGAATCAGATAAGGCCCCACAAAATGTGGGGCCAGACCTGGGATCCAAACTGTTTGCCATTGAGGCTCAACTTCTGTAAAGTCTTGGGTAGAAAATTGATAGTGTTGAAAATGTTGCTGACGAAAAATTGGGCAGACGACAAATTAAATCACTTAACATGCAAAGAACCTGCCATACAAAAAGGATGATGCTTTATAAATGTGGTTAAGCTGATCTAAAAAATGGCCACTCAAACCATGTACGGTAATAAATTCCCCAATATTGTACCTACTGAGATATTTTATCAGTATCAAAACTGTTTAACCATTTTCTTCATATAACGCATTTTCATGCCTTTTAAACAGAGCTAAGACTCAGATCAGATGGCTTCTGTAAGAGCTGTCTGATCAGGGTCTCTGATCTGTTTGCTCATGAAGTTACAATAGATCCAACTCTATAATTTGCATCAATACCAAAAAATTGTGTATACGTATGCCATTATAAAAATATTCATGATTTCATTATTTCTTACATAAAAATTAACCCTTTACTCCATAAATACACTTTTCTACACCTTTGCAAACAGAGTAGACCCAGATCAGATGGCTCCTATAGGAGCTGTCTGATCAGGGTCTGCTCTGTTTGCTTATGATATAATATAAGTATGATTCTACAGTTTTTGCCATAGCCAAAATTTCCTGTGTCAATGTGCTATTAATTTATAACAAATTAATCTAAATTATGTCAATGACGTCATTATTTCTCACATTAATATTCATGGAGAAAATGTTTAAACTGGGTAAAGAATAAATCCAGTTCTCTTTTACACAATCATGCTGTGGCAAATTTGTGATGACCTATGCAAACAGAATAGATCCAGATGAGCAAATGAGTATCTTGACTAACAGTCTGTTTTCAAAAAGACTTGGTAGAAAATGAAAATACAGTAAAACCTCTCTATAACGGCCACTAAATTACATAAAGTATTTTGTGTTAAAGCTTTAGCAGGTGGTTGCTTAAAGCATAAGGTAAAAGTAAAACAGAACGCTCCTATAGGAGCGTTCTGTTTTACTTTCACCTTGCTTTAAGCAGCCACCTGCCCTAAATACCAATTAATTAGCACAATTTAGTGGCCGTTATAGAGGGGTTTTACTGTTGAATCTATTATTACTTTTACAAACAGTTTAGATCCAGATGAGATACTGTGTAAGATCAGTTGAGGATCCAAACTGTTTTGATACTGTGATTATGATTAAAAGCGAAAAAGAAGAAATTCAACACTTGAAAGTAAAAGTTAATGAGATCTGAGCATACCACAGACAAACAATCAGACTGAACCGCTGAAAAATGACAACATCAAACACAGTAGGGTAACCCATCATAAATCATGCAGGAATATGACAAAAACATAAATTTCTTTTCTGTCTTATCTATCAAAGATGTTTTAAATGCATTTTATGTCTTTTATCTAACAAAGCGATTTAACAGATAAAAGGCTTAAAGTCCAGCGATAGTTTCATTTAGCACTTACTTAAACATTCAGCCTAAGACTAAATGCCAGACAGGTCACTGAAGTCCACCAGTTATTAGTGTATATTTAACCCTTTACTTCATAGATATCCTAATTAATATTCATAGAATGATACATTAATTCTTACATAAATATCCTTGGCATAAAGGGTTAAGGGCATAAAGGGATGACAATTTTAGTATTTGAGTATGCACATTTATCTATGGCTTTGTATTATCATACTGTCAAGTACACATGTAGATAACTGAATTTGATCTAAAACAAAGACAAGAACTTTTCCAAGTACTGTGGTGTTTACTCGTTTCATCCTACATGTACTTTTCAATTGCAATACTCAGCTGATAAGGTTAAATCTGTTATATTCTGAAAGCATAGCTCCAGATAAAATGTGCAAATTAAAACATTTTCTAGAATAACTCCTTTATTTCTCCACCAAACCCTATACTGTGACCACTCTTTAGAATTGCCAAGAAGAGACGATTCTAAAGAGTGGTCACAGTATAGGATTTGGTGGAGAAATGACAGTTTTAGTATTTGGGCATGCACCCTTATCTGTAGCTCTGTGAAAGTATCTCCTGAATTCTTCAAATAGCTTTTTTGGCAGTTAGAAAAAAAAAAGGGGGGGGGAAGATTCCATCTGTTATGAATCTTATTATGGTACATGTAGCTGAATATTTTTAAAATGGTAAATGAAAACAGGAAATGAACATTCAAATGAATATTCATGTAAGAAATAATGACACCATGAATACGTATTAGCTGATTTTTGTATTCTCGTGTCAGTCACATGCTACACTCGCCGTCCTGACAACCGCCATTCCGCATGGCAGTCTAGTACAAGTTATTGATGTGCATTCGATGGATTCAAAAGGCGTTCTGGAAACAATCCAGGTATACTATTTCTGACATGAAAAGGCTTCGTAGCGTCAGCTTTGTTTCAGTATGTGTAAGAAAGTCCACAAAATATAGCCATGTGTAAGGAGAGTGCACAAATACATAAATATCAGTCACATGACGAAATCAAGTGACCATAATATGAATGAAAGTACTCTCTCAGCCTGGCAGTTACTCAATGAATAAAGAAGTGCGCATCAGATGACCTTGTGCAAGCAATTAGGTAATCACACCTATAACTTCAGACGCAACTCTGAGTGGTCAGTTTGATAAGCATAGCGGGATACGGCCTAAATATCAGCTGCAACTGAATTACTTGCTAGAATAAGAACGAGTGCTAATCCTTTATCTTCTAGACCCACTATTTTATGCCAAATATCAGAAATCTAATTTTCAAAAAATTTGTTCCCATGCAAAGAATACTGCATCATCTGAAATGCTTTGATTTTATAATGGTATATGAACACAAGATAATTTGGCCAAGGCAGAAAAATGTACAATCAAATCCATATTATTCCATAAGCAATTTTACATAGCAGATCCTGATCAGAGGGCTCCTACAGGGGCCGTCTGATCTGGGTCTACTCTGTTTGCAAAAGTGTGAAAAGGTGTTTATATGAAAGGAAAGGGTTAAGGTGTCTATATTTGATTTACTCTAGTTGAAAATATTTGCTCAGCATATCTTTTTGCTCCTAAAACTTCTAAAAGCTCTATTATTATGACAGTCATAGCTCTTCTCTGTTACATAATCATGCTTTAAATCTCTCTCTCCTCTGCTATCTCTAGTTGCTAAAAAGCTCATTATTTCAGTTTTATGATGCAAGCATGAATAAAACTAACAGCTTCTCAACATCAAGTGGATGGTACAAAAATCCTTATCAACATTAGACAAAACTTCTTGTTTAGTTAACCCTTTACTCCATAAATATGCCTTTCAATGCCTTTGCAAACAGAGTAGACGCAGACCAGACCGCTCCTGTAGGAGCTGTCTGATCAGGGTTTGCTTGGTTTGCTTATTATAAATTTAATTAACATGGATATGATTCTACAGTTTCTGCCATGGCCAAACCTTTCTGTGTCCATGTACTATTACAACAATTAATCTAATTAATATTCATGATGTCATTATTTCCGACATGAATATTCATGGAGTAAAGTGCTGGACACAAATCCTTATCAACATTAGAAAACACTGCCTTCTTGTTTAACCCTTTCAATGCAGGATACAATTCACTTATGTCTTTTACAAACAGAGTAGACCCAGCTGAGAGAACAAACATCGAATCTCACCTCTCAACTGGTTTGTAAAGCTGAATATTTTAATATGGTCCCATTTCTATAATTTAAACCCTTTCTGTCATATAAACACTTTTTCACGCATTTACAAACACAGTAGACCCAGATCAGATGGCTCCTATAGGAGTCATCTGATCAGGGTCTGCTCTGTTTGCTTTGGACATTATATAGATTTAATTCTACAGGTTTTGACAAAGCAAAACAATTCCTCGAAACATTCACAGTATAAATTTTTTAAATCAGCCAATTAATATTCAAGATGTCATTATTTCTTACATGAATATTGAACAGTTAAATTAGATTGACATAGTGGCAAATAGTGTAGAACCTGATCAAACAACTCCTTCAAAACAAATCAGGAGCCGTTTGATATTGGTCTGCACTGTTTGTCTATGTTTGTTTGTCCAAATACTTCGGGTAATTAATTAGGGTATTCAATTAAAAATTTAACAATTTCAACTTCTAAAATTTCAACAATTAATGTTTTAATTTTTTATGCATTCTCCAATTTAAGCAAGCTTGTCCCTAGAGAAAGAACTCATCATTGTTTAACCCTTACAGTGCCGGAAAAAAGTCACTAATGTCTGTCGCAAACAGTGTAGACCCAGATGAGAGGGTTCCTAGAGGAGCCCTATCATCAGGGTCTACACTGTGTGTCACATTACACTTTTCTTTAAAACTTCCCTGAGTTATCACTGTACATGTAAGCTTGACCTGTTTGGAATAGTTCATTCATTTGAAAAGTGTTGAAAGGATTAAATACTTTGCATGCTAGCCATGAATTCATGACAACCTATGCATACAGTTTAGATCCAGATGAGATGCTGAGTAACCAAATGTGTTTCATCTGGATTTAAACTGTTTAACGCCTTGATTTTATTTTGAAAAAAAAATAAAAAATTAATGCATGCTTTTCATTGCAGACAAATATCAATTTACTATTTAGCATGCTAAAAGTTACTTCTTTGAATGACAATTATCATTGCATAACAAGAAAAAATTATCAATCACTCAATTTGTTTTATTGTAAACTACCCTGAAAAAAGCACTAGCACAATGAATTTACTCCTTAACATGTTAGTAATTATTGTTGTCTGTAAAAATTGTTGACTGCAACAAATTCATTAAGTAAACTTTTCTTACTTTTTACTAAAAAAGAATTTTCATATTATCAAAAAGTTTGGAATCTGACGAGATGCAGAGTTGCTTCCCCTCTCATCTGGATCCAAGCTTGGATAAAGTTGCTAGCGTGCAGTGTTAAAGACTGACAGAATGCATGTTTCAAATCCTCACATTCCTAGGACAGTGCCATAAAATGGAACCATTCCAATTTTAATGAAAAGTTGACCACGTAATGACGTTGAGGACAAATTGTGAGAAAAATGAATAACTGGATCATTTTTTTTTCCAAAATAACTCTCCAGAAGTTGGGATAAAATGCAATAACCTTTGTAAAAGTCTGAATCCATATGAGATGAAATTGTAAGGTTTCAATGTTTTTGACAAACCAACACTACCATTGAACTATTATGATAGAATAAGATGTATTTGTGAAACGCTATGCTATGCCTTTATCCTTGACAAATTTGCACCACTCAAAAGCTCCATCAGATTATTACCAATTATGAAGTCTCCTTCTCTAATAGTTCAAAAGTTATAGTGAAGATAAAACTTTCAGACAATTCAGTAATTGCAATATGCAAAATTTATCTGCTTTAAATTCCTTAACCCTTTCCCTTATACAAATGTTTTTCACGCCTTTGCAAATAGTAGATCCAAGGTTTAAATTTGTTCTATTTGATTAAGAAATTATCCATTAACACTATGAATAATCATGTAAACAAGAGCTGTCACAGTCACGTGACAAATGCCCTAAAAAATTGTACCCTGTGACCTTGACCTTTGACCCATGGACCAGGGAGTTGACACATCGTCTTTGTGTGGTGAACATTAATTTTGTGCCAGGTTACTTTGAAATCCATTCACAGATAAACAAGTAATTGTACCCTGTGACCTTGACCTTTGACATATGGACCAGGGAGCTAAAGGCGACACATCGTCTTTGTCTGGTGAACATCTGTGCCAAGTTATATTGAAATCCATTGATAAAGAAGTTACAGTTCAAAATTTGTACCCTGTGACCTTGACCTTTGACCCATGGACCAGGGAGTTGACACATCGTCTTTGTGTGGTGAACATTAATTTTGTGCCAGGTTACTTTGAAATCCATTCACAGATAAACAAGTAATTGTACCCTGTGACCTTGACCTTTGACATATGGACCAGGGAGCTAAAGGCGACACATCGTCTTTGTCTGGTGAACATCTGTGCCAAGTTATATTGAAATCCATTGATAAAGAAGTTACAGACCGGACACGAAATTTGTGACAAAGTAATTGTACCCTGTGACCTTGACCTTTAACCCATGGACCAGGGAGTTGAAAGCAACACATCATCTTTGTGTGGTGAACATTTGTCCCAAATCATATTGAAATCCATTGATATATAAAGAAGTTACAGACCGGACACTAATTTGTGACAAAGTAATTGTACTCTGTGACCTTGACCTTTGACACATGGACCAGGGAGTTGAAAGCGACACATCATCTTTGTCTGGTGAATATTTGTGCCAAATATTGAAATCCATTGATATATAAAGAAGTTACAGACCGGACACAAAATTTGTGACGAAGTAATTGTACCCTGTGACCTTGACCTTTGACCCATGGACCTAGGAGTTGAAAGTGACACATCATCTTTGTGTGGTGAATATTTGTGCCAAGTTATATTGAAATCCATTGATAGATAAAGAAGTTACAGACCGGACACAAAATTTGTGACAAAGTTATATTTTACCCTGTGACCTTGACCTTTGACCCATGCACCTGGGAGTTGAATGCGACACATCGTCTTTGTGTGGTGAATATTTCTGCCAAGTTATATTGAAATCCATTGATAGATAAAGAAGTTACAGGCCGGACACGAAATTTGTTACAAAGTAATTTTACCCTGTGACCTTGACCTTTGACCCATGGACCTGGGAGTTGAACGCGACACATCGTCTTTGTGTGGTGAACATTTGTGCCAGGTTATTTTGAAATCCATTTGCAGATAAAGAAGTTATAGAAGGGACACGAATTTGGGACGGACGGATGGAAGGACAGACGGACTGACGGAAGGACGGACAATGCGATTACTGTATGCCCGCCTTTGGGGTCATAAAAATAATGACACCATGAATATAAATTTACAATTGCAAATTAACAAAAGAATATCTGGCCATGGCAGCAACTGTAGAATCAGATTTGCTTATAGAGTAATTTAGATCAGACTGCTCCTGTATCAGTCATGTGATCAGGGTCTGCTCCATTTGCTTATAGAGTAATTTAGATCAGACCGCTCCTGTATCAGTCATGTGATCAGGGTCTGCTCCATTTGCTTATAGAGTAATTTAGATCAGACCACTTCTATATCAGCCATGTAATCAGGGTCTGCTCCATTTGCTTACTGAGTAACTTAGATCAGACTGCTCCTCACTGTATCAGTCATGTGATAAGGGTCTGCTCCATTTGCTTATAGAGTAACTTAGATCAGACTGCTCCTGTATCAGTCATGTGATCAGGGTCTGCTCCATTTGCTTATAGAGTAATTTAGATCAGACCGCTCCTGTACCAGTCATGTGATCAGGGTCTGCTCCATTTGCTTATGGAGTAATTTAGATCAGACCGCTCCTGTATCAGTCATGTGATCAGGGTCTGCTCCATTTGCTTAAAGAGTAACTTAGATCAGACTGCTCCTGCATCAGTCATGTGATCAGGGTCTGCTCCATTTGCTTATGGAGTAACTTAGATCAGACCGCTCCTGTATCAGTCATGTGATCAGGGTCTGCTCCATTTGCTTATGGAGTAACTTCTACAGTTTCTGCCACGGTCAGAAAGTTCTATGTTCATAATTGTGCCATTATAAAATTCATTTAATTAATATTGATTAATATTCAAAAGAAAAAAGTTAATCTCAAGCGCTATTTCACACGTGAAGGGTTATAGTAAATGGCAACCAAGTCAATACATTTTAGAACAATTCTGTAATGTAAATTTTGGAAAGACCAAACTTTTACTTCATTATCCCAAAGTTCAAGTTATCTGATTTCCATTTTCCAGATATCTGTAGATGTGATTCTTCAGTTTCTGCCATGGCCAAATATTCCTGTATCCATGTACTATTATAATGAAGTAATCTAATTAATATTCATGATGTCATTATTTCCTTACATGAATATTCATGTGTGTCAAACACTTTGGGAACCATTTTACTCAGCATCTCATCTGGTTCAAAATAGCCCAAATAATTCAATACATTGCCAATACGATAGAAAAAATTGTGATCTGATGCTGCATTTCTTAATGATATCCATCAATTTAATGAAACGAATGAATCATCTTGATAGAAGAAAAATCGGATCTCGCAAATTTGGAAAAGCAATATTAGAAATGCAAATTATGAACAGAAAAGAAATGCAATGAAAGCATTATAATGGGTTTGAACAGCAAAAATAAAGAATTATTGAATTAACAGAATCGAGAAGTTGCACATATTGCATGTTGCACGCCAACAATTAATCCTTAATATGCTGTATAGTTTGCCATCTGCAAATATTGTTGTCTGTCTATAAAAAATCTAGAATTAAATCTAAAATTTCTTTTCCAAATTTTCAAAGGATTCAAGTAGTATAGAATGATAATTATTTACATGGTACCTGATCTGCATGACAACAGTTTGTAAAAGGTATAAGAAACACAGCTATAGCCCACTAAAGGTAACACTAAATGGAATTATTCCCAGTCAAATCCGAGATTACATTAACCTATTGAATAAAGAATATTGATCCCTTACCTTTTAATTAAAACAACTTTTAATGCCTTTTCAAATAGAGTAGACCCTGATCAGATGGCCCATGTAGGAGCCATGTGATCAGGGTTTGCTCTATTTGCTTAAGGAATCATATAAATGTGATTCTGCAGTTTTTGCCTCAGCCAACAATTTCTCTTTAGCACTTTCTATGTCTATGTTTATTTCAAATTTCAAAACCTACTGAATACTAATGGACAAAATAGTCTGAAAAGGGGAGACATGGTACAATGCACTATGAAAATGTTTCAGACCAAATATCAAACCATTCCAGCATACACAGAGCAAAAAATCTTTGACGAAAATTTTAGAGGACGGACGTACAGACGTATGGACGGATGTACGGACAAGGGTAAAACTTAATGGCCCCGTTGCCTAAAGGCAGGGGCATAAAAATTTCGTTCATGGATATTCAAGACGTGATCAATTCATGCACAAATGTTCATAAGGGAAAGGGTTTAAAAATTGAATGCACGTTGAATTTTAAATAACAAACAGCGCAGAGACAGATCAGAGAGTTCCTCTTTGAGCCTCATGCATGATCTGGGTGTATACTGTTTGAAATGCCAGTACAATTGTTTCCTTGCATTCATGAGATTAAATATTTGCATGCAAATTAACTGTCGTCTGCTTCAATTCTCAAAATAAAAATCTGTTTTATTTCTCTTCAAAAATGCATTCAGATCCTCAAAAGTTTGGATCCTGCTGAAATGTCAGTTTCATCTGAATCCAAACTATTTGTATAGCTAATCATATATCTGTACCCTTCTACAAAAAATAAAATTTACTTCAATTTTTGTTGATTTTCTTTTCAAAAACAACACACTGGAGATCCGTTATAACGCGGACCGTTTTACCGTGGTATCCGATATAACGCGGGTGGTCTGTGTCGCCGAATTTTTTTTGTAAATATCTTATTTATAATATGATCGAATATCGCAATGAAACATAAAATAAAATTAGGTAAACTTATCCGCCCGCAGCAGGCTAAAGGATAAAAACAAACACCGGTCCCTACATAAACAATTGAAGACAATCTTACGTGTGAAAAACTGACAACTATCAACTCGTATATATGCCGCCATGAATGTAATACACACAGCTGATTACCGGCGCGTACCATGCGTATGATGCCAGAATAGCACGGGATCCAGTAAAATTTTAACTGCATAACTTTCGTTACAAATTAATTGTGTGTATAATTGAGATGCGCGTGTACTGAATTTTTTCACTGTCAAAATTACAAAAGTTCGCACTTTAATTATGAAAAACAAACAGCATTAGAAATCTAAACTCCTAACTCAGTGCGGGGTTGGAGGTTATATGCTAATACAGAAAAGGGTGTGTACCCTTTGACCAATCAAATGAAATTTAAAACCCCAACAAATCACACGCGACATCACATGTGACCTTTCATTTTCTGAAAACAGTGACAGCCATGTTTATTGTTTTACACAGCAGGTTTAATCGGATTAGGGGTTTGACAGGCCCAGAGGCAATTACATCCCGTCAACAGGCTTGTTTTATGAAATATACTTGGTTGCTTGAAATCATACTCGATTTAATTTGTAATTTTGTATAATTACGTTGAACCTTTCCAGTACGTGAGTGGGTGGGGAAACAAAGTAAACAAGTCAGTTTCGTTTGAAATTAGTTTATTTTAGGATGATGGGGGTTTATGTAAGTTTATGTAAGTACCCAGATAAAAAAAACCCGTTACAACGCAGTTCCGTATATAACGCGGGTTGAATTTTATGTCCCCGCACACCCGCGTTGTAACGGGTCTCCAGTGTATGTCTACATCGTTTTCACAAAGAATAAGAGTTGAACTTTGGGGTGGTAATTTTGACTTACTTTCTCTTTTATCTCTTTAATTGTACTCCAAGAACTTGTCATCTTTAAAAAAAAGTGTCATCTGCATCATGTCTTCAATTATTTTTTTCTTCCATTTCTTTAAAAAGTCTGTGTTTGATTGTTAAACAGTATGGACTCTGATAAGACACTGATTTACATAACATCTCATCTGGATGCAAATTAATTGCATTGGTTATAACAAATTCATTTATCCCTTTCCCTGTTCTATGTTTATTTCAAATTTGAATATTTACTGAATATTCATGCACAAAATGGTTATAATAAAATATGTAAGGTGGAACATTGTAGCCATTTTAGAAAGTAAAGAAACAGATCTATCAAATTCCATTGGCAAACAGAGAAGACCCTATACAGACGACTCCTATAGGAGCCATCTGATCTGGGTCTACTCTGTTTGCAAATGAGGGAAAGGGTTATAGTGTACAAAGAGCTATAAAGAATCAGTGAAAAAAATACCCCAAAGAATAATTTAAAGGGACATAACTCCATAATATGTATAATAGAGTTATGTCTCTTTCTAAATTGCAGGTGTATTTATAAGTTGTGCAAGATGCTGAAACTATGACTGGATATTAGAAGCATTTGCACTAATTGTATGCTACTATCATTGAATTGTTTCTTCAAAGAAACAAAGACAAGGTAACAAGGTAACAGATTAGTCATCCCCTTAACTCCTGAACTCATATAAACGTGTTTTCATGCATCTGCAAACAGAGAAGACCCAGATCAGACGGCTCCTATAGGAGCCGTCTGATCAGGGTCTGCTCTTTTTACTAATGGAATTTGATAGATCTCACTGTGCTTCTTTACTTTCTAAAATTGCTACAACTTTCCAACTTCCATATTTCTTTATGATTATTTTTTCATGAATATTCAGTAGTTATTAAAATTTAAACTAAATATGGAACAGGGAAAGAAAGGGTTAACCTTATGAATATTCATATAAACAAGAGCACTGCATGCAGGTGCCAATGCTTGCCTGTTTGTAGCCATTATAATTAATGTTATAATTGACAACGGCAACGACAATAATGATGAGTAAAATCACTGTATGTTCGTGAAAAATCAATGAAGCGTAACGAAATTCAAACTTGATCTGTAACTCATTATAGTAAAGCCACATACCAAATATCACTTCAATATCTGTTAAGATTTAGAAAAAATCTCCGGAAAACCTGAATTTCCGGAAAAATTTCTAAGTAAAATCACTGTATTTCCATGAAAAATCAATGGAGTGTAACAAAATTCAACCTTGATCTGTAACTCATTATAATAAATCTGTATACCAAATATCACTTCAATATCTGTAAAGGTTTAGAAAAAAACTCCGGGAAACTCAGAATAATAACAAAGGGCAATAACTCCAAAAATACTGAAGACAGAGTTATGGACCTTGTGCATTGCACTTGCGGTCAATGTGATCTATCTGTATATGAAGTTTGAAGTCAATAGCTTTGATACTTTGGAAGTTATGATCTGGACAAGCCGGACGGACGAACGGATGGACATGGTGACTCCAGTATACCCCCCAAAACTTCGTTTGTGGGGGTATAATGATGAGATAAAAATAATGACATCATGAATATTCATTAAACTGAATATTTATAATAACAATGCGAATTTGGATACTCCAAAAAGTTAAATATAGAAATAAGAAGGATGGAGATCTGGTGAGGACTGACATTATGCTCCGAATAACACCGGAGCTTCAGATAAAAGCTGTTTGGATAAATGAGACTCAACTGTATATCATAAGCAAACACAGCAGACCCTAACAGACAGATTCCTAAGAAGCCATCTGATCTGGATCTGTTCTGGTTGCAAAGGCATACAAAGGTGTATTTAAGGAGTAAATGTATAGGCATATTTTCTAAACCATCGCCAAAGATTTGCACTGATACTATCACTGAGTATCTCAAGCAAGCCCATCATCAGAAGCCCAAGGCTTCAGACTTGTAACCCTCAACACTTATCTAATGATAATTTACTGACAAGTACATGTACTTTGCTACAACATTGCCGTCACAATACTGCTGTCAATACTTAAGCCTATAGTCAAGCATGTTCAATGTGTAAAAGTTATTTTCTAATTGTAAAACCACTGAAATGAAACAGTATAACTGGTGCTTAGATCTGGAGCTTAACTGTGAAGAGCTTATCTGAGGATATCAGATAAAGCTGACACCTGGGCCACCCTGCGGCAATCAGGAAATTATTCATAATATGCATCATGATACAGCAGGAATGAATATTATGTTATTATATCAAAAGTACAGTCATACTTCTATAGCCTAGAATAGTGGAAGTGCAGTAATATTAGTGGTCATAAAATTGGATAGCAAAATGGAATCGTCTCAGGGTTATAAATGCACTCGATAAGCTGTATCAATCTTAATACAAACATTTTAACCCATTCCCTTTAATGCCTCTGGAAAAGTCACTTTTTGAAACCATTGTGAATTTGTGATAAATAGTGGAAGTTTGCTCCATAGGAACAAATGTTCTATTTATCACAATGGTTTCAAAACTGCATACAGTAATTCTTAAATTTCCTTTTCTCTAGTAAATGCTCCTTTTCAGTAGATTTATTCAAAGAGGTAGGATCTAAAAATAGCCTATGAGGTAATTGAATAGACTTTTATACTGCAGCAGCTGTAATAAAACAATGTCTGCTTATATATGGATCAGATACAAGTTTGACTACATTGTACTTTCAAATCAACTGAATGTCAAACAGCTTGGATATTGATGAGACGCCTCATGAATATTCATGTAAGAAATAATGACATCATGAATATTAAATGAATTTTTATACTGACACAACCAGAGCAGACCCTGATCAGACAGCTCGTACAGGTTCTGTCTGATCTGGGTCTACCCTGTTTGCAAAAGGCACGAAAAGGCATTGCAATGAGGGAAAGGATTAATCTTTATATTGAGACATCTCACAGCTGTAGATATAAGGCATATCTAGGAAATCTAAGTAAAACATTTTATATTTCTCAGCAAAACCTTATCTTGCTAGTCATTAGAATCAGGTTTGGCTTAGAACTAAGAACTTTTAATTGATCAGTATGCACCTTATTTGCAGCCCTATTCTGTCAGAAAGAATAGCTAAATCTAGTCAATACAACAAAACCTCTCAACACTTTCCTTTATATAAAGGCCTTTTCATGTATTTGCAAACAGGGTAGACCCAGATCAGATGGCTCCTACAGGAGCTGTCTGATCAGGGTCTGCATTGTTTGCTAATGGAGTTTGATATATCTGTTTCTTTACTTTCTGAAATCTAAGCTACAATGTCCAACCTTCTATATTTCATTATAACTATTTGTACATGAATATTCAGTATTGAAATTTGGAATAAACATAGAACAAGCCTAGGGAAAGGGATAAACTCCATAGAGTCACCTTTAAATGCCTTTGCAAACTGAGAAGACCCAGATCAGACACCTCCTACAGGAGCCCTCTGATCAGGGTCTGCTTTGTTTGCTTATAAAATAACACAGATCTATTTCTACCATTTCTGCCATGGTAAAACATTTTTTATTCCCTTGTTCATTAACGGTGCCATAATAAAAATTCAGCTAATATTATATTCATACAGTCATCATTTCTGACATGAATATTCATGGTCGGTCACTAAATATTTGTCTATGGGTCTGTTGTAGCTTAATGTAGGAAAAAAATAGTGCAGGAAGCCCCAAAGGGAGCGTCTGCATTACACTTTTTACGTTAAGCTTCTAATGACACCTCTCCACCGTCTGGTTATTCACCCTTAGATTCTACAGCACGAAGTTAACAAGCAAAAAAGTTGCATTTGCGGAACAGATGCAGTTGAGATTAAAGGTATTGCATTTTCAATTTGCAATGCATTTCCCATGGGTATGCGCTACAACAATGCATTCTGGTTTCTGAAGATAGAAATCTGCAAACAAAGCTCTTGCCTTATCAGATCCCAGTAAGGGAGATTTCCTCTTTTCTCCAATCCCATTTGTTTGGATCATGTTTCTAAGATCAAAGATTCAGCTTATGAGTTCACACTACCACCCGGGTTATTTAATGTGACACCAATGTAATTGAAGTCAGCTTATTACTGCCTTCTTAAGCTGGATAAACGGAAGCCCTAAATTGTCCCTTTTTGTCTCCTTTACGTTACCTGGGGTCAACAGATCAACGATATGTCATCATATCCATTGTCTGTGTTATGCTTTGTGATTATACCAGATTGTCATATGGACGTGCATGCCATTAACTATTTGTATGCTAAGTAATTTTTTGTCTGCAACAATTGTCATCATTTAATTTCTCTGACTTCTTCGAAAAAGTATGGACAAAGTTTCAAACAATTTGGACCCTAATGAGACGCTGCATACAGTGTCTCATCTGGATCTAAACTGTTTGCATAGGTAATCACGATTTTGCTGCTAGCATGCAAAGAGTAATATGGACGCACATGCCAAGAGACTACCGTATTTACACTAATCTTTCACAGTTTGTAAAGCTTAACCCTTTACTTGATATAACGCCTTTTAACCCTTTCCCTCATATAAACGCGTTTTCACGCATTTGCAAACAGAGTTGACCCAGGTCAGAAGGCTCCTAGAGGAGCTGTCTGATCAGGGTCTGCTCTGTTTGCTAATGGAATTTGATAGACCTGTTTCTTTAGTTTCTAAAATGGCTACAATATTCCACCTTGCATATTTCAACATATCTATTTTGTCAATGAATATTCAATAGGTATTGAAAGTTAGAATAAACATAGAACAGGGAAAGGGTTAAGGCATTTGCTCATACAGCAGAGGTACAGTAAAACCTCTCTATAACGGCCACTAAATTACATCAAGTATTTTGTGTTAACGGCAGGTGGGTGCTTAAAGCAATGTGAAAGTAAAACAGAACACTCCAATAGGAGTGTTCTGTTTTACTTTCACCTTGCTTTAAGCAGTCACCTGCTCTAAATACCAACTAATTAACACAATCTAGTGGCCGTTATAGAGAGATTTTACTGTACATCATACAGCTCCTATAAGAGCTGTCTGATCAGGGTCTGCTCTGTTTGTCAGAATGGTTTCATAAAGTGACTTTTACAGACGCGTCAATATGCCAGAATAGGTTAATTAGAGAAAAGGAATCATTTAGAACTGTGTAGTTCTGAAACCATTGTGATAATAGAGCATTTTGCTCTTAATGGTGCAAATGCTCTATTTATCACAACGCCTTCTAAATGTGACTTTTACAGAGGCTCCAAAATGCGTTACTAGGAGGGAATGTGTTAAACACAGATAGTTTATTCTACTATGAATATTCAGCATTGAAAGACTTTGTGTTATTAGTTTCACCTTTCCAAATTTCATTCTGAAAATTCAGCATTGAAAGGATTAATAAGTCAGTTAGTATCTTCTTGAATTTCGGGATCCAAACATTTATTATGAATAATTTAACCCTTTCTCTTCTTAACCCTTTCCCTCATATAAACGTGTTTTCACGCATTTGCAAACAGAGTAGACCCAGATCAGACGGCTCCTAGAGGAGCCGTCTGATCAGGGTCTGCTCTGTTTGCTTATAAAATTTGATAGCTCTGTTTCTTTGCTTTCTAAAATGTCCACAATCTTCCGCCTTCCATATTTCTTTATAGCTATTTTGTTAATGAATATTCAGTAGGTATTGAAATTTGTAATAATTATAGAACAGGGAAAGGGTTAATATTCACATAAGAAATAATGACAACATGAATACTTATTAGCTGAAAACTACTGAATTACATCTAAATAATGTCAAAAGCAAACAGAACAAACTCTGATCAGATGGCTCCTATAGGAGCCGTCTGAATTGGGTCCACTCTGTTTGCAAATATGTGAAAAGTCGTTTATGACAATAATAAGCAAACTCAGAATGAGTAAACAGATTTCACAAATTCAAATATGACTAAGTGAAACCATGCTAGAAACAACCAACAATATGAAAGGTTCATGGGAGGTTACAAACGGGCAGATTAGGGTATCCATTGGGCTGTTGGTGACACAATGACATGGTTGATCAATGCTTGTCACCAACACATGTTGTTGGGGTATAATATTGTAATACTACTGTATTCTCTTCCTAATAAATGTCCTGTCATGGTTCTAATAACCTCCCCTACCCCTTCCTTCCTTCTGGGTAGAAACTAACAATCAATAAAAACTAAAGCCCTAAATAGTGCCCATTAAAGAAACAAATACAGGATTTTCAAAATACAGGTTGTAGCTTAATGCAAACGGAAATCAATGCAGAGGGCTCCCCTAGGCACTTCCTGTATTGCTTTCATTTTGTATTAAGAAACTACCTGTAAACAAAATGTAAGAAACGCCTTTTAAAAAATGAAATGCCCCAAAGGAGCATTTATTAGAGATAATATGGTATATCAGTATTCAATCCTAGCAATAAGGAAGATGAGTTTGAATACAATTACAGGATTTTCCACTGACTTTCTGTTTTTTATTACTATCAGGTTTGGTAGTTTGACAATAGTTTGGCTAATCCCTTACCTGATGAATACTCATGTAAGAAATAATGACATCATGAATATTTATTAGCTGAATTTTTATAAGGGTACATGAAAATAGATTTGTTTTTCTTTGGCAGAAATTGTAGAATCAGATCTATTCAATTCAATTGTAAAACTAGATCAAAGTTGCTCAAGGGCAACATGTCATGCACGCTGGATATTGTGTGTAACAAGAGTCAAAACAAGCAAAAAAGTACATGTTTTTTACCTTTGACCTCCAAGTGTGACCTTGACCTTTCAGTTACTGACCTGGTTCTTGCTTGCAACACACCATCATTTGAAGAAGAACTTTTCTACCAAGTCAATACAAAACTCTGAGTTAGAACCAAGACAAGCAAAATGTATACATTTTTAATCTTTGACCTCTGAGAGTGACCTTGACCTTTAAGCTATGGACCTGGTTCTTGCACGCAACATGCTGTCCTTTCTAGAATAACATTAATGCCAAGTCACTTCAAAATCTTTCCATGAAACTGAGTTACAGCCTGGACAAGCATAAAAGTATATGTTTTTGACCTTTAACCTTCAAGTAATACCTTGACCTTTCAGCTACTGACCTGGTTCTTGACGCAACACGCCATCCTATCTAGAAGAACATTTCTGCTTCCTATCTAGAAGAACATTTATGCTAAGTCATTTCAAAATCTTTCCATGCAACTCTGACTTGACCTCCAAAAGTGACCTTGACCTTTCAGCTACTAACCTGGTTCTTGCACGCAACATGCCGTCCTCCCTAGAACAACATTTCTGCCTAGTCATATCAAAATCCTGGACAAGCAAAAAAGTACATGTGTTTTACCTTTGACCTCCAAGTGTGACCTTGACCTTTTATAGCTTGTGATTATATCTTGCATGAATACTGAACAGGGAAAGAGTTAAATGAAACTGAAGCAGTAGCTTGAACATCTGTCTCTACACTACCAAAACTCAGGTTAGTTACAGTAGTATCTACTACCAAAATGTGTGTTTTACATTTTTCTCGCAATACATTGACATTGTGTCTGTTTTACATTTTTGTTGCTCTAAATTTTTGTTGTTTTACATTTTTGTTGCAATACATTCATACTGAGATATGTTTATTTGTTTAATCCTTTCCTTCATATAGATGACTTTATGTACCTTTGCAAACATAGTAGAATAGATCACATTAGAAGTAATTTTTTCCAACATAGCTGCTCTTGACAATATAGTAAAACCCCTCTAAACCAGAATTCTAGTAGAGAAGAATTTAGATTCTTTTAGGTAGGTTGCTGCTTCATGCAGGGTGCAAGTAATGCAGAAAGCTCTTTTCACCCTGTATTAAACTGCCACCTGTCTCCAAGACCGATATTTATACTTAATTTAATGTCCGGTTTAGAGAGGTTTTACTATACTGTCATTCTTAATAACCTACATCGAAGATAAAACTGGCTATCCTGTCATCAAGGCCGAATTGTTTGTAGTATGAATCACCTCGCCATCCTCAGTATACGCTCAAAATAATATTGGTAGTTGAAAATTTGTAATGAATATCATTTGGAATATCATAATCTTTTTTTTTTTTATAAAATTCTACAAAATGATTTCATTTCAGTGAAAATGTTGTACCGGTATGTATCTCTAGTTTCCTTGCCTACTTCCACCATTTTGTTTCATCTTTTCACCCCCTCTTCCTACAATCAGACGGAAGCAACGGCAGAGCGGATGCAAACAAAAGACTGCCAACTGAGCAATCCGGAAGAGATATTCTAAACTCAGAGGCTCTGCTGGACTCCCAATTGAACCAGACAGTAGTAGACTGGTATTTCTTGGCTCAAACTGATCATTACCAGGTAACAGCAATATGATACAAAAACAGCACTCATGAAACCATTCCCTCATAGGCTATTTTTAGATCCAACCACTTTGAATGAATCTACCGAAAAGGAGCATAAACCAGAGAAAAGGAAATTTTTTAGAATTTTGAAGGTTGAAACCGTTGTGATAAATAGAGCATTTGCTCCTATATTGCTCCTATAGGAGCAAATGCTCTATTTATCACAATGGTTTCAACAGGGGACTTTTACAGAGGCGTAGAAAGGCGTATTTATGGAGGATTACCAGTTAACTCTATAAAACTGTTCTTCTTCAGACTGATAATTGTATCTTAACCCTTTACTCCATTAATACTCGCAAACAGAGTAGGCTCAGAGGAGAAGCCGTCTGACTAGGGTCTGCTCGGTTTGCTTATGGAATAATATAGATCTGATTCTACAGTCTCTGCCATGGTAAAAAAAAAATTACGATTATAAAAATTCATCTAATTAAGATTCACAATGTCATTATTTCTTACATGAATATTCATGGTATAAAGGGTTCAAGTCATTATGACACATTTTTAACTAAGACCTGTTACACTACTATTCTGTCTAGTAACTCTAAATGGCGAAACAGAGCACCAATATTTTAACTTATTCATGTATTAAAGAATGCATAATATATAATTACGATAAAACAATCTAAAAACTGCACAAATATTATAATGTAATATGAGTTAGAATTTTAATTTTTTAATCCGTTTCTATCCTGACTGACAAATATTAACCTAAGATGCACTTTGCCTGTCGGCATGGTGATAGCACAGAACAGTCGGGCGCACTCAAACTGACAGATTAATTGTCACCAAACAGGTGAGAAAATCCCAAAACCAATCAAATCTCCATATTGAATGACGGCCCCCTTTTGTTGATGCAGACTAAACGAGGGCACAGTGAAACTCAAACTGAACATGACCTTTAAAAACCACCCCAACAAAGGAGAGCCATCTTGCCCAAATGGGCTCACTTCCATTCTAAGTGCTTCAACAATTAATTGATATTTCAGCATGTTTTTGCTCAATTACATTTTGTTAATACAACAAAATGGTTGATTGTCCCATTGAGGCCTCCAAACTCAGGAAGCCTAAGAAAACTTGCAAGCACAGGACATGTGTTGTGACAATTGCACCAATAAAATGGATATTTCCTGTAAATCTTCATGTCTTGCACTGAGGGATTAATTATTAATTATGTCAACTGTAAAACTGAGTACTTCTTATGAAACAAAAGATGTCACTGCAAGTGACAGTATAATTATATGCCCACCAAGAGGTGCTTTGACCCTTAATGTGACCTTGACCTTTATCCTGCAACACTGAGATTAGTGTTTGAAAGTTGTGCCCTACAAGTATGTGAAGTTTGATTAATATCTCAAACAAATTATGTCATTGCATGCAGAGGTCCAGGTAAGATGCGTACATTAGAACATTTTCAGCCCTACGTAGTAACCACTCTTCTTCAAGACGATTCTAAAGAGTGATCGCAACACAAGATTTGGTGGAGAAATGACGGTTTTAGAATTTTAGTAGACACCCCTATCTGATGCTGTTACATGAAACTAATGTCATATGGGGTCTTGAAAATAAGTTTAGCACCGGACCATTTACTTCATCATGTAGGATGTTTGTGGACAGCATCTCAAGCCCTGGCGCAGATAAAATCTAACAAACATTCAGAAAGGGGAGATAATTGAAAAAAGTAAGGCTAGAATTATGACTTCTTGAATGTGATACACCACCTACTCATGATCAATATGTATTCCACTTACACACTTACAAAGAATTTTATTCTTGGTAAACAAACGTATGACCTGGACAAAAACATGCATGGATACACTGACACATGCTCATATTGTGGAGACTATGTCAAGCTGACATCAAGACTTAGTGGGCTTGACAAAAAGTGACATGTGATCAGGGTTTATACTGTTTATCAGTCACCAGCATCTGCAAACATTAATCATTTAACCTGTTCATCTTTCCAACAGGGCAGACTTAAAATATATCACATCGTCATGTCTGTGACATAGCAAATGATCTTAGTCTACAGTGATTGTAAACCATGAAGTGACTCATTCCACCTCAACTGATGTAGAGCAAGAGATCTTATTTCCATTCAATACTACAGCTGAATACTCATGTAGGAGATAATGATATCAACAATTTCAACTAAATCATTTTTAACCCATTCCTGCATATTGACCCCGTTTGACGCTTCTGTAAAAGTCACTTTGTGAAACCATTGTGATAAATAGAGCATTTGCTCCATAGGAGCAAATGCTCTATTTATCACAATGGTTTCAAACTACAAGATTCTAAAATTTTCCTTTTCTCTAGTTAATGCTCCTTTTTGGTAGATTTAATCAGAGGTTAGGTCTAAAAATAGCCTAAGTGGGAATGGGTTAATGGCACTGAACACAGGACTTTTTAGCCATGGCAGAAACTGTAGAATCACATCAATATTATTCCATAAGCAAACAGAGCAGACCTTGATCAGACAGCTTGTACAAGAGTCATCTGATCTGGGTCTACTCTGTTACACAAAAGCATACAAAGGTGTATCTATGGAAAAAAAGGTTTAAAGTGAAATGCAGTTCAAATTTTTAATTTTTCACAAAAGTTAAGAAAGATGGTACAACTGCTTTAAACCCCCCAATTTGAAATTTAAAGATCTAAATCTTTCAAAAGCACATCCTTGACATCCTCCCGTGTTTCCTTCCATTATCGTCAACTATCGGCTGACCTACTCTCAATCCCGTTGATAAATCACTGCTATATCTGGTCTCAGTATCTAGAAAGAGCCTCTACAAGTGTAGATATTCTAGTCAATCAGCAACCAAAATAAATAAATCATTGGTGGGCTTAAATTGTCCTTTTGATAAGAACACTTAATGCTACTTGTGCTCGACACAATTGAGTTGTCCCCCGCAAACCTGTGACAATGTCGTCCATGAAAGTAAACTTTACACGGTCTCAATACATGTACAATTTACAAATGAATATAACTGTATTTATAGACAATGTAGAATCAGATTAACCCATTCCCTTATATTGACGACTTTTGACGGCTCTGTAAAAGTCACTGTGTGAAACCATTGTGATAAATAGAGTGTTTGCTCCTATAGGAGCAAATGCTCTATTTATCACAATGGTTTCAAAGTACAAGATTCTAAAATTGTCCTTTTCTCTAGTTAATGCTCCTTTTCGGTAGATTTATTCAAAGAAGTTGTAGCTAAAAATAGCCTATGAGGTAATGGGTTACATGTTTTGTGATCATCCTTATTTCTGCAAAAACAAAACTACTCTTTTTACCCTAAGTATTCTAAAACGTTAGGCAAACAGTGTAGACGAAGATTAAACTGATCCTTCGAGACAAATCTAAAGAGTGGTTATGTTGGAGAAATGACAATTTTAGTATTTCGGTACACCTTCCTTCATATAAACATTTTTTCACACAGAGTAGACCCTGAAAATAAAGGGCTCCTGTAGGAGGTATGCTCTAAATCCCTTTTCTCACATTTGCAAACAGAGTAAACCAAGATCAGATGACCTTCTTATCAGGGTCTCTCTCTTTGCTTATGGATTTATATAGGTGTGACTGTACAGTTTTTACCAATAACAAAAAATCTTGTGTACATTATACTAGTTTAAAAATTCAGCTCATAAATATTCATAATGTTAATATGCCTGACATGAATATCAAACAGGGAAAGGCTTAACCCTTACAGTGCGGGACCCGAGTCACTAATGTCCTTTGCAAACAGTGTAGACCCAGATGAGAGGGCTCCTAGGGGAGCCCTCTCATCAGGGTCTGCACTGTTTGTCATGTTACACTTTTCTTTAGAAAACATCCCTAAATATTCACCATAAGCTTGACCTATTTCAATTTTGGAATATTCCATTTGAAAATTCAGCGTGGTAAGGGTTAAAGATTATAATGCTTATTTTGAATGTTTGGATTAGCGAAGCCATACTGTATATGCTGCCTCCCAGAAGCGACAATTCCAATATCTCTGTTGTTGTGCTACCCGTGGTTCAGTTACACCTCTGAGGGGGTAGAAATCTAAATGGGATCACAATGGCCGACTGTTTAGTAACATAATGTACACCTGTCAATATTAAATCAGCACTGAACTTGACACATGTTGCGATATTGTCAATAGCTGAGGATCTCCTCAAACCTCCAATGCTCTCTTGCAGAGCTAATTCAAAGGCAACCAGTTTCAGCTTTGATTAGATATATTGTTTCATTAAGGCTTTAAATGTTAGAAACTTTCATATGCAAAAATCGTTGTCCATTTTCATTCTCAAATGGCCGTATTATCGCAAATAAATGCTCCCGAGAGATTTTCTAAAATGAGTTTCTTGCATGCTGTACACAGGTGGCTGCTTAATGCAGAATGAAAGAAAGGCAGAAAGTTCTAACTTCTTGCCTTGCTTTTAGTCTGCATTCAGCTACCACATGTAGTTTGAACAAGAGCACCGCGAGACGGGGCAATATACGCCCGAAGGCTGTTCTATTTACACAATGTGTGAACCTTCAGAAGTTGCGCATATGAGGTCTATTAGGGCTAAGGCAATAGCAAGGAGAGTAAAACTGCTTATTGTAATAGTAATCTTTTATTTGTCTTTGGGCCTACTGAAAGCTGAAAAAGGAGCATTTATTTTGAAAAAAAAGTAGCAGGTAAAAGGAATAACAAAGAAACATTTTCTTTACAACAAATAATTAGAAGAGAGCCCACAGTTTGAAGAAATTATGTTGAAAAATAAAGGAGGAGTGAAATTGCTACCCGAAACTATCAAAGGGCAATAACTCCAGAATGAACAAGTTTGAAATAAGTGAATAAATATCCAAGATATGAGCATGGTAAGAACAGTGTACATAGCAATCATTTTCAGACTTTCAGACTTTTTTGAACTTTGGAAAAAAAGTCGAGAAAGTTTAAACCGAACGTGACATAAGTGCGTTTAACCTTTCACCTTTAAATATGACTGACCTTAAAGGTAATGATGTAGGTCTAGTTAGCTAC
This sequence comes from Azorinus chamasolen, assembly GCA_963576725.1. Taxonomy (NCBI): domain Eukaryota; kingdom Metazoa; phylum Mollusca; class Bivalvia; order Cardiida; family Solecurtidae; genus Azorinus; species Azorinus chamasolen. The sequence continues at coordinate 71,074,915 of OY755236.1, read as the reverse complement.
AGCCAGGACACAAAATTTGCTAACGCTCTATTTGTGACCTTGACCTTGAAAGTTCACAATTGGGTTTTGTATGCAACACACCTTCAAGTGATACTGAAGCCCTATTTGTGACCTTGACCTTGAAAGTTCACAATTGGGTTTTGTACGCGACACACCTTCAAGTGATACTGAACATATGTGTGAAAGAATTTTGAAAATCGGAGAAAAAATGAGTAAGTTATAGCCAGGACACGAATTTGCTAACGGACGGACAGAATTGCTAACGCCCTATTTGTGACCTTGACCTTGAAAGTTCACCATTGGGTTTTGTACGCGACACACCTTCAAGTGATACTGAACATATGTGTGAAAGAATTTTGAAAATTGGTGAAAAGATGAGTAAGTTTTACCAAGGACACGAAAATTGCTAACGCCCTATTTGTGACCTTGACCTTGAAAGTTCACAATTGGGTTTTGTACGCGACACACCTTCAAGTGATACTGAACATTTGTGTGAAAGAATTTTGAAAATCGGAGAAAAAATGAGTAAGTTATAGCCAGGACACGAATTTGCTAACGGACGGACGGACAGAATTGCTAACGCCCTATTTGTGACCTTGACCTTGAAAGTTCACCATTGGGTTTTGTACGCGACACACCTTCAAGTGATACTGAACATACGTGTGAAAGAATTTTGAAAATTGGTGAAAAGATGAGTAAGTTTTAGCAAGGACACGAAAATTGCTAACGCCCTATTTGTGACCTTGACCTTGAAAGTTCACAATTGGGTTTTGTACGCGACACACCTTCAAGTGATACTGAACATTTGTGTGAAAGAATTTTGAAAATCGGAGAAAAAATGAGTAAGTTATAGCCAGGACACGAATTTGCTAACGGACGGACAGACGGACATACTAACGGATGGGTAGTTGTGTGACTTTTTCCTTTGATCTTTTCTTGTGTGACTAGTCCCACAAGAAAAACTATTTTTGGCTCTAACTTTGGAAAAGAATGATCTGGAAGCTAACCCTAACCCTAACCCTATGTCCCACAACTGGCCAGGTTAATGTCACAAGAAATGGCCAGGTTAATGTCACAAGAGATGGCCAGGTTAATGATTTTACTTGTGGGACTAGTTAAAACAAGAGCACCGCTGTGCAGCAAAATACGCCCGTCGGCAAAGTCAGTGATAAGCCAATTTAATAGGAAATTGAATCTGTTACAATGTGAAACTATCATTGGCAACTGCCTAGTAGAGCTATATATATAATATAGACCTGTTGTAACCAAATTAAATACTTAGCTTCATCACCATACAGGGAAGACAGCTATTGATTTTGTGACAAGTCCAATGACTTTTCCTGCAGTAACCCCCCTTTTATTATTTCAAAAGGATTGGATTAAATTTGATTACATTTGTTCACCCCATAACAGACAAAAAAAACCATAACAATTCCACTTAAATATATTAAAAAAAGGGGAGATAATTTAGTAGTGGGTGGGGCAATGTTGGTGATTATCGAACTTGACCAAGTCATTTTGACTATATACATGCTGACTAAGTTTGATGAGGATTGGATTTTATTTGTTTGAGTTAGAGAGCGGACAAAAAACGAATTTTGTTTAAAATTTGTTAAAAAGTTAATAAAAAAGGGGAGATAATTCAGAAGTGTGCAGGGCGATGATGCTGATTATCGAACTTAGCCGAGTCATTTTGGCCATATACATGCTGACCAAGTTTGAAAAGGATCCGATTCAATTTGTTCGAGTTAGAGAGCGGACAAGAGAATTTTGTTAAAAATTTATTAAAAAAGGGGAGATAATTCAGAAGTGTGCAGGGCGATGTTGCTGATTATCGAACTTAGCCGAGTCATTTTGGCCATATACATGCTGACCAAGTTTGAAAAGGATCCGATTCAATTTGTTCGAGTTAGAGAGCGGACAAACAAAAGTTCACGGACGGACGGACGGACGGACAGACAGACAGACAGACAGACGGACGGACGGACGACGGACAACGCCACGACATAATACGTCCCGTCTGAAGACGGGCGTATAAAAAGTCACACAACTACCCTTTCGTGAGTGCGGACGGACAGACAGACGGACAGACAGACGGACACCCAGCCAGACGGCCAGACGATGGAGACCATAACATAATACGACCCTTCGGGCGTATAAAAACTATGGTTCTTTATTTAACGGTAATTATATAGGATTTTTAGGATTTTGGTTGTTATATTGATGGTTAGCTCCCCCCCCCCCCCCCCCCCCCCCCCCCAGCCATAAGTAATGGAGCATTATTAGGGAAAATAAAGTAAGTTCCTCAAAATGGAGTGTCAAAGCATCAAACAGTACAGATGAGATGAGACGCTGAGTTACTTGGCATCTCATAATCATACAGTTTCATACAGACATAATTTGACACCTTTTGACAGGAGCTGTCTGATCTGGGGATTCTCCGTTTGCTTATGATTAATATAGACCAGATTCTACTGTTTCTGTCATGGTAAAAAAAGCCCCTTGTTCTTGATGCCAATACATGTATATAAATTCCTCCAATTAATATTCATGATTTCATTACTTCTTACACAATTATTCATGTGGTAAGGGTCAAACTGCTGTCAGAAGTTATCTCATATTATATGCACTTCAGTATTGAAAATGTTGGTCTGGACATTTTGGATACATAAAAAACACTTTTTTTTAAATATATACGTTTACAATTATTTATTAAGCCATTGTATGTGGAAAAGGAAAACTGTTTCCAGTTTATGATTTTTTTAATCTTTGGAGCGTTAGTAAACCCTTTACACCATGAATATTCTAATTCCTAATATTGATTATAACATGAATTGTTAGCAGTCTCAGCACCAGATAAATCGTCATTTCTCCACCAAGCCCTATGTTGACTGATTCTTTAGAGTTGTCTCAAAGAGACGATTCTAAAGAGTGGTCAAAACATAGGGTTTGGCGGAGAAATAAAGAAGTTATTCTTGAACATGTTTTAATTTACACATCTTATCTGGACCTCTGTGTTTTGTAATGTTATGTGAACACGGGTTTTGCAATGGCAGAACTGAAGAATCAGATCTATATTTTTGCACATTAAGAAAACAGAGAAAACCCTGATAATCTGGGTTTACTCTGTTTGCAAATGCATTTAAAAACATATTTATGGAGTAAAACATTAACCATGCATCATTATGTCCACACTTTAAAATACGATATTGTCATAGGATTCATTTCCAAAGATCTTCCCCCCCCCCCCCCCCCCCCCCCCCCCCCCCTCAGCACAAAAGCATCCTTTAGGCAATTTAGATCTTTTTAGGCACGTGACTGCCTAAGGCAGAAGGAAAGTCATGCAAAGAGCTCCCAAACCAGCTTTCTGCATAACTAGCTGGCACCAGTCTCAAGTGTCTCAACCCTTTACTCCATAGATACACCTTTTAACACAGGAGCAAGCTGATCAGGATCTTCTCCATTTCTAGGTCAAATTATAGATTTTACATTGGTCAAAACTTTTCTTGTTCATGTAAATACTATCATAATTTTATATATCAAGCTAATTAATAACCATACATGCATTACTTCTTACATGAATATTAATTATATAAAGGGTTAAAGACTGGTATTGATTCTAAATTGAATGTAAATGTTACAGATGCATTCAATTCCATACATTTATAGCTCTTCAGAGTAGGATTGTTTCAGGCTCAATGCTTCCACTGACCTAAACATTCTTGATACAGGAATATTCTCAAACATAGGTTGGTTCCCAACCTCTATTAGAATTGTAAAATCTGTGAAGTTGGAGAATAATTCCAGTTTGATTCTGAGAATGTGTTGGTGGTCTGTCTCTCCTAACTGTTTGAATGCTGAACATTCAAAATGCAACTGCTCATCAGTGTTTAACGATAGATATGAAAGCTTCACTATTTTCAAATGCCAATGCACTATTCTCCCAACATGAGATTAAGATTTACTTCAGCTAAAGCAGTAACTACTTTACCAAGATGCCTTTTCATCCCTTTGCAAACAGAGTAGACCCAGATTAGATGGCTCCAGGAGTAGCCATCTGATCAGGGTCTGCTCTGTTTGCTTATGTCAGTGCACTCATTTCCTACATATACAAAGGGCTTATAAACAACCTATTGTTGTTGGTACACAAAATCACCTGCTCAAGGTTTATGATATATTATTATAGTCTTTTGACATGAAACGTTTCACTTTGGGGCTTTTCATTGTTTATGACATGTTAATTATACATTTCCACATCACAGTAATTAAAATCATACTTTAAAAATACCTCACCATGCCGTATTTACAAAATCCCTCAAGAATTGTGTTGTATAGACAAATTCAAAACCTATCATTACCTGCAGCTTACCACCCTTAAATGCAGGACTTGCATGCACAGTCATTTGCAAACAGTGTAAACCCAGATTAGAGGGTTCCTAGAGGAGTCATCTGATCAGGGTCTGCACAGTTTGCCATTCAAAACCCTCTAGCAAGTTTAAACTTTTCATACTGAGTGGACTCTATAGTTAAACACTGATGGGCTATTCCATTCTGAAAATTCAGCATTGAAAGGATTAATTGTGGGGTAGTGTTTAGTTTATTTTTTATGCCCTTTACTGTATTGTGGCCGTAACCTGCCACTACCATCCAGCACAGAACAGGATCATTAACTCTTAGCATGAGTTATGATTCTTTATTTCAGTTGCTAGAGCTTAAAACCCTTGAATGCTAGAAACTAGTGTACTAGTGGCTTTTGCAAACAGTGCATATCCAGATCAGAGGGCTCCTAGCAGTCGATCCCTTGACCAGGTTCTTCCCTGGCTACTCTTGCAAGTAATGCAATTTCCATCTGAATAGACTCTATCGTTAATCATTTACTCCATAAACAACGCTTTTCTAAGCCTCTGCAAACAAAGTAGACCAAGATCAGATGGCTCCTGTAGGAATCATCTGATCAGGTCTGCTCTGTTTGCTTATATGATATAGATATGATTCTACAGTCTCTTCCATGGCCAGAACTTCTTGTGTCCCTGTTCTATTATAACGGAAACAGTTAATCTAATTAATATTCATGATGTCATTGTTTCTTACATAAATAATCATGGGGTAAAGGGTTAAACAATACCCATGCATAAATCTTAACCCTGTACTCCATAAATACACCTTTGCAAACAGAGTAGACTCACATCAGATGACACCTGTAGGAGTCATCAGATCAGGGTCTGCTCTATTTGCTTCTGGAATTATACAGATATGATTCTTCAGTTTCTGCTATGGGACAAAATGCCCTGTATTCATGTGCCTGTATACACATAATCTAATTGGTATTCATGATGTCATTACTTGTTACATGAATATTCATGGAGTAAAAGATTACCGGTAATATTAACACTTTCCCTGTTCTATGTTTATTCCAATTTTCAATACCTACTGAATATTCATGGTCAAAATAGTTACAATGGAATATGGAAGGTGGAACATTGCAACCATTTTGAAAGTAACGGATCTTTCAAAATCCACAAGTAAACAGAGCAGCTGACCCTGATCAGACAGCTCCTATAGGAGCTGTCTGATCTGTGTCTACTCTGTTTGCAAATGCATGAAAACATGTTTATAATTATGAAGGAAACGGTTATGCTGATTTTTTATAATAGAACAAGAGCTAGAAATATTTTAGCCATGGCAAGAACTGTAATTGTAAGAGCCATTTGATCAGGGTCTGCTGTGTTTGCAAAGGCATGAAAAGGTGTCTCCATCAGTTTCATTTTACAGTTTCTTTCATGGCTAAAACTCTTGTAATTGACATGTAAAACTTGTAATTAATATTCATGATCTTAATTTTTATATGAATTTTCATGAGGTAAAATAGATGAACATTACATGTTTCCCAACTTTAAGGGAATATTACACATTGCAGTGAAGTTCAAGCTGCGGGCGCTTTCATACATTGTACAATTTCAAGAAGAGACATTTTATGGTTGTTCAAATTAAAGTATGATTAATTGACATTATTTACAACAAAAAATACATGCTTTTTCTTCAAATTGCCAGCAATTATCAAGATTACTACGGGGCATGACATGCACCAAGCTGTGGATAACGATGATAAATTAGACAAAGACCAAACAGAAAAAAAACACTTGAAATTGTTTTTACCCTTACAATGCAAGACGTGCATGCAATGTCATTTGTTAACCGTTTAGACCCAGATTATAAGACTACTTAGAGGAGTGTACTGATCTGAGGTCTGCACTATTAATTGTCATTCAAATCCTATCAAGTTTCACCCTTTTCTCCACGAATATTTATGAAAGAATTAATGACATCATCACTATTAATTAAATAAATTGTTATAATGGCACTATGACACAGAACCTTTTGGAGCTGTCTGATCTGGGTCTACTGTTTGCAAAGGCATAGTAAAGTGTATATATGGAGTACGAGTAAAGGGTTAAGTCTTTCATACTGACTGGTAAACACTAATGGGCTATTCCACTCTGACAATTCAGCATTACAAGGGTTAATGTTTGGGACATTATGGGCACATTCATGATGACATTAACATTTTATTAATAGTAAGGATCTAGATCAAATGTCTACTTATTTACATGTTTCATCTGGATCCAAATCATTTAGTACTCGGAGAAAATATTCTTAGAAAGCAAGCAGGCAGCGAAAAATTATTTTAACCCTTTACTCCATAAATATGCTTTCTACTCCATTTTAAATCGAGAAGACCCTAATTAATGAGATGGCTCCTGTAGGAGCCTGGTCTGATTAGGGTCAGGTATGTTTGCTTATGATACAATACAATACCGATCTAATTTTACAGTTTCTATCCTGGCCAAAACCATCCTGATTTCATATGTCACTATAAAACTTCTGCTAATAAATATTCATGATGTCATTATTTCTTAATGAATATTCAGGAGGTAATAGGTTAAAAAATGAAGCTGAAAAAGCATGGCAGAAATTGTAGAAACAAACCTATATGTTTCCATAAGTAAACAGAGCAGACCCTGATCAGACAACTCCTACCAGAGCCATCTGATCTATGTCTACTCTATGTGCAACGACGTTAAAATGGGTACCGTATATTATGGAGTAAAGGTCTAAGACTAACAACCTGGATGTAATGATATATGTATACCGTTAAAGCGATGTAAACCCAAATTTGTATATAAACAAACAAAACAAAACAACAAATCTGACAATGTTCAGAACAAAGCATGAACATGTGAAATAACAGTATCATTACATACTGATGAACATGTATAATATAAGTACATGTATCATTACATACTGATGAACAATTGAAATAACAGTATCATTACATACTGATGAACATGTGAAATAACAGTATCATTGAATACTGATGAACATTTGAAATAACAGTATCATTACATGCTGATGAACATGTATAATATAAGAATCATTACATACTGATGAACAATTGAAATAACAGTATCATTACATACTGATGAACAATCAAAATAACAGTTTCATTGAATACTGATGAACATGTATAATATAAGTATCATTACATACTGATGAACAATCGAAATAACAGTATCATTACATACTGATGAACATTTGAAATAACAGTATCATTGAATACTGATGAACAATTGAAATAACAGTATCATTGAATACTGATGAACATTTGAAATAACCAGTGTTCCCGTTTACGGCGTAATCATATCTAAATACGCACCGAAAATCGTTGGAACACAAAATAGTCAAGTACGTTGCGTCCATGGGACGCAAGATCAATGATCGAAATTTTACCGATTTAAATGAATCCAGGTAAAATAACAACTGAAACTCGGTCTTACATCAATCCGGATCAATAAACAAAGTGATTCTCACTCCGTTTTCTTGACATTTTTTCCGAAATTGCAACGCATCTATTAATATCGAGTCCTGGGTTATTCCAGGTACGTAGGAGGGCACCTGCATTGACTGGTTACGATTTCCACCCTAATGTCAACATCTAAAATTATGTAATTCTACGAGAACCGTTCTGTCGCTTAGTAAATGATATTTGGGTGCTGAAAAAAGATGGCGTCTACTAGTAAAAAGTTGAATACTCCAGGAACTTTAAAGCGTTATGGGTGCAAGATCGAGAGTTTAAAGACTTGTAAGTAAATGATTTTAGCCCTGAAAACAATAGAATTACCATGTGATGCTTTGTATGCACTGAAAATGAATGCTCGTCGTCGTGCACTTCAAATCAAAGCATCAAGAAATACCTTATTATACAGTGCGTGTATCACTTATCTTTTTGATGTTAAATGATACATCAGTGTAAGTCTTAAATAATTTTACCCCTTTACATTTAATGGGGCAAAAAATCACCATTACAGAAACAGGAGTGAAATTATCTGGGACTCAGTTGTATTTGCCTGGGACGCAACTTTTGCTGATGCCCTGGGTCCCAGGGACTCGGTAAAATTCAATCCTAATGAGAACACTGGAAATAACAGTATCATTGAATACTGATGAACATGTGAAATAACAGTATCATTACATACTGATGAACATGTATAATATAAGAATCATTACATACTGATGAACACAAGAAATAACAGTATCATTGAATACTGATAAACAATCAAAATAACAGTATCATTACATACTGATGAACACAAGAAATAACAGTATCATTACATACTGATGAAAGTCTGAAATAACAGAATCATTACATACTGATGAACATGTGAAATAACAGTAGCATTACATACTGATGAACATGTGAAATAACAGTATCATTACATACTGATGAACATGTATAATATAAGTATCATTACATACTGATGAACATCTGAAATAACAGTATCATTACATACTGATGAACATGTGAAATAACAGTATCATTACATACTGATGAACATCTGAAATAACAGTATCATTACATACTGATGAAAGTCTGAAATAACAGTATCATTACATACTGATGAACATGTATAATAAAAGTATCATTACATACTGATGAACATGTGAAATAACAGTATCATTACATACTGATGAACATGTGAAATAACAGTATCATTACATACTGATGAATATGTATAATAACAGTATCATTACATACTGATGAACATGTAAAATAACAGTATCATTACATACTGATGAATATGTGAAATAACAGTATCATTACATACTGATGAACATGTATAATAACAGTATCATTACATACTGATGAATATGTGAAATAACAGTATCATTACATACTGATGAACATCTGAAATAACAGTATCATTACATACTGATGAACATGTATAATAACAGTATCATTACATACTGATGAATATGTGAAATAACAGTATCATTACATACTGATGAACATCTGAAATAACAGTATCATTACATACTGATGAAAGTCTGAAATAACAGTATCATTACATACTGATGAACATGTATAATAAAAGTATCATTACATACTGATGAACATGTGAAATAACAGTATCATTACATACTGATGAACATGTGAAATAACAGTATCATTACATACTGATGAAAGTCTGAAATAACAGTATCATTACATACTGATGAACATGTATAATAAAAGTATCATTACATACTGATGAACATGTGAAATAACAGTATCATTACATACTGATGAATATGTGAAATAACAGTATCATTACATACTGATGAACATGTGAAATAACAGTATCATTACATACTGATGAACATGTGAAATAACAGTAGCATTACATACTGATGAATATGTGAAATAACAGTATCATTACATACTGATGAACATGTAAAATAACTTGTGGCTAATTGAGCACCCTTTGGAAAAATATTTGTAAAGCCTTGTTTAACCCTTTCTTTGATAAATATACCTTCTAACACCTTTGCAAACAGAGTAGACTCAGATCAGATGGCTCTCATAGGATTCTTCTGATCAAGGTCTACTCTGTTTGCTTAAGACATACTATAAATATGATTTTACTGTTTCTGCCATGGCCAAAACTTCCTGTGTTCATGTGTCATTATAAAAGATAAAACTAATTAATATTCATGATGTTATTATTTCTTACATGAATATATGTGGACAATATTGAAAATTGGTTGTTACCAAATATGTAATCCACATAAAATAAAGTCATTATTATTATTATAATTATTATTCATGGAGTGAAGGGTTAAAGTCTTGTCCTGCTAATCATAACATGAAAACAGTTTTGATCTAGATAACCCTCACATATAGTTTTGATCTAGATATATAACCCTCACAGCCAGCTAATTTGATATGGATGAGAGACACCTTAGCAACTCCATGTCTCTTCAAGATCCAAGTTGTTTGCCATTTGTCTTTTAGCCTTTTGAAAGCAGGCAAATATAAGCAAACATAATTGACGCATATTAGAGGGCTCCTAGAAAAAAAACCTATCTGCGTCTATACTGTCATTCAAAATCCTGTAGTGAATTTCAGGCTGAATAGATTCTACATTTAAACACTGACGAACCATTCAGCATTTCAAAGCATTAGGTTTTCAAATAACTTTTTAGATTTTTTTTATGAATTAATTCCGTGATATTTTGAGAAGACAGTATTTATAATCACAAGTGAAGGGTTAACATATTTGATGACTTCATCAGAAAGATAGACATCTATAAATTGCTCCTTCAGAAAATTATTGCAACATGCATCATAAGTAAAATAATACCCTATTTAACCTAAGTATTCAGACAGACAGACATACATAGGCAAACAGTGCAGACCCAGAAGTGCAAATCCTGATGGAGCAATTTGATCAATTTGATCAGGGTCTACACTATTTGCTACTAGATCACTCTACTTTACAAGCTGATGCTAATCCAGCCTTACCAACCCACAGAGAGAGGCCATAGGGTCAGAACAATAGATAAATGTTCATACTCAAGGATTAACCCATTACCTCATAGGCTATATTTAGACCCTACCGCTTTGAACAGATCTACCAAAAAGGATCATTTACTACAGAAAAGGGACATTTTAGAAATGTGTAATTTAGAAACCATTGTGATAAATAGAGCATTTGCTCCTATGGAGCAAATGCTCTATTTATCAAAATGGTTTCAAAAAGTGACTTTTACAGAGGCGTCAAAAGGTGTCAATATGAGGGAATGGGTTAAAATGGTCATTTCTCCACCAGATCCTATGTTTTGACCACTCTTTAGAATCTTCTGTTTGAGGCAATTTCCCTTAAAAGAGGGGTCACAACATAGGGTTTGGTGGAGAAATAAAGTAGTTATTCTTGAAAGTGTTTTAATTTACTCATCTTGTCTGAATATTTTGAGTAATTAGGGTACCAATGAATACAACAATAATATAAACTTCAGTCAATTTTATGTACAAAATGATTTTTTCCATGAACATAAATTTTCAAATTTCTTGTCCCTTATCCTACAACTCTGACTAGTCTAAACTTCACAAACAGTGTGAATATGCATCGCATTTCTGTGAAGCTGGTGTTCTATTTCAGCATAAACTGAACCAATCTAATCATACGCAACTACAATAAAAATAAAAACAAACACATTTTTGACAAATCTTTCAATAAAACATATGAAGCAGACTTCTTTTTTTTGCAGCAGACGGCAATACCATAGCAGGATAATGCAGGTGAATTAGGTGCAGGTGCATTTGCACATAAAAAGTTAGTTGTAATTGATGTTATTCGATGTATCAACGTTGAATTCAGTGACAGCCATAGTGTAATCCATGGTAAAAACTTCAACCTACAGCGCAAATATATCACGATTCGTTACAGGCTGATAAAGGTAATCATAACCATTGAAACATTGTTCACGTTGCTGTTTGAGTCCACAGTCACAGTTTTAAGTCCTTGTGCTCAAGGATATAAAATACTTCTGAGTTTGAGTCCAAGTTTATTCTAAAGCGCCTAAATTAGTCAGATTTTGAGTTCCAACTCAAAACCTGACCAATTACATGTTCCAGAATGAACTCAGACTTGAGCAAAAAGTTTTATAACTTCAAGTCAGAACAAACCAAAGAAAAAAGGCACAAACCCATATCCTTCTTTTTTTTCCATAAAATTCAAACACATATAAAATAAATATGACTATTTCAAAGATAATCTCTAAGAAACGCTGTCCAAAAGAAAGTTGATGCAAGGAATATATTTTGTGTTCATTCAGATGCATTTCAACAGCCACTTTACCCTTCCAGTGTGGGAAATGAGTGACTAACGTCCTTCCAAACAGTGCTGACCCAGATGAGAGGGCTGCTAGAGGAGACTCTCATCAGGGTTGGAACTGTTTGTCATATTGCAATTTTCTTTAAAAAAAATTCCTTGAATATTCATGACTCGTTTGAACGTTGGAATAGTTCATTTGAATATATGTATCGCATACATTTTGAAGGTAATGAAATTTCTAACCCATATTTGAGCTAAACTAGTGACCATAACTACAGATAACGGTGCATACTCATATACTAAAATTATCATTTCTCCACCAAACCCTATGTCCTGACCACTCTTTAGAATCGTCTCAAAGAGACGATTCTAAAGAATGGTCACAATATATGGTTTGAGGGAGAAATAAAGAAATTATACGTAATTTACGCATCTTATCTGGAGCTCAGTAGATATTCTTTTTAATGCCTTTGCAAACAGAGTAGACCAAGATAAGGTAGCTCCTATATAAGCCATATGGTCTGCATTTGACCCTGCAGTAGGCTACTGTCTGCATCAAAATTGGACTTTTGTTGGGGGACCATTGTATGGAGGTGTTGTTACGTAACTACAGACACACTCGTGTTACAAACACATACAAAACAAAGATAAATGGAGAGGCATCAGTCAAATCATTTTGCTTTGCAGAAAACAAAACAAATAAGAGCTTCCTACAATACTGAGTTCTTGTTTCATCCTCCATTCCTGTCTGGATCTTCATTAATTCTTTTGATTTCTTGAGATCAATGCAACTGTATTTTTATTGCCCTCACTCTGCTACAACAACAGAGCGTAATTTGCAGCAATTTTCTCTGATTGTCAAGACTTGACAAAGTTGCCAGGGTAATTTAAATCTATTTAACAAGGTCTGAGTCTTGCTTGAAAAGACTGGTTAAAAGAATAAGATGACATAAAAATTTGGCAATTTCATTGATTTTAACACTGCTCAATGATTTAAGATCAATAAATAACCAAGCACACTTAAAGTTGGTTTTCCTTTTGTTCTTGAAATACACAAGTTTTGTCTGCTTTGAAAGCCGTGACGTATGAAAGATGAAAATTTCAACTTGAACTAAGATTATTGAACTCTAAAATTGAATGCGGGAAAACGAGTGTACTACAAACAGTGCAGACCCAGATCAGAGGATCAATGTCCTACTGTCTGCCATTCAAGATCCTAAAGCAATTTAACCCTTTACTCCACAGATAAGCCTTTGCAAAACAAGTAGACCCAGATCAGACAGCTCTTAATAGGAGATGTCTGATCAGGATCAGCTCCATTTGCTTATGGTATAACATAGCTATAATTTTCGACTTTCTACCTGAGCCAAATTGCCCTTTGTGCATATGCCATTATAAAAATTAATCAATTAATCTAATTAATATTTATGATGCCTTAAGTTCTTACTTGAATATTCATGGAGTAAAGGATTAAGCCTTTCATACTGATCTGAATGGACTTGATAGTTAGCCGTGTACTGTACGTATCTCATAGAGATGCCTTTATGATGCCTATGCAAACAGAGAATACCTAGACCAGATGACTCATGTAGGATCTATCTCATCAGGGTCTGTTCTAATATCGGACTATGGAATAATATAGATCTGATTCTACAGTCTTTGTCATATCCAACAATTTTTGTATTCAGTGCCAATATAAAATTTCAGTGATAATTAATTAATGGATACTCATCGGGTTTAGGCTAAACCCTTAACTCTTTCCTCCATATGCTATTTTTAGACCCAACCCCTTTGAATGAACCTACCGAAAAGGAGCATTAAGTAGAGAAGAGGAAATGTTTAGAATTTTTTAGTTTGAAACCATTGTGATAAATAGAGCATTTGCTCCTATAGAAGCAAATGCTCTATTTATCACAATGCTTTCATAAAATGATTTTTACAGAGGTGTAGAAAGGCGTATTTATGGAGGAAAGGGTTAACCTCATAGACAAATCTTTGCAAACAGAGATTACTCTGATCAGTGGCTCCTGTTGGAGCTGTCTGCTTAGGGTCTGCTCTGTTTGCTTGTGGAAATATATATATAGATTCTACAGCTTTTATCAAAGCAAAAATTGTTCTTATTCATATGCACTAGTCATTGTATTCACATTGACTAATGATTATCCCTTTATTCCAGGAATATTCAAGTAAGAAATTATGACATTCATGAAAACTAATTAGATAAATTCTTACGATGACGTATGGACACAGAAATGTTTGACCACGGCAGAAACTGTAGAATCAGATCTACCGGTTTATTATATCATAGGCAAACTATAGGACAGGGATGCACTGTCTCTATATCAAGCACTTTTCACAAGTTGTTATATAATGAAGAAAATTTCAAAGTCCATAACTCTGGTAATAAAATTTCCTTTCTTTACATACATCTACAGATCAAGGTTGTTCATCTATGAAAGTTTGCAGTAAATCCTCCCATTGGTGTATGAGGAGTTGGACACACAAGATTTGAGGGACAAACACAGATGGAGGGACAGAACGATGTACTGATGGATGGACATATGTCTCTGATCACCTTGTGGGGGCATAACAATGCAGATCCTGATAAGACAGCTCCTATATTGTTTCATATTTCAGTGTTAACCCTTACCTTCATACAAACACTTTTTCTTACTTTTGCAAATGGAGGTCAGCCATCTAATTAACTTCTAATTAATCTGGGTCTACTCTGTTTGCAAAATACTGCTTGCTTATTTTAAACATCTTTATATTATTGACTTTTGAGCCATTTTTATACCTTATGGTAATCTCCCTCCCCCCCCCCCCCCTCTCTCTCTCTCTCTCTCTCTTTCTCTCTCTTATGAAAACTAATTCTAGTTGCCCTTCTAGCTGTCTTGCCCCTCTCTCTCTCTCTCTCTCTCTCTCCTCCTCCTCTCCTCTCTCTCTCTCTACAACCATGCAGTCTGTCCTAGTACAAGTCTCTTTATGCCAAGCTACACTAATTCTTCCCTGAGCTGGGATACCAACAGATAAGCAGACTCACACTGAATGGTATAATCTCAAAAACAACATGAAAATCCTCACAAAATAAAAGTAAATCTAGCCTTACAAATAAGGCTTCATGATTGACTTGGGTAAATATTCAACAAATATTTGAATCAACATGGACTGAGAGGATATTTCCTTTGATGATAACCCTTTTCAACCTGAGATTTCTTTAAATTGACACAAACAGAGCTATCTCTAATTAACCTAAGTATTCTGACAGACAAACTTAGGCAAAAATTGCAGACCCAGTTCAAATGTCTCCTTAACAAGTCATTTGATTAGGTCTACACTACTTGCTATAATGTCAGTCTAATTTAAAGTTACCAAAGTGTGGCAAAATTGAATTATTCAGCTTTACAAATTGTTGGTGAGGTGAGATTTGGTGTGTAAATACATAGGGTAATTTGGGTAGCAAGAGTGTTTCTCATGACACATACCAATCTACACTCAGCAAATACAATACTAAATGCAATTTACCTTCTCCATTTCAACATCTTTCAACAAACAGAAGCAAAATTAACCCCTTGAATGTGGGACACGAGTAAACTGTCATTTGCAAACAGTGTAGACCCATATCAGAGAGCTCCTTAAGAAGCAGAGATCCAGATAAGATGCGTAAATCAAAACATTAATAACATCTTTATTTCTCCATCAAATCCTATGTCGCGACCACTCTTTAGAATCGTCTCGAAGAGATGATTCTACAGAGTGGTCACAACATAGGGTTTGGTGGAGAAATGATGATTTTAGTATTTGAGTACGCCTTTATCTGTTGCTCAGAAGAAGTCCTCTGATCAGGGCCTGAATTGTTTGTCTTTCAAAACCTTCTAGCAAAACACACCCTTTCATACTGAGTGGACTCATTCATCTATGATGGACAATTCCGCTCTGACAATTCAGCATCTCATGGGGTTACATTGCTAGAATATTCTATTCCCAACTTCCCCAAACTTAAACATCAACTAACACCCTCAACACTTTTTAACCCATTCCTGCATACATGTAGGCTATTTTATATCCAACCTCTTTCATTAAATCTACCAAAAAGGAGCATTTACTAGAGAAAAGGAATTTTTCAGAATTGTGTAGTTTTGAAACCATTGTGATAAAGAGAGCATTTGCTCCTGTGGAGCAAATGCTCTATTTATCACAATGGTTTCACAAAGTGACTTTTACAGAAGCGTCAAAAGGCGTCTATATGCGGGAATGAATTAACAGTTTGTAATTACTTATGCAAAACAGTCTGGATCCAGATAAGACACCTAGTAAATAATGGCATCTCAACAGAATCTAAATTGTTTGACATTCTGAAATTGTTTTTGAAAAAAAAAGGAAGAAATAATGTAATTGTCTGAATCTCTGATTGACTATATTTGCAAATAAAAGTTACGTAGTGTTAAAAGAATTAAGAACAGTGATAGCTGCCTAAAGAAAGTGTCTGTTCTGATTAAGCAGTTGGGAATAAGCAATTAACTTGAGTTTTGCACCATAACTTATTTAATTGAGCACTACTATCAAAAGTAATTCAGAACATTAAAACTTTCTTTTTATATTTATGACATGGTAAATTGTGTTCGGAACAAAACAAATAAATTTCAGCAGTGTCAGTTATACTGGATATTGCACAATATTGTCTGATATATTTATACAATCATGGATAATGAAATAAGATTCATCTGTAATCACCATCTGCTAGGAATATATTGTATCATTAAACCTTATCCTGTCAGTTGCGACCTAGCCGTCATTTGCAAACAGATTGGATCCAGATGAGAGGCCGAGTAACTCACCAGGGATCGACGCTGTTTGTCACTCTGACAGTAGTTTCTCAAAGGCTCGGAGGAATCCGAAGTAAGTAGATCTTGCTTCATATCAGAGTTGGAGCAGTATTTTTCCACAGGATAAGGCTTAAGATTTCATTTGGTTGCAGATATTTATTGCCAACACTTGATTACTCTGATAATAATTTACAGACAAACCCAGAGGGATAGGACCAAGATGAAAGAACAAATAAACTACACAGAGATCAAACCCAAAATCCAGTGATATGTATGCTTTAAACTTTTTCTTGCTGAATATGCATATCAGCAATAATGACATCATGAATACAGTAAAACCTGACCTAACGGTCACCTTAAATGAACGGTCACCTCGTGTAAACGGTCAGTTTGAAATCCTCCCGACGAAAATCAGTCTATAATGCACCTGTTTTAGACGGTCACCTTCCTTCCGCGGCCAGCGGCCACCATATTTCACCCCAAACCCTACATTTCGACCCCATTAGACGGCCAGCAGACAGCCTGGCGGCCAGTTTGAAATGTGTGAAAACCCAATACACAGCCAATTGACATATGTCAAAATGGAGATTACGCTTCGTAACTTTCCGACATTACGGAAATCGCCGATCGAAATATCGTGACCGCTTCGGAAACTTCCGTTGTGTCGGGAAAGTGCATAGATTGGCCGCTTCGGTGTTTTTCGTTATGTCGGAAGTGAACGAAAAAACCAAGCGTTGACCTTGGCCTTAGGGCAAGATCATAATCAATGGCCTGATAATCCTTTCAACTCCTTTACCTGATATAAATATGCAAATATGGGGGTGTTGAGAAGTTTGTCTGAACGTTACCGAATCAAAAGAGATAACATCAAAACAAAATATTCACGCCTTTTCCAAACGTAAGTTCCTCACGTTAGAGAATCGAGTGAAGTGTAGACAAGTACGTTTGTATTTCCGGATGTGTCGAATGATTCTGCCTGATGTTTATTTTTTGTTTTGTGCATGCAATTTACAGTACATGTTGTATTTTACCTGTATTTACAAGGATAAAATACATAATCTTTTGAAAAGGCATTAAAGTACATGTAGATATATTTTGCGTTTGTCTGACCAAACAGAAAAAACTCCCAAAATATCCACCCCTCGATTAAGTGGTCACCTCACTTAAGCGGTCAATTTGGCCGCTTCCCTTGACTGGCCGCTTAACACAGGTTTTACTGTATTTATTTGCTGATTTTTATCCTGTCATGTGTTCATAAGATTGTTTGGTAATGGTAGAACATGTGGTCAATTTATTATAATTTCATAAGCAAACAGTGCAGGCCCTGATCAGATGGCTTCTATTCATATGATCTAGGTCTACTCTGTTTGACCGTCTCTGCAAAACTGTCTTGCTACAATACAAATCATTAGAATTGCCTCTCCAAGGCAGTTCTAATGTCAGTTACAGCAAGACAGGGTTTGGCTGAGAAATAAGAGATTTGATAGATCAGTAGCCATCTTATCTGCAGTCCAGTAAACTAATGATTGGATACAATCTTTTTAACCCATTACCTCATAGGCTATTTTTTGACCCAACCTCTTTAAATAAATCTACCGAAAAGGAGCATTAACTAGAGAAAAGTAAAATTTTAGAATTTTGTAGTTTGAAACCATTTTGATAAATAGAGCATTTGTTCCTATAGGAGCAAATGCTCTATTTATCACAATGGTTTCACAAAGTGACTTTTACAGAGTCGTCAAAAGGCGTCAATATGCAGGAATGGGTTAACAGTCAAGATTAGCAAGATATGGATTAATCCGTCCAATGCTAAGCTCAATGCTGAGTTACTCGTTCAATAGCGTCTTAAAAGCTTAAACAAATCTGAAGCAAGTAAAAATTGTAATAATTTAGTTGAGTTTATCTTTTCAGCATGAGAAGGGGTACAATGTAGGGAAAATCCAGTGTGACAACATGGGGAATGACAAGTGAATATTCCATTTACACAGTGATCATCTGAATCTAAACTGTCTGTACGCCTTATCTTAGTGTAAGTTAATTACCCTATGGAGTCCACCTAGTATGATAGGCTTTAACCCATTTCCTCATAGGCTATTTTTAGTTCCTATCTCTTTGAATAAATCTACCAAAAAGGAGCATTTACTAGAGAAAAGGAAAATGTTAGAATGGTTTTGTTTTAAAACCATTGTGATAAATAGAGCTCTATATATTACAATGGTTTCAAGAAGTGACTTTTATAGAGGCGTAGAAAGACGTATTTACGGAGGAAAGGGTAAACTTGATCGAGGCTTGTGAATGATAGTGCAGACCCTGACAATCCTCTCCACCAGTTTGTAAAGCTG
Organism: Azorinus chamasolen; assembly: GCA_963576725.1. Taxonomy (NCBI): domain Eukaryota; kingdom Metazoa; phylum Mollusca; class Bivalvia; order Cardiida; family Solecurtidae; genus Azorinus; species Azorinus chamasolen. The sequence goes on along the minus strand of OY755236.1, from coordinate 71,055,595 downwards.
AATAAGTCCATTTGGTACCCTTCTGACAAGTTTTAACCCTTTCCTCCATAAATACGCCTTTCTACGCAGTCATTTCTTGAAACAATTGTGATAAATAGAGCATTTGCTCCTACAGGAGCAAATGCTCTATTTCTCACAATGATTTCAAACTACAAAATTCTAAATTTGTCCTTTTCTCTAGTTAATGCTCCTTTTCAGTAGATTTATTCAAAGAGGTTGGATCTAAAAATAGCTTATGAGGGAAATGATTAAAGTAGTCTGATCAGATGGCTCCTGTAGGAGCTGTCCAATGAGGCTCTACCCTGTTTGCTCATGACATGATATATATGACATTGTGATTCTCCTGTAGGAGTTGTCCAATGAGGCTCTACCCTGTTTGCTCATGACATGATATATATGTGATTCTACAGTTTTGGCAAATATATTTTTGAATATTGACAGGGAAAGGGTTAAGAGTGGCTTTTTCAACCCTTTCCCTGTTCTTCTGGGGGTTTTTATTCCAAATTTCAACTACTACTGATTATATATTATATTCAAATTCATGAACAAAATAGTTATAATGAAATATGGAAGGTGGATCATTGTAGCCATTTTAGAAACTAAAGAAACAGATTTATAAAATTTGATTAGCAAACGGAGCAGACCCTGATCAGACAGCTCCTATAGGAGCTGCCTGATCTGGGTCTACTCTGTTTGCAAATGTGAGAAATGGCATTCATATGAAGGAAATGGTTATGCAATGGAAGATTATTGTTGCAGACAAAAAGTGCTGCAGACGAAAGGTATTTTGTTTTGAAAGGGTTAGAATTTTTATTTGTTTGTCAACTTATAGCAATACCCCTGCTATGAATACACAATGTCAATCAAATAATTACAGATAAGCTTCATTTCAAATCAATGTCTTTCAGAAAGACTATTTTCTCCAGTCAACAGATGACACCATTCAAACTTTCTTCATTCATTAAGTACATTGTACATCATGCAAACAGTGTCATTCAACTTTAACACTTTGAATGTTGGAAAGAGTACACAGGCACTTGCAAACTGTGTAGACCCAAATTAGAGGACAGCTAGAGAAGTCCTCTGATCAGGGTGTGCACTGCTTGTCATTCAAAATCCTGTTATAAATTTTTAAAAGCCTTTCCTACTGGATGGGCTGTAGTTAAACACTGATGAACATTCTACTTTGAATATTCAGCAGTCAAAGTGTTAATTTGTGCAATTTAAATATTTACCCTTTCCTTCATACACATGCTTTATCATGCCTCTGCAACAGAGTAAACCCAGATCAGATGGATACAGTAGGAGTTGTCTTATCAGGGTCTGCTCCAGTTAGTTTTGAAATTATGAATTATATAGATCTGAGGTCTAAAAGAGCTTTCTGCATAATTTTTATCCTGAATTATGCTACCATCTGTCTTAAAAATGCAGAATTATAACTTATTTTAATGGTTGCTGTAGACTGCTTTTATTGTACACAGTTTAGAAGTTCTGCAGAATAAAGTTTGCAGGTTGTGTTTGCTGTGAATTAAGGTAGCACCACACTGCGTTCCTTTCTATTAAAAACGTGTCCTCAGAGTTAATTCAAATATACCTATTAAATATGATTAAATGTAGAAAAACAGCTCGATAAATCACTTTCTCTGCACCTGTATGTGAACTTAGAGCTGCACTATCCTTCCTACAATACAAAAGTGTTTAACTAAACCTTGACTTGCTTAAAACAATCTCATACAATTTTGCAAAAATATTGAAAATGTATTGATAATGATTACACAAAATTTCATTCTATCAAAATTCAGGGTATTTTACATTAGTGTTGTGCTGTTAGGAAGTATCATTAGAATTGCTTCAGTTAATAACGATGGTTTAAGCGACGCCTCAAAGCAGGAGATATAATCGCTTGGCAAAAGGATATAAAGAGTTCAATCTATCGACGATATCGGAAATTATTTACACAGCAACAGGGTTGTGTAATTTATAAAACATTTCTTGACTTCTTAGCAATAGGGGCTGACTAGACAACAATTGATTATCCACCAGAGAATCTCACCCGCCCCTAGACTCGATTGTAGTTAGGAACGAAAAACAAGATCTGTGGAACCTGACAGGTACTCTAACTATTGTCAATCAAGTACTTCTTTTCTTATAGGAGCTGTTTACTTTTATCGGGAAAGCAAATACTAGCTGGGTTTGAAGCCCTGCCACAATATGTTTGACAACACAGGCAATCTGAATGTTGACTAGCGACAAAAAACTTCTTTTTTTCTAAATGATACATGAAATCTTTTTAACCCTTTACTCAATGAATATTCATGTAAGAAATAATGACATCATGAATATTATCCCGGTAATTAGCTGAATATTTATAAGGATATATGAACACAGGAATTTTTCTCCATGGCAGAAACTATAGAACCAGATCAATATTATGTCATATGCAAACAGAGCAGACTCTCATCAGACTGCTCCTACAGGAGTTGTCTAATTTGGGTCTACCCTGTCTGCAAGGGCATTAAAAGACGTATCTAGGCAGTAGTAAAGAGTTAATTAAGGTTTACATCATTCGTTAAAAAATACTGTCTGCAGCTCTGATATTTCTTTCATTTCTAAGGACATATGTCAGTGTCTGCTTTCGATAATATCATACAAATTGGTATTTGTTATGTTCAATCATTCTTATAAAGATTGTCAATTTGAAGTTATATCTAAAAATGTCCCTGTGATACAAAATAAACCGTTTTCATCGATACTTATAACTTTTGTTCTACAATAAAAAATAATCAGTTTTGGTCGAACAGTTAACGAAATTGTGTGCATGAGACATGAAAATATATAAACATGATATGTTATAAATAATATAAAGGGTTTTGAGGTTGTTTTTTTTATCTTTTAACTCCTTACCTGACAAATATTCATGCGAGAAACCATGAATATCAATAGATGAATTCCTACATGTATAATGGCATAATTATGATTATGCAAAATTTTGACCATGGTAAAAGTTGATGAATCAGATTTATATAATTCCATTAACAAACAGAGCTGCTTCATTAGGGTGTTCTCTGTTGGCAAAGGAATGAACAAGCATATCAATGAGGTAAAGGATTAAACAAGAGTGTGTTTGTGTCACACTTATGCCCCCGACCTTTGACCCTTAAGGATGACCTTGACCTTTGACCCATGGACCAGGGAGTTGAACGCGCCACATAGTCTTTGTGTGGTGAACATTTGTGCCAGGTTATTTTGAAATCCATTCACAGATAAAAAAAAGTTATAGAAGGGACACGAAATTTGGGACAGACAGAAGGATGGATGGATGGACGAACAGATGGATGGATGGACGGAAAGACGGACAATGCGATTACTATATGCCCACCGTTGGGGGGCATAAAAATACCCAAAATCATAACATGTAAGTAAGTTCACTGTTAAAATTTGCATAACTCATCTTTTTAAGCCTTTACTCAATAATTAAGCCTTTTAACAACTTTGCAAATAGAGTAGACCCAAATCAGATGGCTCTTGTTGAATGTTAACAAACTAGTTGTGGATGGAAAGATGACAGTCGGATAGACAGACAGACATTCAACATTCCTAAAAAGCTGGTAAATCACCTTTTTTGTCAAACACTAGATAATGTGCATCTTAACTCTTTGAATGCTAAGTAATTTTGTCATCTGCTAAATTGCTGTCTGCTGCTCACTTATCGTCTGCAACATTTTCAACACTATTACCGCAACATTTTCAACACAATTACCAGTAATTTTCTTTCTCATTTTTTGTTTGCAGTGTTGAGTTTGATTGATAAACAGTTTGGATCTCAGATCAGGCCGCACATTTTGTGGGCCTAATCTGGATCCAGCTGTTTGCATAAGTCATAAATAGTGGGAGAATCTGCAGCCCCTAGCATGCATACCCATTTATCTTAGACGCAGCTCAAATATTTCTTCAGTAATCACCAAGTCAAAGGAGTACTCATTGTAATGTCAAATTTCATTGATTCTCTTGTTTATTTCCCTCAATCGAAATCATCTCTGATAATAACAAGTGTGGGAAGATGATCATCAATGGATCCAACAACAAAAATATTGCACTCATCTCTCATTAGACTTGTATTTCAATTAACCCTTTATTCCATAGAGACGCCTTTTGGCACTTCTGTAAACAGAGCAGACCAAGATCAGATGGCTCCTGGAGCCATCCAATCAGGGTCTGCTGTGTTTGCTTATGACATAACATAGATCTATTTCTACAGTTTTTGCCGTGGCAAAATTTCCCTTGTTCATGATGCCATTATAAAATTTCATGATGTCATTATTTCTGACATGAATATTCATGGAGTAAAGGGTTAACACAAATTTCTACCATAAACATGCTCTGGTAAGTAAACAACTTCTCTGAATAAATCTCGAACACAGTCTAGACAGTAGTTCACCCACAGAGACACAGAGCTGTTAAGATGGGACCCTTTCATGTTAAAGCCCATTCGTTTTCATTATTGTCCTGCCATACCACCAAGTAAGTTGGCGAGATTGGCAATAATGGTTTTGGTTACAGCGAGAAATTGTCTCCAACTTGCAATTTTCATTCATTCAGCAGATCTGATCAATTTGAATATTGATACCTCTTGTGGGTGATTTATTGACATTCTGGTGACCCCTGAGAGACTAAGTAAAATGTGATTGAAACAACACTTGAAAACTGGATATCCCATAGATGTTAACCCATTCTCTGTTGAATATTCATGTAAGAAATAATATCATGAATATTTATTGGCTGATTTTTTATAATTGCATACATTCCCATGGATTGTTTGGTATTGGTAGAAAATCCAGACTGCTTTTTTAATTTCATAAGCAAACAGAGCAGACCCTGATCAGATGGCTCCTACAGGAGCCATCTGATCTGGGTCTACTCTGTTTGCAAAGACATGAAAATGCCTTTATATGAAGGAAAGGGTGAAGACTTTCAACATTATGTTTTTTAACTCTAAATCTAACTCAACATTTTCTACCAATACACAAAATTCTGGTGTACATTATGCCATTATAAGCATTCAGCTAATAAATATGCATATTTCTTTCATGAATATTCCACAGGGAAATTTTCTTTCATGAATTTTCAACAGGAAAAAGGTTAACAGCACTTAATATCATCCCCCATTTAAAATTACAATTGCAGACAAGTCTTCAGTTAAAATACTGTTGAACCAGTCTAAACCAGACGTTGTGTTACAGAATTTCTTTTAATTCTTTTTAGAAAGGAGGCTGCTTCCTGCATTAAGGTGCCACCAATCTTACAAACCAGTACTGCTACTGATTTGACTGTTCAGATCAGAGGGGTTTTACTGTATTGCAAAATGAATACTGTATTGGGCTTATATATCAACCCTTTTGATTGCTGAATATTTGAAGTGGACTGGCCCATAAGTGTCTTACTATACTTTGATTGCTGAATATTTAAAGTGGACTGGCCCATAAGTGTCTTACTATATAGTCCATTTAGTACGAAATGTTTAAATTTGCAAGAGGAATCTGAATGACAAACAGTACAGCCCTTGATCAGAGAGTCATCTGATTTGGGTCTACACTTTTTGCCTTAACCCTTTCCCTCATATAAACGTGTTTTCATGCATTTGCAAACAGAGTAGACCCAGATCAGACGGCTCCTAGAGGAGCTGTCTGATCAGGGTCTGCTCTGTTTGCTAATAGAATTTCTAAGATCTGTGTCTTTACTTTCTAAAATGACTACAATGTTCCACCTTCCATATTCATATTAACCTTTTTGTCCATGAATATTCAGTAGGTATAGAAATTTGTAATAAACATAGAACAGGGAAAGGTCAGTACACTCATTTCTCCTATTCAAAGGGTAAATAGGGAGAACTCCATTCTGACGAAAATCTACTCATCATGATTGTGTGAAACAACTAAACTATTTGCAGGTTTTGGTCCAGGCCATTGTTACAACAGGGAAGTATAGAGTTAACTCTTTCCCTGTTCAATATTCATGAAAGAAATAATGACATCATGAATATTTATTAGCTAAATTTTCCTAATGTAAACTTTTCAAGGAAACCTTTGCTTTGTAAAAAACTGTAGAATCAGATCTATATCATGTCAAAAGCAAACAGAGCAGACCCTCACCAGCCAGCTCCTATAAGACCCCTCTGATCTGGGTTTACTCTGCCTGCAAATGCTTGAAAAAGCATGAGGGAAAGGGCTAAAAACTTGACAGTTGTCTGGGAATATTGTGAAAATATCTTTATCATGAAACTATTTCTAAATTAAGAAATGAGCTAAAAAACCTGAGTACAAATCAAATGTTTCGACTACTGACTGACTATTGGAACTGATTACAGTACAATTACAAAAATGAAACAAGTGTCTAGGAAACTTTGGAGAGAATCAATTGTTTCCATAGAAAAAGTATGTTCAAAGGACCTTGTATAATTACTGTGCTGCTCGTGTGCGTCAATATTCGAATTCAAGCTGCGAACCTCAAGAAATTGTCCCACAAGTTTTTCCGAGTCCAATTTTCCCTAATCCTTTCAGTGCACTTCAATGAAATCACCAAGTGAAATTAAACCAATAAAACACTTTAAATTAAACATTCTAAATGCTTGAAGCCAGTAAAAGTTTTATCTTGTCTCAGAAAAAAATGGGACCCAGGATGAAAGTTATAGTGGTTTTCCTTTTAAATCATGTAACTTTTTAATTTTTGCACTTTGGTGCAATCTGACTTGAACAAATTATTAAGATGGAGAACTCATTTCCCCCCTTCCAAACTTTCAAATCATGGTGTTTAAACATTAAATCTGCAGTATTTTAATGAACCTATTACATGTACTTTATGAATATTCATGAAAGAAATAATGACATCATGAATATTAATTAGATGATTTATTGACACATGAACACATGCCATTTTGGCCATGGCACAAACTGTGGAATCAAATCTGCATTATACAACAAGCAAACAAAGCAGACCCTGAACAGATGGCTCCTACAAGAGATGTCTGATCTGGGTCTACTCTGTTTTCAAAGGTATGAAATGGCATCGCTATGTAGCAAAGAGCTGAATTATAAAATAATTTTTATCACAAACATGTTAAAAGTACACTTGGATTTTGTCATGTGCTATGCGTTATTAATTAATAGAAAACAATTAATGGTTTAACCCTTTACCTGATTAATTTTTTCATGTACAGTAAAACCCGTCTAAACCGGATCTCTAGTAAAGAAGAATTTAGATATTAATAAATAAATTATTTTTAGAAAGGTGGCTGCTTAATGCAGAGTGAAAGTCATGCAGAAAGCTCCTGGAGGAAACTGATGACTTGCAGAATTTTTATCATTTACTTGGAGAACTGTAGCAGATGACAATTTTTGCAGACAACAATTACTTAGAGTGCAAAAAGACAATAATTAGATCAGAATCCAAACTGTCTGACACTCATTCCCAGGCGTCCACACCAATTACTTTAATTTCTACGCATTTATCAGTACAGCAGATAACATTCAGAGGCAAAATCAGCACCTTTTGTTGACATAAGTCTATATAAACACGGCTAGTCGACTGCCGTTTCGGTGGCTAAAACAACAGCAGTAAGATGCTTGACACTTGGCCCAAGGTAAACAATATAAATGCACAGATTGCAACCAATAATTCACCTTATCTCTCACATCAGGAAGATATACAACAGTGTCCCAGTGTAACACCTGCACTTATCGCGAAGAATGAAACAAACCCAAATTTGGTTTTTCGAACCACACAAAGAGATCACTGAGTAGAACATGATATATCAGTTCTGTTACTCTTTAACCCTTTCCTCCATAAATACGCCTTTCCACGCCTCTGTAAAAGTCACTTAATGAAACCATTGTGATAAATAGAGCATTTGCTCCTATAGGAGCAAATGCTCTATTTATCACAATGGCTTCAAACTACAAAATTTTTAAATTTTACTTTTCTCTATTAAATGCTCCCTTTGGGTAGATTCGTTCAAAGAGGTTGGGTCTAAAAATAGCCTATGGAGGAATGGATTAATGCAACTAAGCCTTGACTTGATATTCTTGCTATTTTATGCATTTGTAAACAAAGTAGACACGGAACAGACAACCGCTTATATCGATCTGAATCTCTACAGAACAGACGACCGCTTATAAGTTATAGATCTGAATCTGTACTATTTGCCATGGCAATAACTTTCTTGATTTTATAATTTTATACAATTAATTAACCCTTTCCTCAATGAATATTCATGTAAGAAATTATGAATTCATGAATAATAATTAGATCAATTTGTTATAATAGTACATGGACATAACAACTTTCAGCCATGGCAGAAACTGTAGCATTATATTTTCATTATATCATAAGCAAACAGAGTAGACCCTGATCAGATGACTCCTCTAGGAGCTGTCTGATCTGGGTCTACTCTGTTTGCAAAGGCGTAGAAAGGCGTATTTATGGAGTAAAGTGTTAATACTCACAATGGGCAGTGTCCTGTATAAATATTCATGAAATAAAGAGAAGCACCAGTCCTGCTTCCTTATTGCTCTTGACTCTGTTCTTCATAATTGTATATTTACAGTAATGCAAATAAAAAGAGTTACTTATTAGCAGTATGGACACATACTATGCTAATGAACCTGAATTCTGAAAATTCGAAATGGAATGGCCACCATCATGCAACTATAGAGTCCATTCAGTATAAAAGGGTGTAAATTTGCGATAGGATTTTGAATGACAAGCAGTGCAGATTGATCAACGGGTTCCTGAAGGAGCTTTCTGCATGACTATCAACCTGCTTTAAGCTGCCACCGGTCTGAAAGACTGGTTTTCATACTAATTTCAATGTCCCATTTAAAGGGGTTTTACTGTACTTCTTTGTGAGCCAAATTTTGGTGACAGAATTTTAATGAGAATCTGACATCAGAGCTTACTGAATACAGCTACTAGAGACTTCTTGTAAAAACAGGTCCAAAACACTAACAGGTTCCATTTCATCTTTAGAATGCAATAGGGAAATGTATGATTACATTTGCAAACATTTCTGATCAAGATGACACGCCAAAAAAATTGATCTTCAATCTAGGAGATCTAAAGTACCTTACTTACCCCAACTATTGGAATACCCAGTATGCCCGCTATACTAACTTGTACAGCTGAATTAATCAATTTGGCACAATTTTGATGACTTTATATTAGACTGAAATAGCAGCAAATAGTGCAGACCTGGATCAAACTGCTCCTGAAGGAACCGTTTGACCCAGGTCTGCACTATTTGCCTAGATTTGTGTGTCCAAATACTTAGGATAATGAAGAAAGAAAACAATTACAGTTAGTACAAGGTATTCTCAACAGAAGGCAATTTGCTCAGTGTACAAAGGGGATAAATAAAGGAAGCCCTCTTCAGAGGTTTGCCTGTACAGAGCAATTTATGTAATCTTCAAAGTTAAGCTCATTCAGTATTGGTAAAAGCTCAAAGAACTTGGCAATTACCATCTGTCAACTGCAGCATGGCTTTAGCTTTAAGCACCCAAACTATATCCAGAGGAAAACACTGGAAACCTCTCAAATCCATTGTCTTATCCTATTTTTTCCCCACAAAGAACATATTTCCAATTGTTAAAGCTGTGGGTTATCTGTGAAGTGTGTTTATAGAGTTTCTTCAAAAGTTATATCAATATCTTTTTGGAAGATATATATTACAATATACATGTATTCAGAATAGAAACATTGTTCACAGAGTACAGATGCTCATCTTTGATGAACAAATTTAAAGTATATGTCATTTATCTGTGTTGGACTTATACGAACCTTTCTTTATTTCTTCATATTCTATTACATGTAATCCTAAATATTCAGACATCTAATATCCTCTCCTCATCGTTAACTTTAACCCTTTCCCCAATAGGCTAATAGATCCATCCTCTTAGAATAAATCTACCAAAAGGGATCATTTACAAGCAACAAGGTAAATTTTAGAATTGTGTAGTTTTGAAACCATTTAAAATCTATGGAGCAAATGCTCTATGTATCACAATGGTTTCAAAAAAGACATTTACAGAGGTGTTAAAAAGGCATCAATATGAGGGAATGGGTTAATTAGACTGAAGTAGGAGCAAAAAGTGTATAACCTGACCAAAGTGCTCCTTCAGAAGAAGTCTGATCTGGGTCTACACTATTTGCTTGAGTTTGTCTGTCTGGAACCGGTATTACTCAGTGTGCCGGAGAGAGTGTATTAAAGGGAGGTAACTCAAGGATCAATTATGTATTTTTCCTGGCAATATTGTTTCCCTTAAACATCTAATACAGAACACATATCTGTTGACCCTTTACCCCATAGATATGCCTTTTAAAGCCTTTGGAAATAGAGTAGACCCGCACCAGATCGGATGGCTCCTGATCAGGATCTGCTCTGTTTGCTCATGGAATAATATAGATCAGATTCTACAGTTTCTGTCATGAAAAAAAGTCCATTGTTCATAGTTCCATTATAAAAACAAGAGCCGAGTGCAGCGCCAACACTTGTCTGATTTGGTGCTTGTTAGCTTGGAGTAAAGGGTTTAAAAGGAATGGACAATAACCCTTTACTCCATGAATATTTATAGGAGCCACCTGATCTGGGTCTTCTCTTTTTGAATTGTGTTAAAAGGCATATGTGGATTAAAGGGTTAAGCTAAATACAGACCAACAGCAACCCAGCAAAGGACAAATGGAAAGATGTTTATCTTCTATACTAAATCCAAATCACAAGGAAAGGATACTTTGGAACTTTGTAACAAACAATGTAAACCCAAAACTAGCAACTGTAGTTCAAACTGGAGTCTCACATGGGTCTGGCTGTTAACCCTTTCCCTGTTCAGTATTTGTGTAAGAAATAATGACATCATGACTATTTATTAGCAGACTATTGGCATTAATTTTTGTACACAGGAGTTTTCAGGTATTGGTAGAAATTGTAGAGTCAGATCTATTAGAACTTCATAAGCTAACATTGCTGACTCTGATCAGATTACTCCTTTTGAAGCCTCTGATCTGGGTCTTCTCTGTTTGCAAATGCATGAAAACATATTTATATGAAGGAAAGGGTTAACAATCTTTAATATTTCGAGGGCATAGATTGATGTGACTATAGGCTATGGGATTGACTCATTTGTATCCAAATGAGACTCTGATTAATTCAGCATCTTATCAGTATCCAAACTGATAGATAATCCAATTGCACTTATCATGGAAATGAAAGAAAAATCAACTTTAACAACTTGTGGAAGGCGATTTTGTAAAAGCTTGTACACACACTGTTTGCAAATATCTGAGTAGCCCTTTCCCCATAACATCAGTCAAATATGTCCTACCTGTGGGTACAGTGTTGATTGCTTCTTCATAAATCTTGTGGAAAACCAACTCTGGATTGTCCTCTCCTGGAAAACAACAGATACACATATAAACTAACCCTCTGACTCTTTTTTGCATGTTAAGTAATTTTGGCGTCTGCTCAACTGTCATCTGCAACATTTTCAAAACTATTAATTTTCTGTCTGATTTTTCGAAGAGGTCAAGACTGAGTGACAAACAGCTTTGATCTCAGATGAGGCCCTATGTTTTACGGGACCTGATATGGATCCAACTGTTTGCATAGGACATAAATTGGGAACCTGCCATCAGTGTTTAATGACAAGAGTCCATTCAGTATGAGAAGTTATCATTCACCAGAGGAGTTTAGTAACAAACAGTGCAGACCCTAATTTCAAACATTCAAAGAGTTAACCCTTTCCTTCTTACAAATGCCTCTTCAAACTTTTGCAAACAGAGTAGACCCAAATCAGATGCCTCTTGTAGGAGCTGTCTGTTCAAGGTCTGCTCTGTTTGCTTATGAAATTACATAGAGCTGACTTTACAGTTTCAACCAATACCAAGTTATCATGTATACATATACCATTGTAAAAGTCAGCTAACAAATATTCATGATGTCATTATTTCTCACATGAGTATTCAACAAGGAAAGGGTTTAACAAGTATCACTATGAAATTTTGATCCAGATCAGCATGACGGTGGATTATGCTTACTCGATATATTATTATGACATATAATATTGTCACTCTGATTGTTGTTTTGAGGAGAAAAGAAAGAAAAGATACATTTGAGAAATACAGCAGATGACAATAAAATTTTGCAGAATGCTGATACATTGTGTCCAAAGACTTTGGTAGAAAAAGCATATACAGTGGAACCTGGATATCTTGCATTTCAAGGCACCATACAAATTACTTCGAGACAGCAGAAGTTCCAGTCATCCAATTTCTAACCTGGACAACTTCTCAAGTTCACAACTTAATGCAGGTTAAAAGTAATGCTGAAAGCTCCTGTAGGAACATTCAGAATTACTTTTAACCTGCATCAAGTTCTCAAATGTATTTCCCGATATGCGTAGTAATACATTTCAAAACAATTCTGTATTGTAAATTTTGGAAGGACCAAACTTTTACTTTGAGTTTATCCCGAAGTTTGTGCTATCAACTGAAGTTTGTGCTATCAAAGTTCGAGATATCAAAATTACACTGTATTCAAACAAAAGCACCACAAGCAGGCACCTATGCTATTTTGTCAGCAAAGTTGCTTAACTCTTCAAATATGAATTATGCACTAGGGATTAATTATTTAATCCTTTCCTTAATATAAACGCCTTATCACACATCTGCAAACAGAGCAGACCCAGATTATAGGAGCTGTCTAATCAGGGTCTGCTGTTTGCTAATGGAATTTGATAGATCTGATTCTTTAATTTCTAAAATGACTACAATGTTCAATCTTCCATATTTCATTATATCTATTTTGTCTATGAATATTCAGTAGGTATTGAAATTGGAATAAATATAGAACAGGGAAAGGGTTCAATAATGACATCATGGATATCAATTACATGAAAAATGGCATATAAACATAGGAAGTGTTGGTTAAGGCAGAAACTGTCGAATCCATTCTATAAGCAAATAGAGCAGACCTTGATCAGACAGCTACTACACCTGGGTGGACTCTGTTTGCAAAGGGGTAAGAAGGACTATATACTGGGTAAAAGTGCAACTGATAGCTAAAAGCTAGTGGCAAAATAAACTTATAGATATTAACAGGAAAAGGCAAATGAAAATCTATTTTACCGTTTCTAATGTCTCAGAAGAGCACATATTTTTAACTAAGATTACCTTATTAAACTAACTTACCTTTATTACTGTCTTGTTTCCTGCCTAGGCTACGTTTGGCCAGGGCGTCCCACATGACTGGCTTGTTGGGGTGCACTTCTTGGAGTCTTTAAAAAAAGAATAACATGATACAGGTGTCAAATTGTGTCAGTGATATTTAGAAATTAACTCTTTACATGTTAATTGTGAATTTGTGATAATTTACATGAACAGAATGATTCCAGATGAGTAAAACGGATTCAAACCTTTTTTTGACACTTTGACTGCTTTTCTGCAGAGAAATAAAGGAATATTAATTTTCAGAATTGATGCAGATGACAATTTTTGCAGACAACAATTACTTAGCCTGCAAAATGTTATTACTAAACTAGAAATGTGTCATTAGGACATGGATACCCCCAACTTAGGCTTTGTAGCAGTCTTAATTGCCCTAAGTATTTGGATATTCAATCTCTATCTCCATTTGTAAAGCTGAATAAGTTAATTTGGCACCAATTTGATAACATAATAGCAAATAGTGTAGACCCTGATCAAACTGCTCCTTCAGGAACCATTTTGATCTGGGTCTGCACTATTTGCCTAAGTTTGTCTGTCCAAACACTTAGGGTAATCCATAAATCACAAAAATATGAGTATATGTGAAAAATAGCCCCCATATGATATACATGTACACAAACACCAGGTGATAAATCATCATGATGTCATTATTTCTTACATGAATATTCATGAGGTAAAGGGTTTAATCTTATCTATTCAGATATCAAGGTTATGAGTAATTAAAGTTCTTCTTTACTAGGTCCAGTTCAGAGGGGATCTACCATAAACCTTTTTAACCATTTACTCCATAAATTGTAATAAATAATGACATCATGAATATTAATTAGATTAATTGTTACAATAGCACATGGACATTGGACATTTTGGCCCTGGCAGAAACTGTAGAATAACATAAGCAAACAGAGCAAACCCTGACCAGATAGCTCCTATAGGAGTCATCTGATCTGGGTCTATTCTGTTTACAAAGGCTTTCAAAAGGTAAATTTATGGTCAAAGGGTTAAGAAATAAATATATTTCTTGATGAGATAACTTACAGCTTGAAGATATCCTCCTCCAACTCTCTGGTAAAGTCAAACAGCTGGCAGACAGGAATGAATGATAGAAGAAAGTCCACATCATCTGTAAACAGGTATGTGTTGAGATTGGCCGTACAGTGAAGTATTAAAAATGTTGTCACACTTTGCAGCACAATATTCCGAAGTGGAACTTTAAAATTAAGAAGTGGTAATTGTGACTTTGATTTGTTTCAGATACAGCATAACCCCTCTTAACAGGATGTTAAATTCAGTATAAATACTGGTCTTTAAGACAAGTGGCAGCTTAATGCAGGTTGAAAGTCATGCAGAAAGCTCCTTTAGGAGCTTTCTGCATGACTTTCACCCTGCATTAAGCAGCCATCTGCCTTATAGTACTTACCTAATGGCAAATTCTTTTCTACTAGAATTCAAGTTTAGAGAGGTTTTTACTGTATTGACTTCTGTGTAATTGAAACTGCACATCACTGATTGCAGGTTTTCTCCATTATAATTGCAACATATACCAGAGCAACAGACAGGTGCATACTCAAATACTAAAATCGTCAGTTCACCACCAAATCCTGTTTTGACCACTATTTGGAATCGCCTCGAAGAGACAATTCTAAAGAGTGGTCACATCATAGGGCTTGGTTGAGAAATAAAGTTATTCTTGAAAATGTTTTATCCAGTCACCAGGCTTCTCTAGTGACATAATAAAGGGGGTGCAAATAAACTTAGGTTTATTAGGTTACTTCCGGTAGTGGAAGGTTTATTTGGTTAGTAGATAGGCGTAATGATTCTATAACCATGGAACTATTTTAGTTTTCTGTAAATATTCATAAACATGTTGATGGAATAGATCTAACAGATCTATTTGGTCACCAGAAGAATTATTCAAATGAGAAAAAAAATAAAAATAATTGGCTACAGCTGGATTCGAACCCGCGCCTGATCCTACAAAAACTAATTCTAATCTCTCTACAGACGTCGCCCTTACCGATTACGCCACCGAGGCCACATACAAAATGACGTTGATTTATCACTTTTATTAATTTAATCCACCGCTGGCAAAACCCGTTTTTGATAAAATCAAACCTGGAAACAAAGATTGACAGATAAATAGTAAATGTTTTCTTTTCACTCTCATGATTATCTGATTGATAAACTCTTACAGGGGCGGTGATAGTCATAAACCTAAATATAGCCTGTTCAGTTCCATCGATTTCTGAGTGACGTTAGGTAGAATCTAAAAATAGAAACCGAGACTACGTAACTCGAATTTGACCAAAGAATATAGACCATGTCTGTTTGAAATAACTTATTGACCCTCGATTCAAATCATCTTATTTTTCAAATTCAACCACGTTTCCCTTCCAGTAATACAAGTATCGAAACTATATTCCTCTGCGGTAGCTCATTAGATCTATTTACGTCTAAATGGAAGTGAAAAGGGAGGGATCCGTTGATCGAAAAACTGCATTTTCAATGTAAATTATTTCAAGAGTGTTATGAGTCTGTAAAAAAGACATTTAACTATATTGACTGGATAAATCGAATAATAGGTTAGTGCCGTAGATGGGACGCCTTTATCCGACTCGGAGAGAAAACAGTTGAGGCTCGGCAAGCCTCGCCTCAACGTTTTCTCCCCTCGTCGGATAAAGCGTCCCATCTACGGCACTAACCTATTATTCTCTATTTAATTTACGCATCTTATCTGGACCTCTGATATAGAATACACAAGGGCTTAACCCATTCCCTCATAGGCTATTTTTAGATCCAACCTCTTTGAAAAAATCTACCGAAAAGGAGCATTAACTACAGAAAAGGAAACTTTTAGAACCGTATAGTTCTAAAACCATTGTGATAAATAGAGCATTTGCTCCATAGGAGCAAATGCTCCATTTATCACAATGGTTTCAAAAAGTGACTTTTACATAGGTGTGAAAAGCGTATTTATGTAGGAAAGGGTTAATAACCTGTGTATTACTTTGGCTTGGAATTTAGCAAACCCTTCCCTGACATAGAGAGGTGCCTATTGATGCCTCTGAAGCAGAGTAGACCCCTATCAGACAGCCCCTGTACGAGTTGTCGAATTAGAGTCTGCTCTGTAGCTTTAGATCTGATTCTGCCACAAAATCCTGCTCAGATACCATTATAAAGATTCAGCCAATAAATATCAATTATGCCTATATTTTTACTAGAACATTTGACAGATAAAGGATTAAGTCTCAGTGAAACTTGCCCTAATTCCGATTTTTATGTGTTGTCATAAAAGATCATGATCTGATCATTAATTTAGAAAAAAGGAGGAAACCTCCCATTCAAGAAATGATGCAGATTTATGTCATTTGTAGCACCACCCAACAACTTTAAATGTGGTCTAGCTAACAAAATACCCTGTAAAATGAGGTAATGTATTTAAGTTCAAGTGACAAAAGTAAGTAAAACAGACAGTAAATATCTGTCTGTCTGTCTGTGTGTTCTTGCATGTCTGGGTGTGTATCTGGGTGCATGTGTGCATGCATGCATGTGCAATACCAACCTGGGATTGCCTCTACGGCTTGCTTGAAGACTACCTCAGCCACC
The DNA here is from genome assembly GCA_963576725.1 of Azorinus chamasolen. NCBI lineage: Eukaryota > Metazoa > Mollusca > Bivalvia > Cardiida > Solecurtidae > Azorinus > Azorinus chamasolen. Next base: position 71,038,723 of record OY755236.1, on the reverse strand, counting down.
TTCCCTTTCATAATCCCATCTTCTAGCTCTGGATGGTCTTCCCCATCAATCCCCAGCACCTCCTGTCGCATTTGTGTCTACATGGCAAAAAAGGTATGAAAACTGAGGACAAGTAGTAAAACAAGAGCAATCATTAAATGAGATTAGCAGCAACATCAAAACTGTCACAATAGGTTTGTTTTTGTCACAAAAACAGATGTTTCCCCGTCATACTCTTTCCAATACACATATGTAATGTCTGTTATGTCTGTAACTCCAAAGTTATCGGGTGACAATTAAAAAGCCCCAGGTGTACAACAACTCAAGCTGGTGAACATTCCTGTGAAGTTTGGTGACTCTAGTCCTAGCGGTTTCAGAGATATGCGCAACACAAAGTTTGTCCCAAGTTATCAGGGGGAGACAATTCAAAAATGCCAGGGGCACAACTCATGCTGGTCAACATTCCTGTGAAGTTTGGTGATTCTAGCCCTACTGGTTTAAGAGATATGCGCAACACAAAGTTTGTCTAATTTTAAGTCATCAGGGGCAATAACTCCAAAGTTATCAGGGGGAGACAATTAAAAAAACCCAGGAGCACAACTCATGCTGGTGAATATTCCTGCGATGTTTGGTGACTCCAGCCCTAGCTGTCTCAGAGATACGCGCGACACAAAATTTGTCTAATCATAAGTCATCAGGGGCAATAACTCCAAATTTATCGGGGAGACAATTCAAAAACCCAAGGTGCACAACAACTCATGCTGGTGAACATTCCTGTGAAGTTTGGTGACTCCAGTCCTTGTGGTTTCAGAGATCAGAGATATGCGTAACACAAAGTAAAGTTTGTCTGATTTTAAGTCATTAGGGGCAATAACTCCAGAGTTATCAGGGGAGACAATTCAAAGCCCCCAGGTGCACAACAACTCATGCTGGTAAACATTCCTGTGAAGTTTGGTGACTCCAGCCCTACTTGTTTCAGAGATACATGCAACACAAGTTTGTGACAGACGGACGGACAACTCTGGCAAAAACAGTATGTCGCCCCATAAATGGGGGAGACATAATTAAGCAATGAAATGAATTTATCTAATAAATTAGAAGCTGTTAATAGTTAAGTTCACAATAACTAATTACTTGCAATTACTTTTTCAAAATACCCGTTGACCTTAGCATACATGTACCAACCTTTTCTGCAAACATCAGCTCCATTCTGTAGTACTGAAAATAAAATCAAATAAAACATTATTTAAATACATTAAAAAAAAAACTTTGTCAGAAATGTTCTACATGGAAAAAGTCCATAAATATAGCCCCAATTAAAAAGAACAAAAATCTAATCCTAGAGAAGCTATCTGCATGACTTTCACCCTGCATTAAGCTACCACCTGTCAACAAGACCTATACAGTATATTGGCGATACTTCGAGCACCATCGGGAATCGGCAAATACCTCGGATTATCGCGATGCTCGAAAGAACTGAGAGCATTTTATGTCATTTCCAAGAGCATTGTTTGACGACGAGAGGAAGCGTATTTCTTCACAGTAAACTGTTTTAACATTATCATAAACTTCAATGCATATATAATTCATCGATTTTTTCCTTATATAAGTGATAGCAGAAAACACCATTCACATCGGAGACCGAAGTTTCAGTATTATTTGTTTGGGTCCGTTTGACGGACCCTTCACAATAAACTCAAAACTTGTTTCAAACCACTTAGACGTATCCCTAGAATAGTCGTAGCGTATAGCGTTATGTCGTCTATTTTGCATATTTTTCCATTTGTCGACATTAATTTAGTTGTTGGTGCTGAGTTGGGTGCACAAACAAACATTTTCGTTTCGTTCTCGTGCTGTTTCGTAGTAAGGAAAATCGGGGCGAGTGACCAAATTAATTAATAACCGGAACACTCGGCTTTTTTCGTCTGACATAGTTATTCTCGTTCATCTCTCGTAGCAAGAGTCTGCATGAACGAGACTGTCTAAAAGTAGCAAAAATATTGCGAATTTCAAAGCACTACACGTAAAGCACTGCACTATTACAAAATTTAAAGCAGAAAGACGTTATATGGCACACATTCAGCGGTACCGAAAAAGCACTAAACGTTTGCGAACGTATGCAAATTATGAGTGTGACTCTTTGTTTATTAAGACTTCAGTCTATTAGATTATCATCATTATTTACACCAAAGTAAAGTCTGCATTCAATAAATGTGTTATTCACACATTTGGAAGATCTAATGCCCCATAGACGGATCTTTCAAAAGGTCACGACAACGTATCGAGAAGGTGTGAATAATTACCTCGGAGGTGGGAAAACACCGTGCTCGAAATAAACAATCAATAAAGGGAACCAAAATGATCCGCGGAACCAGCACACATGCTCGAATTTTCGGATTATCCCTATTCGGATTAATGCAGGTATTTTCAATGAGATTTGATAGAATTTGAGCCGGGACCTCAACATTCCCTCGGAATAAGCGGGTATCTCGGAAAAACGAGTCGAAATAACGCCGTTATACTGTATTTATACTAAATATAACATCCAGTTTAGAGAGGTTTTACTGTTTTCAAAAGAAGTAAGAGAACTTTTTTTATTTATGAACGGCTTTGGACTAATCAGAGCAGACAGACAGATACCTCAAGCCATATGTGTTTTGAGTTGGGGTTAAATCTGATGGCTCTCTGCAGGAGACTTCTAGCAGCATCTGGGTTTACATTGTCCTCAAACTCCCACTTGGCTGCAGCTACCCACAGGTCTGGAATTACAAAATGTATCTGTGGTCAAGACTTGAGATATTGGGTTTGGTTTTTATTGGGTTTTACGTTGTTTTAACAGTATTTCAGTCATATCATGACGTCCAGCTAATTACAGGTGGAGGAAGACCCCAGATGTTGTTCTGTGTACGGAACAAATTGCATTGTTTCATGCACAGAAGAACATCCAGGTAGAACCATCGACCTACCGCAAGCTAGCTAGAAGGCTTCCTCACATGAAAAATCCAAATTTATATATGAGGTGAATATTATTGACACTGCTAGTCATTTAGGGAGTGATTTTATACTTTTATCCTTAATCGTAAACCTCAAGAATTTTGTCAAACATGTTTGATTTTCAGCTTTTTTAGTATGGGAGACACCGGGAACAAACTCCTAACAGTAAATTGGGCAGAATCTGGTCCTTAACCCTTTCCTTCATATAAATGCCTTTTCATGCATTTGCAAACAGAGTAGATCCAGATCAGACGGATCCTATAGGAACAGTCTGATCTGGGTCTGCTCTGTTTGCTAATGAAATTTGATAGATTTGTTTTAGTGTCTAAAATGGCTACAATGTTCCACCTTCCATGTTTCATTACAACTATTTTGGTCATGAATATTCAATAGGTATTGACATTTGGAAGAAAAAAAAAAAAACAGGGAAAGGGTTTAAAGTGTTCTCTGTTCTGGACCATCACTGTTTTTCGAATGAATGTTCACCTGCTTCTCAAATTAATTGTATGCTTTCTTTTGATGAATATTCAAACGGGTCTCAACCCATCATGAATATTAATTAATTTGATTCTTGTAATAGATAAAAAAAATATTAAGGAAATTTATTGCCATGGTAAATAGTAGAAAATCAGATCTGTAATATATAAGCAAATAGAGCAGACCCTGATAAGACAGCTCCTACTGTGGCTGTCTAATCTGGGTCTACTCTGTTTGCAAAGACACAAGTAAAGGGCTAAAAGCTTAAATGGTTGAATGAAAAGGTAAATCCAATGATTATTACAGGCTGAGTATTTAATAGTAAAATTGTAAAATGATTACTTGTTACATTGTTCACTTAAACTGTAATTTCCACTTGTAACAATATTCGGAGGACCTTGAAATAGATATTGTTACATCTGAATATCATTACAAGCACCCCTGCATGTCATGATAATGCCATCCAAATATTATGCTATCCGGTCTATGTATGCATGTCATGACAATGCCATCCAAATATTATGCTATCCGGCCTCTGTATGTGTGTCATGATAATGTCATCCAAATATTATGCTATCCGGTCTATGTCCTTTACCTGGCTTTTTGTTGTGAACCTGCAGCATCTTACTATACTGTCTACCAATCAGCACCTTCTCTTTCTGTAACAAACAAAAACAAATCATATAGAGTATCTTATTTCACCATTTATTTCATGAATATTTATGACACCATGATCATTTATTAGCTCAATTCTTATAATGATTGATGGACACAGGATATTTTGGCAATGGCAGAAACTGATGAATCACATCTATATAATTCCAGAAGCAAACAGAGCAGACCGTGATTAGAAGGCTCCTGTCTGATCTGGGTTTAATGTCTTTGTAAAAGAGTTATCAGGTAAAGGGTTAAAGTATTTAATACAAACTTGTATAAGCAAACTTCTTACAAATGTATCATATACACAGAGTATTTGAAGAAACATATGTGGCTGAAAGCATGATGAATAAAGTGTGACAGACAGACTGATTAGACATATAGATGGATGACAGAAAACTGCTAAAGTACTTACCATCTTTTTGCAGAAAGCAATGTGACTCAACCACAACTTTATGTCATCCTGAAAGAAAACAGAACAAGATTCCTTATAGTCATAGTTCATAACACCAGATCATTTGCAAGAGTAGAAACAGCAGATACTGGTTAAATATGTGGGATAACGATGTAGACAATAATAGAAATTTGGGGATTCACAAAACGGTTTAGGTCAAGAGCACAAGAGCAGACACCACATCCGGAGGCAGTGTCTGATTCAATGTAACACTGTATGTGAAAGTGGACAACACGATACTCATGCTCTAGACCTAGACAAGTTCTATTAAACCCTTTACTCCATGAATATTCATTAACAAATAATGACATCATGAATATTAATTACTTTATTTTTTATGACACATGAACACCGGAATTTTTGTCCATGGCAGAAACTAAATAATCATATCAATATTATTTCATAAGCAAACAGAGCAGACCCTGATCAGACGGCGCCTATAGGAGTCATCTGATCTGGGTCTACTCTGTTTGCAGAGGTGTAGAAAGGTGTATTTATGGAGTAAAAGGACTTCGGGTTAATAATAAGGGATATGATAATACCACAGATCCAGATTTTTCTGTGTTTTTGACAGTGACATGAAACTGATTTATTTCAGTAACAGTGGCCTTGAACCAAGCTGCTAAAACGCTAACCAAATCTATGTCAAAGTGCAAGCTACCTGTACATTAACATTAGTCACAAAAAGTCTTTCCTGACACACATTATTGTGCAGAAACGGTTTCCCTATTATTCGTAACAGTGACCTGACCCCACACACTCCCAAGTGCAATCGCAACTTTTGTCTCATGCAAGCTATCTGTAAGTTTGTTCACAAAATGTCTTTCCTAACTAAAAGCTATTGTCCGTAAACTAACAATAAGAATAAAATTGTTCCATTGTCTATTGTGAAAAAGAATTGAGTACAAACAGGAATAATTTACTTACTGGAAACCGGAACAGCACAAGCTGAAATGGATAAAACAGATATATAAAAGAGATACATAAATGCTGTGCAAAATGTAACTTGTTGGAAAATAAACATGAGTCATCTGCTTGACAGAGATGTTGTTATTAAGGTACTTTGTGTAATCATTTTGAATGTGAAAAAGAGTACATATCCATCTGAAAACAATGTAGACTCTGACCAAAGGGTTACTGGAGGGGCCCTCTGATAAGAGTCTGAAATGTTTGCAATTCCAAATTATCTGCTGCAAAATTTACCCATAATTCTGTTAAAATATTTTAATGGGATCATTCCTCTTAGAAAATTAAATATTCCAAGGGTTAAAGTGTATTCTACTAGAGCTCAACAAATTCTTGACGAATTCATTAACTGTATGTTAATAGTGGTTTTGGCATTGTCCCAGATTATAAAACTCAACTGCAATATTATGCTTGTCAACATTGAGACAAAGCAGGTTAAACTTCTCCACTTTAACCCTTTACTTCATGAATATTCATGTAAGATATAATGATATCATGAATATTAATTAGTTGAATTTTTGTAATGGTACAATGTATATGAACACAGACATTTTGGCCACAGAAGTAACTGTAGAAATAGATCTATATTATTCCATAAGCAAAAAGAGCAGACCCAGATCAGATGGCTCATTTGGATCCAAGCTGTTTGCAAATGTTAGCCAGGTCTTGCTGTAGCATCATACTAGCTAAAATAAAAAGTTTAACCCTTACAGTGTGGGACGTGAGTCACTCATGTCCTTTGCAAACAGTGTAGACCAGGGTGAGAGGGCTCCTAAAGGAGCCCTCACATCAGTCTGTACTGCTTGTCATGTTACACTTTTCTTCAGAAAAAATCCCTAAATACTCACCATAAGCTTGACCTGTTTCAATTTTAAAACAGTCCATTTGAAACATTGGAAGTTAATCCAAAGGATTTGTGCCTTTGTTATATCTCTAACCCTTTATCTGATAGAGATGCTTTTTGGTGACTTGGCAAATATGTATGAGCCAATCAGGGTCTTCTGTGTTTGCTGGTGGAATAATACAGATCTGATCCTAAAGTTTCTGTCAGGCCAAACATTCTTATATCCATATGCCATTATATACTTTCAGCTAATCAATATTCAAGATGCCATTATTTTCTTACATGAATATTCATGAAATAAACCTTCAGTCTTTACTCCATTAATGTGCCTTTCTATGCCTTAGCAACCAGAGTAGACCCAGATCAGATGGCTCCTATAGGAGTCACCTGATTACGGTCTGCTGTTTGCTTATGATATAATATAGATATGATTCTACTGTTTCTGCCATGGCCAAATATTCCTGTGTCCATGTGCTATTATAAAATATAATCTAATACATATTAATTTGCATCATCATTTCTAACATGAATATTCATGGAGTACAGGGTTGCCATTCTAGCCCTATAGTTCTATGTCTCACCCTGAATAGTCTATGAATCCTCTGTACAATGGCCACCTCTATTTCCTGCTTCTTATGATTGTACCCAGTTCTCTGAAAAACAGAAACAATGACTGCATGCATTATGTCAAGAAGACGATTCTAAAGAGTGGTCACAACATAGGGTTTGGTGGAGAAATAATGAAGGTACATGTATTCTTGAAAATGTTTTAATTCACACTGTGTCACATCTTATCTGGACCTCTGCATGGATCACGGTAAAGAGGTTAAACAAGTTACAAACATTGGGCAAGTGATCTGTAATAATTCATCTTATGCAATCTAGCTGTCTTTGGGAATTAATTGCAACTAGAACATTCAATGTGCTCTATGTAGTCACGTGATCAGTGTTATGGCAGCCACACTTTTTTGGCTCTCATCTCGATAGATAGAATTTTGGAGTTATTGACATTATTTGAAAAGGATTGGACACGATTCTGGACAGATAGCTTAGTGTTAATCCTACTTGGGCTCCATGGGGATTAGGAGCCGAAAGGCAAAAAGAAAGAAGAGTAGTGAATCGAAATCTGAACAGCAAGGACTTAAACAATCAAAACATGGCGGATCGGAAGCGGACAATACTGTAAACGTGAGTGATATTTTAAGTGAAACTAATGCTCTGTTGTATTGTGGCGATACTTCTCTTCACTCACAACCGGTATTTGATTCCGTTACATGCGGTAGTACAGTAAATAGTAGTGCTGATATAGACAGTAGCCAATGCAATACATGTAATCTGGATACACAGACCCCATCACCGTCGCGACAAAACGTAAACATGGTGTCTGGGGGACAGTCCCATGGGACGCATAACCCCGATAAGACTCAATGTGCAGAGGGACTATCTGTAAAATTGGATGCATTAATGGTTGCAGTTCACGATATTAAATCGGGACAAGAGAATTTGAGAAAGACACTTGATAGTAAAATTGATAAGCTACGCAATGATTTACTTGTGAGCATTGATCAAAAGGTTAGGTCATTGAGAGACGAAATGACCCTTGCACTCGGCCGTTAGAGTTCGCGAATTGACAATTTACTGTTAGATGTTCAGTCGTTGCAAGGCAAAGTGACAAATGTTGAACAGACATGTGACTCAATGAAGAACACGCCGACAGGTAGCGAACCCAGTTTCTACGCATCGTCGGTAACCCGTTAGACGACCCAGAGCTAACTATCACAGCCAGTGGGATCCTGTACGAGGAAGGCGAGACTATACTGGACAAGGCAAAATCTTTGATCTCCGCTCTGGGTGACACTGTATCCAGCAGTGTAAGTGTGACTGGCGCAAAACGACTTCCGGTGCGATTCCAGAATAGACCCGGGCTCGTGAAGATCAGCTTCCGAAATCTTAACGAAAAAGTGCTTGTATTACGTAACAAAATGTCTCTGCGGGATAACAGGCAGTATAGTCAGGTTTACCTGAAAAGTAGTAAATCTCACGCAGAGAGGCTGATTGAACTGAACACTCGTGCGATACTACGTGAGTTACCACAGGCACGCAATCTCCGGATTGACGCCAATGGCAGAATCAGACAGAAGACAACAATAGAAACAACGGTTACACAGGGCCCTCAAAATAATGCGGGATAGGACGAACCCCGACCCCCAGAAGAGTTCAGTATCGCGCATTTGAATGTAAGTGGCTGGACTCAGAATAACCATAGTCTAAGGAGCGCTATCATTGACGTTATAGACGCTGACGTGTATACAATATGTGAAACACATTTGGTTGGTAACGATGTTATTTCTGTAAACGGTTATACTTGGTATGGTTATAATAGATCTATCTTACATGTTAACGCACAAAGAGGATCGGGAGGTGTGGGGATACTAGTTAGAAATAGAGTGTATGATAATTATGACGTAACTATCCTTGATAAGTCCTTTGAAGGAATCTTGTTACTAGAACTAAAACACAGGATTGTAAATACTAACTTTCTGGTATTCTCGTGTTATTTACCTCCCGAAAACTCTGTGTGGGGAAGAAACGCTCAACAGTTTTTTGCGCACATCCTATCGCTAATATACCTACACGAAAACAGTGACTACATTGTGTTAGCCGGTGACTTAAATTCACGGATCAGTGACTTGTCCGACTTATTGTATGACGTTGATATCATACCAGAGAGATTTTCTATTGATAAAAGTATCAATCAACATGGGAGAGATTTTCTTGACTTTTTGAACGATTCACGGTTTTGTGCGTTAAATGGTCGTTTCCCAAAAAGTAATGAATTTACGTGTATATCAAACAAGGGAAAGTCCGTTGTAGATTACATGTGTATTCCTCATGATATTTTTAACTGTTGTTCATCATTTCAAGTGTTGCCCATACAGACTATAGCCGATAAATATAATCTTCATGGCTATTTAGGTAGCCGGTCAAAACTGCCAGATCAATCGGCTTTAATAGGTCGGTTTATTCTAAATGCAGCACGTGACTATAATGACTGTGATAGTAATTCTACAAGTAGTAGTACGTTTAATGCATCCAGGTACAAATTTAGTAAAATACCTTGCAATTTCATGGATAGTGATCTCGCTAGAATTGCTCTGCTGGAAGTTATAACATTAATTGAATATAACCGTGAAACCCAGCATGAAATTGACGCAGCACACAGCAAACTATGCGAGGCCATTAGAAATGAAATGCAAAGTACGATTCCGACGCATACGTCATCTGAACGGTCACGTAGGCGTCACAAATATCATAAACCGTATTGGAATGATGAATTGTCTTTGTTATGGAATAATATGAATAGTGCAGAAAGAGACTTCATTAGGTGTATTGGCCCAAGACGTGAAAGGACACGTTTAAGGTTACTCTACCAAGATATGAGACAAAGATTTAACAAAAGGCTGAGGCAAACTGAAAAGGGAATACCTCAGAGCTATTATATTAGATATAGAATCAATGTCTACTAAAAATCCGGGTGAGTTTTGGGATAGAATAAGACGTTTAGGTCCACGGAAAGATTCTTCGATTCCTGTTGAGATTATAGTCGAAAGCGGCATGGTGATAAATGATGAAAACAGTGTGTTCGAAAGATGGCGTTGTGACTTTGAGAAATTGTATAATGGTAGCGCGAGTGATGAATTTGATGACAATTTTTACCAACAAGCTAAGCTTCATAAACACTTGATTGTAATGAATATCATTGATCCCCTGTATAATCCGAACGTCACCTTAAACCGTCCATTCACTATCGATGAAGTAGCGAACATTGTTATGTCAGCTAAATCTAAGTCTGCTTGTGGCATTGACAACATTCCATACTTAGTTTTGAAAAACCCTCCGGTAATAGCAGTACTTCATAAACTATTTCAGCTGATCTTTGACGCTGGTGTCATCCCTAGTGAATGGAGAAAAGCAATGATAATCCTTATTCATAAGGACAGCAGTTCGGACAAAAGAGTGCCGCTTAACTATCGAGGGATCAGCCTATTGCCTTGCATCAGTAAATTGTACAGCGCACTTGTTAACAAAAGGTTGACTGCGTATTTTGATGAAAACAACTTACTTAGCGACGAACAAAACAGCTTCAGAAGGGACTGTTCATGTGAAGATCACATATTTACTCTTAATAGTATTACAAAAAATAACACTCAGGTCTTCGCAGCTTATATTGATTTAAAGAAGGCGTTCGATTTTATTGACAGAGACATGATGCTGTACAAGTTACTGTTACTAGGTGTTGATGGTAATTTATACAACTCTGTTAAATCAATGTATGAAAGTACAGTGGCAACAATCAGAATCAACAGTAAACTTACACGGTGGTTCGACTGTAAGTCTGGCGTCGCGCAGGGAAACAATCTCTCACCGACATTATTCGCAGCTTTCATAAACGATCTGGTAGCAAATATCAATGACCTTGACCTTGGTGTGTGTTTAGGGGACACTAGTGTATCATTACTCCTCTATGCTGATGACATTGTATTGGTAGCTAAATCTGAGAACGATCTACAGGTTATGCTAGATTGTCTTCATCAGTGGTGCAAGAAATGGCATGTTTTGATTAATACGACAAAATCAAAGTGTATGCACTTTCGAAAAGGACGAACTGCTCAGACGAAATTTACATTTCACATTGGTGAAAATCAGTTAGAGACTGTGGCAGAATATAAATATCTCGGTGTTATATTCTCAGACAGGGGCAGTTTTGTTGGACACTGTGACTCCCTCAGCAAAGGTGCTAGCAGAGCTCTCGGAAGTGTTATATCTAAAATCAGTAAGTTTAAAGACTTTGGTTTTAAATCATACGAAAAGTTGATCTACGGTTGTATCACACCGATATTAGACTATTGCTCCGGAGTATGGGGATATAGAAAATACCAAGCTTTAGACAATGTGCAAAATCGTGCATTGCGTTACTTTCTAGGAGTACACCGATTTACCCCTGTAGCCGCACTAGCAGGTGACTTTGGTTGGATACCAGGCAGATACCGCCGTTGGCTCAACAGTATCTGTTACTGGAATAGACTGATAAATATGGATAACAACAGAATCGCCAAGCGCGCATTTGAAACGGACTATAGATCCAGTGCCGCTAACTGGTGCAATGAAGTTAAAGCCGTAATGAGTGAGCTTGAACTATTAGAGCATTATAATGATCGCACAGTGGTGGATTTACAGTTAATAAAGTCAAAAATACACTGTTACACAGAAACACAATGGTCTCACTCGGTAGTCATCCTCGAAACTTAGAACCTATAGAACTTTCAAGACATGCTTTGATACTGAAAAGTATATCACCACAAATCTGACAAAATATGAACGCTCTACATTAGCCCAGTTTCGATGTGGAATATTACCAATTCGCATCGAGACAGGTCGATATGTAAACGAGAACTTAGATGACCGGCTTTGCATGATTTGCAACAATGTACATATTGAATCGGAAGTACATGTACTTATTGACTGCCCAGTGTATCAACATATACGAACTGAAGTGTTTGGAAATATCTTAAGTGAAATTGCAGCATCAAATGTTAATGAAAAAATTGGCATTTTCGTAAACCAATACCCGTGCAAAACAGCAAAGTTTTTAGTTAAAGCGATGCAATTGCGACGAAATAGACTGTATGTGACTAGGTAGAACAGAAGTTAATTGCTATGTTTGGTTTATGCTCGATAATGATAGAGTTCAGTGTGAGTTGCTATAATATTGATTTCTAATATGTATTTTATATATGTTTGATAAGTCTTACAGTAGCTTATCTTAAGGTGACATATAGGCCCAGGGGGCCGGGTGTTTTTGTATGATTGTAAATATTGCTTAACCTATGACTTGTAACACATGTCACTATAATAAATAATTTACTTACTTACTTACTTACTTGTATATAAACATCATACCAAGGCCAAAGACAGTTTGAGGCCTGAAGTCTTTATAAAGTTAAGCATTGAATAATTACATCTACCATTACCAAACTGTGAAAAAATAATGTCTGCTCAATTTTGAATCAGGTGCAATTTTGTCTATTTCCGATTTGATCAAGCTTTTAAGAACTTTTGACCGAGTGTCAAACAGCTTGGATCCCAATCAGATGCCCAGTTACCTGGTGACTCATCTGGATCCAAGCTGTTTGCAAATTGGAGTCAGATCACAGATGGCAGGATACGGGTTAAGAGTTGATAACACAAATACATGTACATTCTTACCTGTCTTCTCTTTTTAACAAGTGCCAGCAAGTTTGTTTCATACTGAAATAACAAGCAACGTAGAGATTAAAGTTTAAAGGTGTCCTAACGGTTGCTAACAAGAATTATGCAAAGGGAAGACTTTGACTGGCTTTTTGCAACAATAGCATATTTTAACCCTACATGATTGTATACTCAACGAATATTCATGTAAGAATTAATGACGTCATGAATATTTATTAGTTTATTTCTTATAATGGCACATGAACACTGGAAATTTTGACAATGGGAGAAGCTGTAGATTCACATCTATATTATTTCATGAGCAAACACAGTAGACCCTGATCAGAGGGCTCCTACAGGAGCCGTCTGATCTGGGTCTATTCTGTTTGCAAAGGTGTATCTATAGAGGAAAGGGTTAAAGGTACATTAATTCTGTCCATATGCATAGCAGGGTTATTGCCAAAGTCCATAGTGATGGTAAACATGTTTGTAAAGTATGAAACTAAGTAAGAAATTGAAGCTATAAACAACTAGAACTGTAAGCCAAAGGCTAACGAATACCCCCCACCCCCACCTGTCTGCTTGTCAGAACACCTATCATCAATCTGAACATATGTACATACAGAAACGTGAAGAGATTTAAAAACAATACATGCCCCAACCCAATTTATGTAATAAAAATGAAGAATAATTCTTAGAAATAAGACCCTTTCATGAGGTTTTTGTCAAATCCAAAGTTCTAAAGCTAGGTACCTTTTCAGAAAAACATTAAGTTCAAGGACCATAACTCTGACAAAAATTATTCAACCAGACCGATATTTGAACTTAAGCTGTACCTCATCTAGATTTATTTTTATGTCAAATATGAAGTTAATATCTGCAACCACTTCCAAAGAAAGACCGGAAAACTGAAAATTTGACAAAAAATTAAAGTTCAAGGGCCATAACTCTGGCAAAAATTATTCAACCAGACTGAGATTGGGAATTAAGCTGTAAATCATGTAGAGTTAGCTTTATGCCAAATATAAAGTTAATATCTGCAACCACATCCAAGAAAAGTCCGGAAAACTGAAAATTTGACAAAAAATTAAAGTTCAAGGGCCATAACTCTGGCAAAAATTATTCAACCAGACTGAGATTGGGAATTAAGCTGTAAATCATGTAGAGTTAGCTTTATGCCAAATATAAAGTTAATATCTGCAACCACTTCCAAGAAAAGCCCGGAAAATCCCAAATTTGAAGAAAAAAATTAAAGTACAAGGGCAATAACTCTGGAAATAATTATTCAACCGGACTGAGATTGTAACATAAGCTGTAACTTATACAGATTTAGCTTTGTACTAAATATAGAGTTGATATCTGGAGTCACTTCCATAAAAAGTCCAGAAAACCGGAAAACATTGGTACGGGACTAAAAAGGGGAGACAACTCCTGAAGTAGTGGTCCGATCATAACGGAAATATGCGGTGCACAGGTTTATATGGTCATATGGCTATATATGAACTTTCAACAAAATTGAAGCAAAACTGTAGAAGAAGAAGGCCGGACAAAATTGTGTCCACGGACGGACAGACGGACATACTAACAAATGGGTAGTTGTGTGACTTTTTCCTTTGATCTTTTCTTGTGGGACTAGTCCCACAAGAAAAACTATTTTTGGCTCTAACTTTGGAAAAGAATGATCTGGAAGCTAACCCTAACCCTAACCCTATGTCCCACAACTGGCCAGGTTAATGTCACAAGAAATGGCCAGGTTAATGTCACAAGAGATGGCCAGGTTAATGATTTTACTTGTGCGACTAGTTAGAAAAAGTCACACAACTACCCTTTGGTGAGTGCGGACGGACGGACAGACGGACAGACGGACAACCTGATTCCAGTATACCCCCCCAAACTTCATTGTGGGGGGTATAAAAAGTTTGTACTCAAAGACAAGTATGTGTACTATGACAAACTGAAATAAATCAAGGAGAGATTGGATGTCCAAATACTGTGTCTCATTCTATGGTATACAGTTAAAGAGGAAATTCCTACAATAAATGCATATTTTCAATAATTATTGCAGCCCAAATTCTTTTTTTATGTCCATCTTCACATTAACATTGTTCATATGTACATGTACTGGAGGAGTTAGACACACGAAAGTTTATTATATTTAGTCACCAGGATATACATGTAATTATTTTACAGGACCCTTCCACCATGATAAATGGATGGATTTTCAACTTTAATTTGGATGAGTTTACCTGATATAATATGAGAGTTAAACTGTTAACCCTTTACTTCATGAATATTCATGTAAGAAATAATGATGTCATGAATATTAATTGCCAATAATTGGATAAATTGTTCTAATAGCAATTGAACACAGACTGTTTTGGCCATAACAGAAACTGGAGAATCATATCTAAATTACATGTATATCATAAGGAAACAGAGCAGACCCTGGTCAGACAGCTCCTACAGGAGCCGTCTGATCTGGGTCTACTGTTTGCAAATGCATGAAAAGGCATTTAAATGAAGGAAAGGGTTAAAGACATACATGTGGTCACATTAGAGGGTGTCTCCTGTATAATGCTAACCTGAATATATTGGAGATAGTCATCCTTTACTTTGGTCCTTCTTTTCAGTTTGTATTCCAATGTATTCCTCTTTCGAAGAATTTGTCTGAAAGTAAAATAAACCCTTGTATACAGTAAAACCCCGCTAATACGACCACCAAAAAGGGGCATAATTCTGGGTGGCAGAGGCAGGTGGTAGCTTAATGCAGGACGAAAGTTATGCAGAAATCTGCATAACTTTCGTCCTGCATTAAGCAACCACCTGCTTTAAACGACATCAGTTGCTGATTATTAAGTGGTCGCATTAGCGGGGTTTCACTGTACATTGTAATACTTCATGAATATTTTGGGAGAAATAATGATTGTATGAATATCAATTAGCTGAATTTTATAATATTATAACAGCATAAACAATACCATATTTTATCATGGCAGAAACTGTAGTACTGTGTCATAAGCAGACAGAGCAGACCCAGATCAGATGGTTCCTATAGGAGCCGTCTGATCTGGGTCTACTCGGTTTGCAAAGGCATGGAAAATTGTTCATTGAGTGAAAGGGTTGATTAAGGATCCTGATTAATTTGGCATCATCTAAGGCATGGAATGGCATTTGATTTGGTAGTAGGTCACACAACTCCTTGACAATAATGAGCAAACCTAAAGTTTGATGGTTGGAAATGTTCCTAAGCATACCGGACTAGAGGCAAAACACAAAGGAAAAGGACCAAGCTCTATCTCATGCCAAGCTGCACTCAAGAAGCAGTCAGTGCCATATAATAAGTTCCAATATCCCATATGCCTTCAACTTCACCAGGAGAGAGTCAGGGTACTAAAACTGGTGACAAAATGGGTGGTAAGGTCAGGTCGTACCCTATCCAATCTAGTGTGGTATGTAGAGTTAGCAGAACCCTTGAAACCAGTATGGTCAGATGATGTGTGGTTACGCAATAGCCATCTGCAGTTTTGACATACCAGGATACCAGTCCATCAGATGGAGATCAAACCATGTAACAGCGCTCCTAAACTGGGAGAAGCTATTGGAAGACCACCAGGTACCACCTTGTGGAGATTCTTGCTTATTTCCAATAGACGAGCAGACATTTTCGCAGTGGACAGTTACTGCCATCTGGACAGTACTGCCCAGCATTTTCAACTCACCAGACCTGAGTTTGAGGAGATCTGCCTTCCTGCTCCTGTACCCAACAGACTTAGAAATACTGGTTGTGATTGTAATAAAGCTATTCTGTGACCTCGCAAACATACATCCTTTCGAGGAGCTGCCATCCTTGGTACTATAGGGTGTGATTCCAGTTACTGGGGTGCACCATAATTAACGTTTTCTGTCCATAAGTCCATAAGTACTATGCTGTTGTTTCCAAGATTTCATATATCAGCAACTATTGTATCTGGGCTAAAGATAGAGGCAGAATTGGAAGAAAATGTCTCCCTGTTCATGCTGATTTCCTCCTGTTTTGAATTTAGAGTGAAGTTTAAATATATAGAGTATAATAGGGAGATATAAATGAAGCAGGGTAGATATCGTGGTGAAACAGTTGATAGGCTATAGACAGTGTGGCTTGGTAGCTCAGTAGGTAGAGTGTTCGCATGGTAAGCCAAAAAAGCCCTGGGTCCGAGTCCCAGTTGAGTCACAACTTTTTCACCATGTTACATTTGACGCCTAATGTAAATAACCAACAGGTTGATATATATGAAGATAATTTGTAACTAGAGGTTTTTGTCACAAAAACGGATGTCTCCCCTCTAATAAAAGCAATATGTAAATAGAAATCACTAAAAATGTTATGGACTTGATGATTGATACTTCCCCTCATTATGCGCTTTCCACACCACATTTTTCAAGAAGAAAATGATAACAGCTAATAACTCCAAAAATATTGATACCAGAGTTATGGCCCTTGTGCATGACACTTACTTTCATCATGCTCTTTCCGTAAATGAAATGTCATTCCAATAGCATCAGTCGAACAGGAGTTATTGATCGGACAAAAAATATAACAAAGGGCAATAACTCCAAAAGTATTGAAGCCAGAGTTATGGCCCTTGTTCATGACACTTTCTCTCACCATGAATGAAGTTTCAATAAGATGGCAAGAGCCATGTAGGAGTTATCGTCCAGACAAGAAAGCGTTAAACAAATGTACAAGGGGCAATAACTCTCAATTTATTGAAGCCAGAGTTAAGGACCTAATGCATGACACTTTCTCTTATCATGATCTTTCCATGTATGAAGTTTCACTCCAATGGTATGTGCCATATAGGAGTTATCATCCTGACAAAAATTGTGGGTTTTTTTACAAAGGGCAATAACTCATATATTAGTGAAGCCAGAGTAATGGACCTTGAGCATGACACTTTCTCTTATCATGATCTTTCCATGTATGAAGTTTCAATCCAATGGCATGAGCCATATAGGAGTTATCGTTCGGACAAAAAATTGTGGAAAAAATTTACAAGGGCAATAACTCCATTATTAGTGAAGTCAGAGTTATGGACCTTGTATATGACACTTCCTCTCGTCATGATCTTTCCATATATGAAGTTTCAATCCAATGGCTTGAGCCATATAGGAGTTATCGTCCGGACAAAAAAAGTGTGCATTTTTTTACAAGGGGCAATAACTCCTATATTAGTGAAGCCAGAGTTATGGACCTTGTGCATGACACTTCCTCTCATTATGCTCTTTCTATATATGAATTTTCAATCAACTGTCATCAGGCATATTGAAGTTATCGTCCGGACAATAAAGTGTTTATTTTTTTTACAAGGGGCACTAACTCCTATATTAGTGAAGCCAGAGTTATGGACCTTGTGCATGACACTTCCTCTCATTATGCTCTTTCCATACATGAAGTTTCAATCAACTGGCATCAGGCATATTGAAGTTATCGTCCGGACAAAAAGTGTGACGGACAGACAGACAGACAGACGGACGGACGGACAGACAACTCTCACGAAAACAATATGTCTCCCCCATATAAATATGGGGGGAGACATAATAAGAAACTTGTGAAGTGTTCTTTGAGTAAGAATTCGGGACGAATTCTTGTGTTGAAGGGTTGTGTGTAGCTTGGTAGAGATTGTGGTGAAACAGTTGATAGGCTTTACTGTGTGGCTTGGTAGCTAAGTTGGTACAGTGTTGGCATGGTAAGCAAAATGCCCTTGGTTCGAGTCCCAGTCAAGTCACAACTGTTTCACCATGTTACACAAATTCAGGACAGTAACTCTTACTGAATTCCGCTAAACTTCTCCCTGAGTGAGAGCTCTAGCTTGAGCTCTGTATATATTACTTGTGAACAGCATAAATGGTCAGATCCAGTTCATACTAGGTAAGGTCTAGTGTTACTGATGAGTGCTTGGCTGGTGCAGTTATTGCAGTTGGACAACATGCTGTAGCTGTTGAAGGAGACACATGCTTGTGATACATCTGAGGAGCCCTGACATGTATGTCATCTGATACGCAATATATGCTGTCATGTCTCTATCAGTTCAAAATGTCTGACGGGACCCGGCCCACTTGTTGAAGGTTAACGATCCATATTATTTCTCATTGGCTAAGAATATTGCCTAAATCTGAAGAGTATCCTGGTGTGACTAATGCTTATGCCAAGTGCCTATATGTGTGCTGTAAGGGACCATAACTGGAAGGCCATGAGACTAGAGAGAGGCATGCTGAGGGAATCTAGTCGGGAAGTATGTGTGGCCCACCTAGAAGTACTATTGTAGGCAGACCCATCTATTAAAGTCTCTTGCCTACCAAGTGTCTGTATTAAAAGTGTTTTTACTAATGTCATTTACCAGTAGTATTTAGGAAATGTATCTCACCTTTCCCAGCTAGCATTTGAAAAATTGCCCGAATTGGCAGACAAACCTTTCGATGACTAAAATCAGGGAGGGGAGATTATAGAGTTAATTCGGTATGATACATCACTCATGCATGCTATATGGAGCTTTCAAATGTGTTGAGTGGAATGTGGACCAGAGACATATAATAATATGTATATGTCTCTGTGAGGGCCGAAGCAGAAACTTGAAGCTGCAAAGCATGAAGAGAAAACATTTAATGAAAACTAATACTTAAATAGCTAAACAGCCAGCAGTTTGACAGTAACAAATGGCATTGGTTACTTCAATGGGAACTACAAGCAGCCAGTTGTATAAACTATTCCATGTCACATTTTAAAGCAATGTTTCTTTAATTGTATGAGGAACAATTTTCAAACCTTCGTTTTCGAAGGTTTAATTCTCCGTACCTTATTTCTTGTTTTGTGAAAAGTCCAACTCTCTCCAACTGCTCCAGCTCCGGGAGCATTTCCTCAAGCCTCCTTTCAACGTATTCTGCCATCTTGAATTATCCTTGGAATGAATGAAGTCTTAAGTTCAACTCAAAATTGATTATTTTCTAAATCTGTCAAAGTTTCAGCACGTGCCAATGTTATTCATTTTTAAAGGAACCAATGTCTGTTTTTGACTCCAAGCTGAAGAGCATCTTTCGATTTGGTATAAAACACTGACTTCGGGTAAAATCTCGAGACGTATCGTTCAACGCCGGTTTATGTACTACTTCCAACAGTAGACCATATAATCAACTCGAAAGAAGAAATAGTTAATTGATCGAAAAAAATTGTCAATAGACGAAAAAAGCAAACTAACTGAAAACACAACAAAATATGCGTACTATTGCAAGTATAGAATTATGTATTGTTCTAGTGTTGTTTAATAAAACTGATATATTACCGATCATTTTCTATCATTCGTTTTTGACAATTAATTAAATATGGTATTTTGTTCATTTTATTTGAATAAAGGTTATATATTTCACGGGTATCTACCTATCTATTTATTGATATATTTGATACGTGTTGTTTGTCAGACAGCTACATTCTATAATTATACATTTCTAATTCAAAAGGTATTCATTCAACATGACGTCACGACTTAACAATGTTCAGGATTTGTTGAAAAAGAAACCAAATGATACAGTAATTACCCCCCCCCCCCCCCCCCATGACATTTACTGTCACACTTTTCATTTTAAATATTTACTTTTATTACACGCAACCCAGAGGATTGTTATATATTTTATTTATATATAATATGAAAAGGCTATAATGTAAGCAAGAGGACCGAGATGACCTAGCATCGCTCATCTGAGATAATAGGTAATGAGATATATTGTGTAATAAGAACACTGCTTAAAATATTGCAAGACATTTATCCTGCGATAGCCATATTGTTGTTTTTGTTGTTGTTTGTTTGTTTTTGAAGAAGTACGATAATCTAAACACTTGGTCATCTGGAATATCCTACAATATCACATAGAAATACAGACAATACTTTAAGAGAAGAAGAATTGTGAATGTTTTCCTATAGCCATATTAAGAAAACTAGCCCCAGTCGATGTGGTTTGTTTTTGACGAATAATAACGACCTGGACAGTTTTGGTAAAAGGTCATCTAAAGAACATTCATGTAAATTGTTATTGAAATCCTATACATATGTGGTTTCAGCGGAGACAATATTTAAAAACAGACCAGAGATCAGACAGGCGATGCCACACGAAGGTCCACATCAACCTCAGAAGTTCAACCATATATGGAACATTAGTCAGTCCCTGCAACCATGCTCTTTATGCATAATAAAGGCTTGGACAACTAGATAAAGGGTCAATTAAGGAAGATTCCTGCATTTGTTTTAAATTAAAACCAAGGCAATGCTTTCAGTGGATACAATTTTCTACATATAAAGGTTAACATGCCCGCTTCTGGTTTTCATACTTTTAACCCCCTTCACTGTTGAATATTCGTGTAAGAAAACATGACATCATCAATACAGTGTATTTATTAGCTGGATTTTATAATGGTATATGCAGACAGGAATTGATGGTATTGGTAGAAGCTGTAGAATCAGATCTATCACAGCGAGAAAAATGACTGGCACCCAAGATGACGGATTTCGAAGACAATGAGACCACGTTAAGAATCCAGTTTAAAATGTTTGTTAATGCATTATCTAAATTCGATTTAGATACTGCGTCCAATATGATCTACAGTACCTTATCTACCTCCGGGTGAATATCTTTATTGAACTATTTAAAATGAAATAAGTATATGCATTGTCGGGATTGTTTACAGATATCAAATGCATTTTACCAAGCTTTCCTCAAACGACGGTACTTGGTAAAATACAATCGAAATTAGATCGTAAATGAACAAACCTTTTAAATTGGACTCCTCACGTGCTCTGATCTTAGTTACCAGTCATGTTTTTTCCCGCTTACAGTTTACCTTCTTTTCTTTACGATCCACCCAGAAACAAGAATACTGTCAAGTTTTCGCATTATGTTTGCAATGGCACACATGGACCATTTTTGTGGTATTTATTCGCAATTAGCCCCTATGCCTTTATAGACGTTGTTTGAAGTAAGTTGTTAACGATGAGCGACGGACGGACAAATACAAATATAAATTCTTATTTAAGGTCGGATGTATAGCTTTGACACGATTTACAACTCACTTGATGTCTTATACTTGCACGATGTTTCGTGGCAGCGTGTAAATTATTTTTGGACAATACTAATAAAAAAAGTTGTTACTCACTAGTATGGCAATCTCAATTTATATCAAAGCGTATGCACGCAAGCCAGTCCAGCTTTAAGATGTCGACTGACAAAACAATCACAAAAATATCATTGTTTTATTTTTGTATGAAAGTCCGAATATATTTTAAGTGAATTAATTTCCGCGCCCAATTAGCTATTAAATGGCTACAAATGATGCATTGTATAGAAAATAATGTCATTTACACTCTGTTTGTTAATTAAAGCGGAGGTCCCTACAATGATCGGATATTTTCAATAATATCCTAAAACTTGGTATTTGTTATGCTCTATCATTATTATGAATGTCCCCAATTTGAACTTATATCGAAAAATGCCCCTGTGATACAAATAAACCGATTTCATCAATACTGATAATTTTTGTTCTACAACACAATATTATCGGCCTTTTCCGTTAAATTCTTCCGCGTTTTGCCGATGGCCACCCGATCCCTCCATTGTTTACGTAATAGCTTTCTCGGTAGTGGCCGGATAATCTCGAATATGGCGAACAGTTACGAAACTAAAACCCAACCTGAATAAAACTGAAACATCAGGGAGTAAAACCGGGATCGGCGATATCAAACACATTGATGTTTTGTCATTATAAACGGTGTTTTGTCATTATAAACGGTAATTGGATTGGGGCTTTTTTTTGCGATTTACTACTTTTCAGCATATAAACAAATGAGTTTTGTATATTCTAAGTGTTTATGAAACGCGTCAAATGTAGGGACATCCCCTTTAAAAAACGATACAGGAAAAAAAGCGAGGAGCAAGCAGGAACATCTAAATTTAGCGCCAATAGGTTGTCAATGAATCACGTGACCATCGACTATAATTTATATAGAAATCCTGTTCTATTTTTGAATTGATTACTTAATGCAACACCAACAGAGAAACCGGAACTGAAAATTGCAAGCAACTGGTTCAATATTCCCCGCGTGTCTTGGTTAAACGGATGACGTGTCTCCAATGTTCTTGTACATTTAATTATTTTATTCTAAATAAAACATTTTTCAAGCATCGTGACTTGTTTACTAATGGTTTAAAACTGGACAAGAAATCGAGCTTTATAATTGTTCATAAGGAAAAAAAGGAGTGGGTGATATTTAGAGCAGGTGCTTGATAAAACAAAAGGTGACCATTTAGCCATATTTCCCTCTCAGTAGTCTCAACAATGCAGGTCACGTGACTAGATAAGCTCAGAGCGACACGTTTCTAATGAGTGATTTATGGGTAACTGGCAAAAAATCAGTCTTTTAAATGATCTGTTGGAAGAAAAGGGGAGAAACTTAGCGAAAAATGTCACTCACGATATAAGTTCTCCAATGGATAAAATATTATTGAAAGCTATGAATTATCAAATTACACAACGCAGTTGGGTTTGATGTTCTCGGGTGGACTTTTCAAATATACATAACTTCTTTAATATGTGTCCGAATTAGATGCGGGTTTCATCATATCAAAAAACATTGTTTCAGCGAGGGACCCGTGTCACAGTACATGTATTTCGATATCTTGCTTTGGTCGTCAGAGATTTAAAGAGATGCAGCGGGATGCAGAATTTCAAGGGTCTTAAACAAAAATATTGCATAACTCCTAAATGGAGGGTATCATCAAAAGTCTGTGACACATTTCCTTGGACATGCTAACGATTTACAAAAACTTTCATCGAAAAGATGCACACTGTAATCATTGTTTAAAAATTTCAAACTCGCACATTAAAATGGATTATAAATGTCGGTTTGGATAGAATTGTAGATGTTTTTGAAGCAAATGAATTAATTTACATGTACGTAACCAATTAGGTTTAGAAAAGAAAATTTTGAGTGTATCAATACAGTTTTCCGATGGCACGTGCTGAAGGTACATCACTACCTTAATCACATAAACAATTATCATTTAAGTGCACATACGACAATAACGCCTGGTGTAACGGTAAAGATTATGAAAAGGGATAAAGATGGATAAAGACAATTAACTGGATAAGAGTATGCAATCGGTAATATATGTTTTCGCCGTACATAAACATTTTAATGCAAATCAGAAAGACGTTGCAAAAAATGTAGACTTCTGTATGTGATAAATAGAATGTTCACATTCTTGTCTCGCCCCAGAAACAAGAATTCTATCTCTTAGTAAACTTGTTTAATATTTAGATGAATAATTTATCATCGAAAGATAGTCTCCTCTACACCAATCCCAATGTTGTGTTTTCTTTCAATTGTTTCATATGCACCGTACATAATCTGTGTACGACCAGTTTTAAAAACCGCGAGATGTCGGGTAATTCAGTGTTTCCTCTGGACCAAATCGTCTTGCAAAGGTTATTAAAGATTTGCTGGCGGCGTTCTTGAAAAAGGTGTAATAAAATGCACAATCCACAATATATGTCTATTACTACAGAAAAAGAGAATACAACCCAGCCATGAACACCGCTTAAGCCGATGCTAGTGGGTGTGAGCAGTGTTGCACTTTCTGCTCATGAACAGACTTAATAAAACCGAGTCTGCAATTTTTCCTTTTCATTTTGCTGCGATTGTTTCCTACTTTCAGAACTTACTCGTATATATTAATATCTAGATTTCTTAGCAGAATGAACGTTTCTAAACTTATTACCTAGAGTACCGTTTACCTAGAGGAGTACCGTTTACCTAGAGTACTGTTTACATGTTATGCTGGTATCTCTTGATTAGATCTAGATGAAGTGTAACGTGTATGAAAAAACTGAATGTATGGGATAAATTTTGTTTTCCAATACCACTAATTCCGGAACTGTGCATCTTTTGATGCATTAATCTTTTGCTAATACTCACACAATACGTATTCGATTTGTCTGTGCAAATTTCCTGAAACATGTTTTGATATAACAAAGATCTTGTGTGGCACTATCGATTTCATCACTCCCTTGCCTACGAAACTCACTTATTTAACCCTTTGCCTGTTGAATAGTCATGTAAGAATTAATGGCACCATGAATACTTTTATTTTCTGAATATTTACAATGGCATGTGAACACAGGACTGTTTAGTATTGGCAGAAGCTGTAAGATGAGATCTGCATACTTTCATTAGCAAACAGGGCAGACATTGATCAGACGACTCCGGTAGGAATCATCTGATCGGGGTCTACTCTGTTTGCAAATGCACCAAAAAGCGTGTATTTAAGATAAATGGTTAAAGAGTTTAAGCCCTAACAACCTACGATTATTTTGTTCTGTTTTAGACATTTCTCCAGCCTACATGTATTAATTATTCAACGCATTAGCCCACAGAATACGTATCGTTAGAATTACAGGTAAGTTAAAGGAACCAAGATCAAAGCGACTGGTCCTCTACGACTGCGATTAATTGTCGCGCCTTGAATATCTGAGCAAGTGATCTAGAGACACGCTTTGCTACAAGTGATATTGACATATGGATGGACTTGGTACAAAGCAAAATTGTCTCCAGTTACTAGCAACATTGACACATGTGGGTTGGTCGTTGTTGAATACTCGGGCATATAGTTTCCATTTATTATTGGAAGCAAACACCCTATGTGCAGGACGGAAGCATTTACCTTAAAATCGTGTATAAGAGGAAGGAAAGTTTGATCAGTGATATAACTAAAGTGAAAATTACGTCTGTACATGAATATAATAAATGATATTACAGGTTGACTCAGTTTCAAGGGAAAGTACAGACAGTCGCGTTTATAAGCGGTCACTTACTCGATACCACGCTGTTTTATCACAAGGATATACACATGTATCGAAATAATACCGAACAATCACGAGGATACCTCGATATCAAACCGAACATTAACGAGGATATCTCGATATCACACCAAACAATCACGAAGATATCTCGATATTACACCAACCAATCACGAGGATATATCGATTGCGCCGAGCAATCACAAGAATATATAGATATCACACCAAACTACCGTGGGAACTCATGGAAACGATTGTTTTAAATATATTGCCAGAAATACATTAGAAGTCTTACAGTAAGGAGTTAATCGTTCAGTCTACTTTCTTTCGATGGGATCACCAAACTCCGTGGTTAGCATGCATTTGCAGACCATGCTACAACAATATTAATGGCGATGATGTCAATAGAAAATACTCCTTGGTATAGTGTAAGATTTGAAGAGATGATACGAATTCTTGAGCTAAATAAGGTCAATGGGGAAAAGAGACAGAGGGACTTTCAAGAAAGAAAGACTGCAGTTAAACAAAGACAAGAGTTCCTTCAACACAGAAGAATCGCTCGTCTCAAAATGGAAGGTATCATAATCGATATAGAAGCAGTAAAACGAAGATGCAAAGCACCAAAGGAATCAATCTGGTATGAAGCAGTTTCAGACGAAGAAGAGAAGAAAACATTGATGCGAAAGCGTCTAAAAGAAATGTTCAAGACAAAGAATTCTCAGAATTGTATACAAGAAAGATCAGATAGCAGCTGTAGTGATGAATACACTAGTAAAAAGAAAGAGAAGGCTAAAGAAGTTGAACAACCACAGAGGGGTCAGTTATTAAGAAACTATACAAAAATGTATGGGGTAGTTCAAGAAAAGACCAAGGAAACTTCTAATAACAAAGAAATTGTAACAATTAAAGAGACTGACACTGATGATAAATTAGAAGTTACATCTAAGACATCCAATCCTAATGAGAAAGGAACACTTACTAACAAAGCGCCTGTTTCTGTGACTAATTCTGGTAGTACAGCAATAGCAAATAAGGTTGTGGCACACAAGACCAGGAACACTGTACCATCAAATGTTGTTGATAAAAGGATCAGTATACAGAAATTTCAAAAGGCTGTAACAAAGGTTACAAACGTGAACAAATTGGGCGATGGACCGGGCAGAAAAAGCATATCTCCTATCGTACAGAAACTGAACACCCATACCAGACTGTTGCGACATTCCTCCGACAGTGGCTCAAGTAGCCCAGCCTTGCCAAGAATAAATTCGGGAATTAGCAAAAAATGAATTTGCAGGATGTTATATTACAGTGCAATATTCACTTCTGTAATAAGACTATGTTATGTTTGCAGACGCTTCGTGATATGCGTGATTATCATATGACTGTTTGCCCGTGCGTTGTATATTACAGTGAAGTCTCGCTAATGCGACAACCTAAAAGAGGTATAATGTTTGGTGCTAGATGCAGGTGGTAGCTTAATGCAGGACAAAAGGAGCTTTCTGCATTACTTTTGTCCTTCATTAAGCAATCACCTGCTTATAAAGACACCCATGTTTATTCATTAAGTGGTCGTATTAGAAGGGGTTTACTGTACAATGAAAATACAAATTCCAATACTATGATCGTCTTAAACCAGCTATGGTAACCTATTGTATGCTGAATTATAATATTTGAATCATTCCTCTATGAATATTAATGAAGTAAACCACCAAAACATCATTTTTTATTAAAGAATGTGATTTTATGGCAAGCAGTACATACCGTGATCAGAGGGTTACTACAGATCGAAGCCCTCTGATTTGGGTCTACACCGGTAGCATGACTGATATACATATTTCCCGCATATAAAGGGTTAAAAACAGTTCTTGGTGTCAGCATGGAAAACACAAAATCTGTTGAAATCTGATACATACCTGTGAACATAAAAGCAAGAAAGCTGATTATATCGTTTGCAGTGCATCTTGGTTTTCCAACACATTTGGATAGACATTTCCACATTTTTCTTTATACTTTAATTATGCTTTAATCGAATGCCATCAATTCATCATCTTCATGTCATTATCCTTTCCCTCATATAAACGCTTTTTGATGCATTTGCAAACAGAGTAGACCCAGATCAGACGTATAGGAGCCTCTTATTAGAGTCTACTCTGTTTGCTTTTGACATGACACACGTGTAGCTAGCTTTAATTCTACAGTTTTTGACAAAGTAAAAAAATTATTGAAAGGTTTACATTATAAAAAATCAGCTAATAGATTCAGGATGCCATTGTTTCGTACATGGGTACAGGGAGATTGGTATCCGGGTTATGGCGTCAAGATCGTCTATGTCATCGTAATGGCTGTATGTCTCCTGTTCATTTCTGTTTTACATTTGAAGCTTCTCCTTATATCCGTCTCAATTCTTCTATATCATATGCTTTTATTATATAAATGAAAACAAGCACTACCCCGAGTTGATTATCATCATTAAAGAACGGCGTACGCCCATTATTCGAAAACTTTCTACACTGTACATAGCCCTGATTATTGAGTATTTTCTTCAGTTACAAACATGATTAATTATTTTGAACTTACATAAGCATATGGTATACGTTAAAACCACAAACACAGAATGTGAATCCGTTTGTCCATCAAATAGTCTGTTATTGTTAGCGCTAAACATATAAAGGTAGTTCTATGACTGGCTGGCCCGGAGTCAGAATAATGTGACAAGCGTAGGTTTAAATGAAACTGTATGCGTGTCAGGGTTTTTCACTGGCTCTCTCCCTGTTCTACACTTAGTTCAAATTTCAATACATATTGATAATTTATGGACAAAATAGTTAAAAGTGAAATGTTGAAGGTGGACTATTCTAGCCATTTCAGAAACTGAAGAAACAGAACTATCAAATTCAAACAGAGCAGATCCTGATCAGACGGCTCCTACAGGGACCGTTTGATCTGGGTCTACTCTGTTTGCAAATACTTGAAAATGCATTCATATGAAGGAAAGGGTTAACTCTTAACATCTTTCGGAACCATTTGACGCTTTGCAAACAGAAAAGACCTAGATCAGACGGCTCCAGTAGATGTAGGAACGGTCTGATCATGGTCTGCTCTGTTTACTTATGGAATTGTAGAGTTGCTGCCATGGAAAAAAATCATGTGTTCATGAACCATTGTAAAATTCAGCTAATAGATATGCAAGGTATTGTTATTTCTTACATAAATATTCACAATGTAAATGGTTAGAAAACAGGTAATCCTGGGTAATTGTTGTGTCTAGGGCGTCCATTACAAACGTTACACAAAGGTACGTTTGAACATAGTGATATAGCCAGAACAAATAATTTTTCTGAAATTAAATACATGTATTGGTAAGAACTTAAATAACACTATGTAAACCTCAAAACGTGGATATTGTAAGAGTGTCTACATATTTATTTGTGTGGCTGCCATAGGCGTAGCATACTCTAGCGATACACACTTACATCAAAAAGGTGAAACATTATTATGGCCAAAATGGAACAAAAATCCATGTAAGCTTTAACTCATTCCTCCATATTGATGCCTCTGTAAAAGTCACCTTTTGATTCCATTGTGATCAATAGAGCATTTGCTCCTACGGGAGAAAATGCTTTATTTATAACAATGGTTTATAAACTACACACTTCTCCCGGGGAGCATGCCCCCCCCCCCCCCCCAAGCAATATAGCCACGTGTAGATACATGACATGATGATGCTATTGTCCTAAACTGATCCCAGGCCGACCAATCATAGTCCGTAGATCACGTTTGATACTTTATTAGGAAGGGAACAGCTACTTGTATTTTAACAGTTTGGTTATGTCGCAGCCTGGGATAGAACCCGCTGCCTGCTGTTCCTTAGCTAACTTGGCTGGTTATATTATGCCGCTCATATGGCGGGGAGCATACCGTCTTTCTCTTGTCCGTGTCGTGCATCCGTACGTACATGAAATAGTGTGTGTCCAACTCCCCATACACCAATGGGACTTTCACAGATAGACAGTCCAGATGTGTAGATGTACGTAACACGGGGATTCTCGCTCTGACCATTTTTACCAGAGTTATGGGACTATCAATAGTTCTTCACTATATAACATATATTGAAAAAATATTGCATGGTCAACTCTTCATGATTTACTTTATTTTTAT
This sequence comes from Azorinus chamasolen, assembly GCA_963576725.1. NCBI lineage: Eukaryota > Metazoa > Mollusca > Bivalvia > Cardiida > Solecurtidae > Azorinus > Azorinus chamasolen. The sequence goes on along the minus strand of OY755236.1, from coordinate 71,009,068 downwards.
ACGCCCACCTAATAAAGGTGGTCGTATATTGGCGTGGCCCTGTCCGTCCGTCCGTCCGTTCGTTCGTTCGTCCGTCAACATTTTGTTTGTCCGCTGTTTTCTCCGAAAACTATTTGACAGATACTTCACACAAATATTTAATGCATCAAGATCTGAAGCTGAGTCGAATCGAAGGTTCATTTGATTTGTCGTTTCGGAGTTATGGCGCTTGTACTTAAAAAATAATGCAAATACATGCAAAACGTTTGTACGCTGTTTTCTGGGAAAACTGTTTGACAGATATTTATGTGTTTAATGCATCAAGATCTGAAGCTGAGTTGATTCTGAGGTTCATTAGATTTGTCGTTTCGGATTTATGGCACTTGTACTAAAAAATAATGCAAATATATGATATAACCTTAATGTGGATTTTCACATATATTGCGGGTTTTTCGATTTGTCATTTTATTCTAAAGTTATGGTCCTTGAACATTGTGTGTTCATTGCTTTGTTTTTCGGTCAACTTTTTGTTTGTCTGTTGTTTTCTGGGAAAACTATTAAAATGATATTATTGAAACTTCACACGAATGTTTTATGCAATACAATCTGAAGCTGAATTTATTTTTAGGTTCATTCAGTTTGTATTTACTGAGTTATGGCCCTTGCACTTTACGAAAATCTGCAAATATGAGGATTAGCCATATTATTTAAGATATTCACTTCATTTTTTTTGAAAAAATAATATCACCTTAATATGGAAATTAAGATCTGAAGCACAGATTAGAAAATGTCAACACTTATAAGGCATATTAAATCAGAGAAAGTTTGCAAGTTGAAGTATTATGTGCCGTATGCCGTACTCTTGTAAGTGTGTGTCACCAATTGGAAGATTTAATACAAACTTTCACAGATTAACAACCTTGATTTGTAGATGTACATCAAGAATGGGATGTTGGCTCCTACCATATTTACAAGGCGTATTGGACTAGATATATAATCTTGTGTGCCCAACTCCTCATACACAGATGGGAGGATTTACTCCAAACTTTCACAGATGAACAACCTTGATATGAACATGTACATAAATAAGGGAATTGTTGTCCCAACAATTATGGGACTTTGAAATTTTCTTCACTATACAACATATAGTGAAAAAAATATTGCATGGTCAACTCTTCATGCACCAATGGGAGGATTTACTTTTACCTTTACATTTTTTGGCAGATGAACAAAGTATATATGATGATGTATTTAAAAAAGGTTTACGGGTTTTGGGACTTCACTATGTAACATTTTGTGAAAAGGCGCTTGATTTAGAGACACTATCGCTAGAGGGACATCCGAGTCCTATGGACAAATTTTCTAGTTTTACATTTGTACATTGTATTTACATACACGAAATTAGACAAACAAAACAAAGTGAGAAAAAAAACATTACGGACTTTCCTTTTGCTATGAAACCCCGATTACAGCTAACACGCACGCGCCAGACAGGCAATTCATTTATTAAATAACATAACGTTCTATAAATATACAACTTATTGCATTTTACGCATCTGTTTATTGACGTACATTTTAGGCTTTACTTGGAGAGTAATTAATAATAGAATTCTATATTTATCTTCATCCTGTCGATCACGACCAATCCGTCATTTGCAAACAACTTGGTTCTAGAATAGACGCCGTATACGTGTTGAAGAGTTGCGACTCGCATGACCGACTTATGTTCCACGACCTTGATTGGTTGATGCGCATGATATGGGCCTGTAGATTGCATACTTGTTCCTGTCACCTTCCTGAAAGGTAGGGACCACACTGGCTTTCTTCCATTCTGCAAGTACCTACCACTGGTCATGGGATACCTGGAATATAAGCTTAGAGTTGATGAGATGGTATATGTACTTTCACTCAAAGCGATTTGTTATTTTGTTAGGTCATGTCACTTTGTGGGGACTTAGTTTAGTAAGAAGTTTAATATAATACTCTTGGTGTATGAACATAGTTTGTTATTGTTGGAACAAGGCTAATGGACCATATTCCTTACGTAGTCTTCCCTGGCGTCATGATAGGCCTTTGGACTTTCCTTCTGGGTGGTTCTATATATAATATAATATCCTATTCAATCTGTTTCGTTTCTTTCTTTTTTTAACCTTGATTTCACGCGGCATGTAGGCTCTGGTCGCGCGATTACACCATGCTTGGTTGTAACAGGTAGTTCTAAGATAATTTTGAAAGGACACGAGATTTTGTCACCGTTATGCAGCCGTGCTGAAGATAGTACATATATACCGCTTTAAAGGGCATACCAAGAGGCAAATCTTCATTTCCAAATGTAAACAAAATAACTTCCGGATGGTGGGGCGTCACGGCTGTTACTGAGAAGTGACATTCTCAGTGATAGAACTTTTGGTTTCTTTAGACCGAGTTATTGAAAAGTCAGACAAGTAAGTATTGCATGGGGACATACATGTATGTTTTTGGGAACAATTAAACCAATATAGTACAAACTTTAATCAGTCCAGAAAAAGGTTGCTCGTACAAGCTCTCCATGGCTTATGCTAGGTTGTAAAAATATTCTGCCAGTCAATATTTTCTATATTAAATTTGATATAATTTAATTTGTTATTTACCATAAATGGTGTCTTCGCGTGATATGTCATAACAATATTTTATTTGTTATCCTTTCGGGCATTAAATTAGTGGTCTGTGTTATTGAGACGTTTATGTCCAAAAGCGTCTAGTGGTTAAGATAGGAATTTCGTGCCGTGTGCAACATTGACAGGAAAAGCAGGAAATAACCGTGAGGGAGAATCGCACATTTATTCGGGTGGTTTTAACTGTGTAGAGCGACTGACAGCTCGGAAATGTCTGTCTTAACGCTAGAAGCAAAGTTAGAGAGACAGGATCCGTCCACACCATGGGGATTTCGTATGCAAGGAGGAAAAGATTTTAGCAGTCCCCTTTCCATTGCCAGGGTATGTCAAATTCCATTTGCCTTCTCATCTGAATTCCATCAATCTCAATTATATACATGTTGGCAGTGAGATTGAGACAGCATAAGCCTTATTCACGTTGTGAATAAATTTTTCACACTGGAGGAATTCCATGTCATTTATGACAATGTCACATATTTATAAAACGTTTGTTTTTAATTTGTTCAATGTAGGGTAGTGCTAGCTTGAATGTCTCTGGGGTTTGTGGATATTGTGGGTAGCCACCTGGAGTTGTAAGAAAGGGGGGGGGGGGGTTGTTTGGGGGGGGGGGGGGAGGGGGGATTTATGGATGTGAGCTCATTTTTAGATTTCATTATTGTTTCATTTTGAAAGAATTTGATTGGTAGATATCTTATTTAATAAATAAAGTCTTTATATTTTATTTAATAAATAAAGTATTTATATTTTATTGTATGAATACCAGTGCCAACCAAAATGCCCCAAAATAAACAACCACCAGTGTTCTTGAATTAAAGTCCTTAGTGTCTGCAAAACGTTTTTTATGAAGAATGAAGAGAAGAAGGAGCCTGATTGACTCAGATTTTTTTAAGGAAAATAAGGTGCTAAATGTGTCACTGGAATAAAAAAAAAAAATATTTTAAAGTCTTTTATTTAATCCTTTCCCTTATATAAATGTGTTTTTTCACACATTTGCAAACAGAGTAGACCCAGATCAGACTGCTCCTATAGGAGCCATCTGATCAGCGTCTGCTCTGTTTGCTAATGGAATTTGAAAGATCGGTTTATTTTCTAAAGTGACTACAATGTTCCACCTTCCATATATAAATAACAATTAACATTAGCTCATGAGCTATTTTCCGACAAACATGTGTAAAAACCCAAATTATTTACATTGTACAGTGTCATGCAGACATAAAAAGATACAATGGAAAAAAAACACTAATATCTTAAATACTAATTCATCTCCCACAATATCCCTTTGGAACAGACAACCAGCACACATTGCCACAATTCCTGTCTTGATTCCTGTCTTTTCAAATATACCAACATTTCCGACGTGCACTTCCCTGCCTACTACATTGTAAAGAAGAGGAGGCAGCAGTATTTTGAGTGCGTGAGAGAGAGAAGGGGGTGGGGGTGCATTCTGGCTTTGTGGTAGTTACTGTCTTGCAGGCCAATAAATGTTGCTAATGCAACTAGAATGTGTTGCTGTTTTCAGACAAAGTGTTCTACAAAATGATACTAGCTGTTTTGTTAACCTTTCAAAGATTTTGCAGTCAAAACAAATGACCCCTAAATGAAGTGCCAAGAACGATACTGTAACTCCCTAAAACGTTTTCACTCTTGTACCTGATAGGATCACCTTTTTACACCTTTACTCCTTTTGCAAACTGAGTAGACCATGATTAGGTAGCTCTATAAAAATACACCTTGTTCGTAATGACATGATAAAAATTTGATATTCATGCAGTGATTACCCCTTTCCCTGTTTAATATTCTTGTAAGAAATAATGACATCATCAAATACATGTAATTTTTATCTTTTTTAGCTCACCAGAGCACAAAGTGCTCAAGGTGAGCTATTGTGATACCCCTGTGTCCGGCGTCCGTCTGTCCGTCTGTCTGTCCGTCAACAATTTCAAACGTTTCCAAAATGTTTCTCAGTTGATAGACTTTAAAAGTTGTTAAAAGAATTTTGATCCGGCAAAAAACATGGCCGCCAGAGGCATACATGTGATAACCTGCTGAGGCATGTCAGGTAGATTTAGGAAATTTGTCAGGTAGATTTGACTTTTGTCAGGTAGATTTTACTGACGCGACAAAATTATTATTAAATATATGGAGGAGAAAAAAGAAATTTGCTTGATACCTATGTTTGTTATACATTATCATTCATACTTTACCATAAATGCATACCATTCCATTATTAAACCTTACATTACACGCATAACATTTACACACTTAACCCTTTCCCTCATATAAACATCTGTTTCACGCATAAATTTGCACAGAGAATAGACTCAGATCAGGTGTCTCCTACAGGAGCTGTCTGGTCAGGGTCTGCTCTGTTTGCTTATGATATATAGGAATGATTCTACACTTTCTAGTTTGGCAAAATAAAATTCCAATGTGGAGTTAAAACCTCCATTAAGCCTTTCCTTCATATAAACCAAGGTTTCGTGCATTTGCAAACAGAGTAGACCCATATCAGACAGCTCCTATAGGACCCATCTGATCAGGGTCTGCTCTGTTTGCTTTTGAAATTTTAACAGTGTTTCTGTACTTTCTAAAATGGCTATAAAGTTCCAATCTCCAAATTTCTTTATAACTACTTTGTTTAAGAATATCCAGTAGGGACTGGAATTTGGAATAAAAATGGAACAGGGAAAGGGTTAAAAACAAATACTAGTAATTGACATGCAGTAATAATTCTAGATTTTTTATTTGTCAAAAGGACACATTGAAATCAATAGGTCCCAAGCCCAAAACACTGGGTTCCTTATTAAATAATGTCATGAAAAAATCAAGATTTATTAGTTTTATTATATATAATGAAAAAGATATTCCATTTTATCTTATTTTATAATAACATTTTTAGGGAGGTTTTTTTGGCTTATTTTATAGCCCTTATTTAGCTATACTCCCAATGACAACCTTTACTCAGTTCAAGTTAGTTAAACCTTTACTCAGTTCAAGTTAGTTACTGCAAACATTGAGCAGACACAGAAATGTCGAAATCCCATCAGGTCCAGAGTCCGTGTTTTAGCCCGTATCTACAATCGTCGCGAAAACTGATGACATTTCAACTTATATAGTTATTATTTTTTGAAGAGTTTGCAATGGTAGATAATAATTCATGGTGTTTTCAATTACTTCTTTAGTGTCATTACCACTTATTATACTAATGAAAAAGTAATTTAGTGTACATATCAAATTCATGATTATCAGTCCAAGCAGTCTTATTTTCGAAGTGATTCGGCCCATTGCAACAACGAGGCCAAGCACAGCTGTCTTTGACAAGGAAGCAGAGAAGCATTTCTATCTCTTATAACTTAATTATGAGATTATAATTCCTATTATTGGGTCATGACACTCCCATTGAGTAATAAACCTGCTGCATGCGATATTTGTGGTAGACGTTTGCATTTTGAAACGACTGGTTCCCGAACAATTTATTTGGTAAAGTAGTAGAGTGAAAACCGGAACCACCTCGTGATTATGTAATTCGGGAATTCTCCATGGTCTCCACAGGGGATTCCCTTGATTGGTCCCTATCAAAACAGACCAAGCATGGATAACAGCATGATAGCAAGCTAAAGGCGGTCTGTGTGTGTAGAGAACTAACAGATAAACTCTGTCAGGGAGGAAAATACATGTCACTAAAAAAATTGCCTTGGTATTTCAAAAACGGTAGATCGTTAAAGTAGAACGGTAAACCACCTCTGAAAACGGTAGAATTCACCTACCGTCGGTAGTTATCACATGTATGCAGAGGGCGTGGTCATTTTTTCCATATATGGTAATATATGAAACTCTTTAAAAATCTTCTTCTCTGAAACCATATGTCCTAGACCATTGATATTTGGTATGTAGCATGATCTTATGGTCCTCTACAAAGATTGTTCAAATTATGACCCCCGGGCCAAAAATGGCCCCGCCTAAGGGCTTATCAGTTTTTCATAGGAAAATCTTTAAAAATCTTCTTCTCTGAAATTGTATGCCTAGACCTTTGATATTTGGTATGTAGCTTGATCTTATGGTCCTCTACAAATATTGTTCAAATTATGACCCCCGGGCCAAAAATGGCCCCGCCCAATGGCTTATCAGTTTTTCATAGGAAAATCTTTAAAAATCTTCTTCTCTGAAACTGTAAGGCCTAGACCTTTGATATTTGGTATGTAGCATGATCTTATGGTCCTCTACAAAGGTTGTTCAAATTATGACCCCCGGGCCAAAAATGGCCTCGCCCAAGGGCTTATCAGTTTTTCATAGGAAAATCTTTAAAAATCTTCTTCTGTCAAACTGTAAGGCCTAGACCTTTGATATTTGGTATATAGCATGATCTATTGGTCCTCTACAAACATTGTTCGAATTATGACCCCCGGGCCAAAAATGGCCCCGCCCATGGGCTTATTAGTTTTTCAAAGGAAAATCTTTAAATATCTTCTACTCTCAAACTGTAAGGCCTAGACCTTTGATATTTGGTATGTAGCATGATCTTATGGTCCTCTACAAACATTGTTCAAATTATGACTGCCGGGCCAAAAATGGCCCCGCCCCAGGGCTTATCAGTTTTTCATTGGAAAATCTTTAAAAATCTACTGAAACTGTAAGGCCTAGACCATTGATATTTGGTATGTAACATGATCTAATGGTCCTCTACAAATATGTAGCTGTGGCTTGTGGTCCTCTGCCAAAAATGTTTAACTTACGACCCTGACCACTGGGCGAAACTTGGCCCTGCCTCAGGGCTTATCAGTTTTTCTTGGGTAAAATATAAAATATTATTTTTCTATGAAACCATAAGGCTTAGACCTTTAATTAATGGCATACTGCTTTGCCTAGTGGTTCTCTACCAAGGTTGTACACATGATTTCTTTTGGTCGAAAATGGCCCCGCCCCTGGGGTTATCTCAGGTGAGCGCTTCAGGGCCTCATGGCCCTCTTGTTTTTTAATGTCAGATGAACACTGGAATGTTTGGTATTTGGTTAATAGTAGAAACTGTAGTCAGATCTCTAAAACTATTTTAATTCCATGAGTAAACAGAGCAGACCCTGATCCTATAGGAGCCACAGGGGGCCATTTCGTGGGTCTACATGGTCTAAAAAGTCAAAATAATTGATTGGGGTCGATTTAGTGTTATATTATATACAAGGGATCTAACTACCCATTCGCAAATTTCACAACCGATTCGAAATAACGCCCGGTTTGGGGCTATCAAGATAAAAGACCCACTAATGTTTGGTACGAACGTGAAGCTGGGACCTTGTAATTTTCAAATAATATAACTTTTGATACATTCCGACTAAGCCGTAGCCAGTGTCAACATGAAATTCCAACAAAATACACTGATTTTTCTTACTCGGACGAGAAGTCACAACAACTTGACCTAGTTTCTAGTTGGCCAGTAACAGGGCACTTGATTGAACTAGGGATGGTGCCCTGCGTTCTCACTAACGCTGAATGGGTAAGCAAGGTAACAGACACGCGGATGTTGTTATTGTAAAGGAAGCGGGTCACGTGACTCGTAGAAGCCTGACAGAGATTTAAATCTTCTAATTGCACGAAAATTTGCCTGCATTTCGGATCTGCATCGGTGTCTGCAGATAGTTTGAGAGGTAAACGATAGCTTTTTGTCATATATATTGATTGCACAATGGCTTTATCCCGAGGCATTGCGATTATGGCCGTTTTACGGGGGTCTAGCGGCAAATCGTTGTTGCGCGATCTCGTTCGAGTAAGCTAAATCAGCGTATTTTGTAGGAATTTCACGTCGGCACTGGCTACGGCTTAGTCGGAATGTATCAAAAGTTATATTATTTGAAAAGTACAAGGTCCCAGCTTCACGTTCGTACCAAACATTAGTGGGTCTTTTATCTTGATAGCCCAAAACCGGGCGTTATTTCGAATCGGTCGTGAAATCTGTGAATGGGTAGTTAGACCCCTTGTATATAATATAACACTAAATCGACCCAATCAATTATTTTGACTTTTTAGACCATGTAGACCCACGAAATGGCCCCCTGTGATAGGAGCCATCAGACCTGGGTCTTCTCTGATTGTACAGGCGTGAAAAAGCATTTACTTGTATATGAGTAGCCATCAGGTAAAGGGTTATGGGGAAAACCCTGAGATAAGTTTGTAGAGTACCTGGACTGGGTGCAAATGTAACTAGGCTACGTGATTATACTCCCACGCAACGGAGTTGCACAAAGTATATTGTTTTCCCTTTGCCTTTTCAAGCTTTTGCAAACAGATTAGACCCAGATCAGATGGCTCCTCCTTGATTAAATTGTTATGGGAAAACCCGGAGTAGCTAATTTTGTAGACCACCTACGCTGTATTATTTTATCAGGATTAAGTGCAAAGAAGTGAATAGTTGAGTGATCAGGATATGTTACAACCCTGGTACAGGTCTTGTAGAAATGGGTCAAAACACAGCACAGAGATTGGTGGAGAAATGGTGATTCTAAATGTGACATATGCATCTTTATTTTAAATTATTTATGGCTCTGCACAAGTACCAGTTTCCTATTTATTTGAACTAGTACCAGTTTCCTATGGCCTTGCACTAGGACCATTTTCCTATGGCCTTGTACTAGTACCAGTTTCCTACTGCTCTGTACAAGTACCAGTTTATTATGGCCTTGCACAAGTACCAGTTTCCTATGGCCATGCTCTGGTACCAGTTTCCTATGGCATTGCACTAGTACCAGTTTCCTATGGCGTTGTACTAATACCAGTTTCCTATGGCGTTGTACTAGTACCAGTTTCCTATGGCCTTGCACTAGTACCAGCTTCCTATGGCCTTGTACTAGTACCAGTTTCCTTCTGCTCTGCACAAGTACCAGTTTCTTATGGCTTTGCTCAAGTACCAGTTTCCTATGGTCTTGCACTAGTACCAGTTTTCTATGGCATTGTACTAGTACCAGTTTCCTATGGCCTTGTACTAGTACCAGTTTCCTATGGCCTTGCACAAGTACCAGTTTCCTATGGTCTTGTACTAGTACCAGTTTCCCATGGCCTTGCACAAGTACCAGTTTCCTATGGCCTTGTACTAGTACCAGTTTCCTTTGGCCTTGCACAAGTACCAGTTTCCTATGGCCTTGTACTAGTACCAGTTTCCTTTGGCCTTGCACAAGTACCAGTTTCCTATGGCCTTGCACTAGTACCAGTTTCCTATGGCCTTGCACAAGTACCAGTTTCCTATGGCCTTGTACTAGTACCAGTTTCCTTTGGCCTTGTACTAGTACCAGTTTCCTTTGGCCTTGTACTAGTACCAGTTTCATTTGGAGTTGTACTAATACCAGTTTCCTATGGATTTGTACTAGTACCAGTTTCCTATGGCCTTGCACTAATACCAGTTTCCTATGGATTTGTACTAGTACCAGTTTCCTATGGCCTTGCACTCATACCAGTTTCCAATGGCCTTGCACTAATACCAGTTTCCTATGGCCTTGCACTAGTACCAGTTTCCTATGGCATTGCACTAGTACCAGTTTCTTACTGCTCTACACAAGTACCAGTTTTCTATGACTTTGTATTGTACCAGTTTTCTATGACTGGCTCTAGTACCAGTTTTCTATGCCTCTTCATGAGTACCAGTTTTCTATGACTGGCTCTAGTACCAGTTTTCTATGCCTCTACATGAGTACCAGTTTTCTATGACTGGCTCTAGTACCAGTTTCCTATGCCTCTGCATGAGTACCAGTTTTCTATGATTTGTATTAGTACAAGTCTATTAGGTTGGTTTAATACAATAACTGAGAACTATTCACTTACATTTAGGAATTTTCAATCGTATCTCACGATCTTCATCAGCTGTTGTGCTGGGTCAGTGGATTGAATCAAGTGACGTAGGAATGTCGCATTCTGAAATGTAAGTGAATTGTTCCGAGTTATGGAATTAAACCAACCTAATAATGCTTCCAGGACAAGAGATCAATCTTCATAGTAGTACCAGTCTGTACTGGTACCCGTTTTCTGCATTGGTACATTTACCAGTTTTCTAGTACAAGTTTCTTGTGGTCTGTAAATCTCTACAAGTACATGTACATGTTTTTTTTCTGGCCCTGTACAAGTACCAATTTTCAAGTTACAATCTGTTTGGAATATTTGTAATTACTTGACTATACTGAGTATGATGATCCAAGACATGACTCAAACATGACATGTGATTACATTGAATGAAATAATTCTCTTTGAACAATGCTCCTATTTGACCTATGTGTTAAATTACATTTTGCTTTCCTTTAGAACTTTGTCTGGGATATATCTCTAACATCGCTAAGCCCGTGCATTCTGATACTGTTGCTTATTTATTTGTCTTTGGATGGCTAAGTGTTGCATAGTGTACAGTACCAAAGGTTATTTGACCTTTACATCTGACCTCTTTTGTCCCTTTTTATACGCCCGAAGGGACGTATTATGGTATGGCGCATGTCGTCCGTCCGTCTGTCCGTCCGTCCGTCCGTCCGTCCGTCCGTCCGTTAGCAATTTCTTGTGCAACTAACTCCTCCTTTATTTTTCAACATAATTTCTTCAAACTTTCAGGAATGATAGATACTGATGTGTAGTTGTGCATATCAGTGAGATAACTCTCATATCATTTTTCATTCTGGAGTTATTGCCCGTTGATAGTTTTGGGTAGCAATTTCTTGTGCAACTAACTCCTCCTTTATTTTTCAACATAATTTCTTCAAACTTTCAGGAATGATAGATACTGATGTGTAGTTGTGCATATCAGTGAGATAACTCTCATATCATTTTTCATTCTGGAGTTATTGCCCTTTGATAGTTTCGGGTAGCAATTTCTTGTGCAACTAACTCCTCCTTTATTTTTCAACATAATTTCTTCAAACTTTCAGGAATGATAGATACTGATGTGTAGTTGTGCATATCAGTGAGATAACTCTCATATCATTTTTCATTCTGGAGTTATTGCCCTTTGATAGTTTCGGGTAGCAATTTCTTGTGCAACTAACTCCTCCTTTATTTTTCAACATAATTTCTTCAAACTTTCAGGAATGATAGATATTGATGTGTAGTTGTGCATATCAGTGAGATAACTCTCATATCATTTTTCATTCTGGAGTTATTGCCCTTTGATAGTTTCGGGTAGCAATTTCTTGTGCAACTAACTCCTCCTTTATTTTTCAACATAATTTCTTCAAACTTTCAGGAATGATAGATACTGATGTGTAGTTGTGCATATCAGTGAGATAACTCTCATATCATTTTTCATTCTGGAGTTATTGCCCTTTGATAGTTTCGGGTAGCAATTTCTTGTGCAACTAACTCCTCCTTTATTTTTCAACATAATTTCTTCAAACTTTCAGGAATGATAGATACTGATGTGTAGTTGTGCATATCAGTGAGATAACTCTCATATCATTTTTCATTCTGGAGTTATTGCCCTTTGATAGTTTCGGGTAGCAATTTCTTGTGCAACTAACTCCTCCTTTATTTTTCAACATAATTTTATAGAACAGCCTTCGGGCATATATTGCCCCGTCTTGCGGTGCTCTTGTTTTTATATAGACAATAGAATATTTTCAGAGCATGATCTTTGTTATAATTTTTGTTTCAGGTGACGCCGGGAAGTTTAGCCGCCAAGTGTGGATTACAACAAGGGGACTTAATTCTGAAAATCGGCAGCAAGCAAAGTGAAACGTTGAAGCACAAGGATGCACAGGATGTTATTATCTCCTACGGTAATAAGCTTGACCTGCTTCTACAGAGGTAAATGAGATTAACAGTTTTGCTTACAAGTCCGCAACATGAAAGAATGCACTCTTGCGTCATGATAAACAATGTATATCCAGATCTATTAAACCATATGCTGCCATGAAGATGGTTCTGTGATATCATATATCAGTATGGATCCAGATGGTATACAGAGTAACTCTGCGTATCATCAAGATCCGAACTGTTCGACACTGTGATTATCTTTTTTTACAAAGAGGTTGAAGTGTCCACACTCAAACTTATTGCAGACGACATTATATGAAGCAGTGAAGGAGTTAAGCAGTGTCTTTACTGTTTACAAATACTAAGGATATAATCTTTCTCAAATATTGTGAATGTGATGGCTGATAGTTGTATGGGTCTACACACTTTGACAATGTCCAACTGTCCTTTTAGTCCAGCGATAGGGATAAAATGGTATTAATGTGATAATCGTGACTTGCTTTTGGAAGAAATTTATTCATTTGTCTTGTGGCACAATGTTAAGAGGTGTAATTTTTACAAATTTTATAGTGTGCAAATAAGCTCAACGAAAATCTTCGAAAAAGCATCAGAGTAAAAGAAGACAGATTAGCTCATTTTGTTGCTACAAATTAACTCTTTTCCGCATTGATATGCCTTTTGACACTGTTGCAAACAGAGGAGACTCAGATAAGTATGGTCCCTCTGTAGGAGTTTTCTGATCAGAGACTGAGTGTACTCTGAATGGCTTACAAAATAATATACCCGGTATAATAGTACAGGTTTTTGGCGTGGTTATAAAAAACTAATTGATAGTCATATAGTCATTATTTCTAACATGTATATTCAACAGGTAAAGTGTTAATGCTTAATTACATATGAAATTTCTACAATATTTTACTTGAGATCAATAAAGGCAATGTCTAAATAGAGAGAAGTGTATGTCACTCAGCATATAAAGGATTTAAGATAAAGTCTCTAGATGTTATCACACTGTTCCATAGAGTAGATGTGATGACATTAGGTGAATAGGGCAGTCAATAAGATTGATTGTATCAATTTTCAATAAATAGATTACAAAGACCTATACCCGTATTGTGATATGTGTACAGTAAAACTTGTCTACAATGACCATCAAAAATGAGTCATCATTCTGAGTTTTTAAGACAGGTAGCTTTATGTAGGATGAAAGTTATGCAGAAAGCTCCTAGAGAACTCATTAGTTTCATCCTGCATTAAGTGACCTCTTGTTATTATAGACCCACATGCGTATTCATTACATGGTCATTATAGACAGACCCTACTGTACATGGGATTGTGTAAGGAATGTCAGTAATGGAATGAATGTGAACTCCAGAAATATGGCACCTTGTAGGTTCAGTTCTGGTGCAGGCATGCATAAACCCATGCATACGGTAACCCTTTGAATGCAGGAAATGAGCTTGCAAAGCAGTGTAGAGTCCTCTAGGAGCTCTCTGATCAGGATCTGCTCTGGTTTTTGTCAATCCTGTAGCAGATCTAACCCTTTCCCTGTCCATGTATTTATGTAAGAAATGATGACATCAAGAATATTAATTAGCTGAATATTTGTAATTTAAACTTTTCAAGTAAATATTTTGCATTGACAAAAAACTATAGAATCAGATCTATATCATGTCAGAAGCAAACAGAGCAGATCCTGATCAGATGGCTCCTATAGGACTTGGGTCTACTCTGTTTGCAAATGCATGACAATGTGATTATATGAAGGAAAGGGTTAAGCCTTCATACTGAATAATGTCTGTAGTTAAACACTGATGAATATTCAGCATTCAAGGGGTTTAACCCTTAAAGTTCAAACTTACAAATAATTTGATCAGGATCAGGTGCCAAAGTAATTAACCCTTTACTCCATGAATATTCATGAAAGAAATAATGACATCATGAGTATTAATTAAATTAATTATTATAATAGCAGTTGGACACGAGAATGTTTGGCTATGGCAGAAACAGTAGAATCATGTTTATATTACTTCACAAGCAAACAGCAAAACCTGATCGGTGGGCTCCAATGTCTTTGCAAATATAGTAGACCTTGATCAGACAACTCTTATAGGAGCCGTCTGATCAGGGCCTGCCCTGTTTGTTTGTGAAATTATAATTAGGTTAAGGGTTGGCCACATGGTAATTTAGTAATGTATTGATTTTCATTTTATTTTATCACAGGAAATGTTTGGTGAATGACTGTTTAAAAAAGTCAGTGAAGAGCTGATTAAATTGTTAGGATTGTATAACTATTTGCATGCTACTAGAGGCAAATTTGAGATAACCTGCAGTCATTTTGGATCTAGATGGGACAACTAGTAACTCAGCATCCATTCAGGATCCAAACAGTTTTTTCACTCTGACTGAATCTTTGCAGAGAAATGAAAGAAAATGTGTATGTGACAGGGGACAGTTTTTGCAGACAAAAAATTCATACCGATAGTGTACAAACATTTAAAAGTGTTGATATCAGCTGCACCTAAACACTTTCCTTAAAAGCAAGGTGTTTTAATACTCCACTCTTGTAGGTCCTGCATTGCACAACGTGTCTGCAGCATAACTTTAAATGATTTTGCTTCGTGAGTTAATATTGGATATAAATAGCCCATGCACACTTGGTGTTTATTTAAAATGATCAGTTTACAAAATTCAGAACACATGATAAATTGGTTAACAGTCTAGGCAGGTAAACACTCGGACTTTTCAAACACATGTACATTTTGTAATATTTTCTCTTTAACCAATATACATGTAGTGTGGGGCACAAGTCACTAATGTCCTTTGCAAACAGTGTTGTCCCATATGAGAGGGCTCCTAGATAAGCCTACTCATCAGGGTCTGCACTGTTTGCCATGTTGCACTTTTCTTTAGAAATATTCACTGTAAGCTTGACCTGTTTCAGCAAAACTGCATTGTTAAATCTGCCAGTTTAATGGAAGAGAAAATAATAAAGCTGAATTGTACACCGTGCTCAAGAAAATTCCTTTACTTGATGAATATTCATGCAAGAGTCGGCCTATTATGAAAAAAAAAAAAAGTCCTTGTATTCAAAAAATAAAATGAGGACAGTTCTTGCCACAGTTAGCATTTGTAACATATAAGCAAACAAAACAGACTCTGATCAGACAGGCGCCATAGGACCCTTCTACCGGTAATCTATAATTGTCTGTAAAAAGATGGGATTATCAAATAAAGGGATATATTGTCACAAGAATTCATTCAAATTTTTTTATCGTAAAATAAGCACAGATAGACTGAAACCACAGCTCAAATGTTTAAAGAAACCACAGCTCAAATGTTTAAAGTAGGCGTTTATTAAATTGACAAAAGATTGGTCAGGTTTAACATGCAATCATGTCAGATTTAGATTAATCATATCACTTACCACTAGATTGGAATGACACCATTTCTATTTAAAGGACCTCACCTTGTGCAACTACTTGTGCAGATTGTACTAGAATTATGTCCAGAGAATCAATATAAAATAACTAAACAACTGTATGAGCCGTCTGATCAGGATCTGCTCTGTGATGCTTATTCAATTGATTTTGAATTATATAGATCTGATCTTAAGCCTTAATTTCCTTGTCCCATTTACATTAATATCAAATATGAATTGATGAATATTCATGAGGTGAACAATTCATGTAAAAACGTTCATTGGGGAAAGGGTTAAATAATAAATAATTCTATGGTAGGTAAGATGTAGAGTGATTTGTCGTCTGATCAAGATCTTGTTTTCGCCAATTTTCTTTTCTTTCTTTCTTTTTTATAAATAAACCAAAAAAAATCAACTTTTTTTTAAATTCAGCAGATTGCAATTTTTAGCAAAGTGTTGAATCAAGCATGTCTGATATTTTACCGTAGGGTTGACACTTATACTGTCAAGAACATACTCTACAGTTTGATCAGATTAATGGTTCCAGCATATAAGTTTTGTCCAAGTAAGAAAATTTAGCTACTGGCGGACAGTCTTTTGAAAACTGATGGAGGTACTTTTGCGGGCATATACATATATTTTCTCAGCAGGCTAAAGTCTTTACCTGTTATGGTATTCTACTTTTATACAACAGAAGTCGTTGAACCCCAGGGTCGCTTTGCACTCAGTTACAACAGTAGGCTTTATGAATAGGCTGTTTGTCTCGCCATGCTACAATAACCACCCCCAAATTCATTACATGATTTTTATCGTGTGGCTAAATCAGAAAAGATTCAACAATAGATGTAGGTGAACTTTTCAACATACCACTCATAGCCACTGTAAATATAAATTGTACATGCAAGTTCCAATGTCTTCCTCAAATGTATACCCTCAGTATTCGGACGCGGGTACGTAATGCTGAATATTTCAACTTTGCACCATTTGATAACTTTGAATTAGACTGACATAGTAGCAAATAGTGTAGACCTGCATCAAACAGCTCTTACAGGAGTTGTTTGATCAGGGTCTTCACTATTTTCCTAAATATCTTTGGTGTTTTCATCTACATATGACTGTCTGGGGTCATGATAACCAATAAACCCTTTTGGATGCAGGAAACCAGTGTACTGGTATTTACAAAAAGTATAGACCCAAATTAGAGAGCTACTACAGGAACTGTCTGATCAGGATCTGCACCATTCCTCTGGCAACCTTTATATACCCTCAGTTACCCTGGCATTCTGAATGGACTCTTTATTATTAATCCTTTACTCCATGAATATTAATGTGAGAAATAATGACATCATGAATATTAATTAGATTAATTTGTTATAACAGCACATGGAGGCAGGAATTATTAGCCTTGGCAGAAACTGTAGAATCAGATCTACATTATCTCATAAGCAAACAGAGTAGACCTGATCAGACAGCTCCTATAGGAGCCATCTGATCTCGGTCTACTCTGTTTGCTAAGATGTGGAAACTTGGAAAGGCATATTAATGGAGTATATGGTTAAATAAGGGTGGAAATTCAGCATTGAGATTGTTAGCTGAAGCTTTTGTCTCTAATCTGGCTACAATCATACAGGTATGTTTTCCAGCTTCATGGGTTTATTTTTTACCCTTTAGTGATAGACCTAGAGTTATGAACCATGATACAAACTTTGACTGGGATAAGAAATTAATACTCATGGGTAATATAAGAGTTATGACCATTGTCTTAGAATTAAGGATTTTTTCTGTCATGTGTGTAACAAATGTGAATATTCATTTAAGAAATAAGGACTAGGAATATTTATTAGGTGAATTTATAATGGTATATGAACACAGGATGCCATCACAAAAATTGTAGAATCAGATCTATTATTTCATAAGCAAACAGAGCAGACCTTGATAAAATGGCTCTTTCAATTGACTAAAAGTGTGGCCCGACTTTGTATATATATATAAAAGACTGAAGAGGGTAACAATTTTTATATGATGATCACATGCAATGAAAAGGTTCAAGAAAAAGGCTATAAATGTATAAATATCTTTTCTCCCCCATCAATGATAATAATTACTTTCTGCAGCTATAAGTAAGGAGTCTGTTTAGCCTTGTCTGTTAATTGTTTCTTTCTGGTCTTGGCCATTATTCACAAATGCCAGATGTGCAATCATTTTGATTTTCGTTTGTATCAAAACAGTCAATTGCTTTACTAAGAGCAATTACTGTAGTATACAAGATACTTACATGTAACTCTTTCTGCACAAAATGTTAATATTCAGCTCCCCCTCCATGACTATTTATGAAACAAACCAACCCAATCATGAATGTTAGTATTATGTCAAACAGTGTAGACCCAGGTCAGAGGGCATTTGCAGGAGTGCTCTGATCTGGGTCTACACTGTTTGCAAATGACTGATTCGGTTATGCCCCATATGATATATAAAGGGTTAACATCTTTGTACCCATAGGGGCTATATTAACCCTTTGAATGGTGAATATTTCTAGATAAATTGCCCATCAGTGTTAAGCTGTAGTGACCATTCAGTATGAAAAGCTTAATTTTTTCTAGAGAATTTTAAATGACAAACAGTGCAGACCCTGATCAGAGGGTTCCTCTAGGATTCCACTGATCTTGGTTCAATGACACCATTAAAATGTTCAAATGTCAGTCACTCTGCAGTTCAAAGGATTGAAGAATGTAGATTCTATTTATGCAGTTAAAAGGTTGTCTGCTTTGATATTCTAATCCACTTATGTTTTTTATCACTTTTCAAAAATACAACTAGGATTACAAAAGTTCAATAGTTTTGGTCTGTCAGTCTAAGAGATGCCAAACTTAATCAGGTAGCGATCTGTATCCATACTGTTTATTCCATACAGTGTCTTGTTATTTTTACAGTAAAAAGGATATTTATTCTATGCACTACCTTGCCAATAAAATGTGCAGGTTGGATGAAAGCATTCTCCCAAATTGCTGATCTGACAAAAGTTTTAACTCTTTGAATGTGAGTCACAAAGATGTACTGGCATTTCCAAACTGAAGACCCAGATCATAGGCCTAGGGCTCCTAGAGGAGTCCTGATTAGAGTGACTGCTTTGTTTGCCAATCAAAATCCTACAGCAAGTTTAAGCCTTTCATACTAAGTTGGCTCTAAGCTAAAAATTGATAGGCTATTCCACTGAAAATTCGGCCTTGAAAAGGTTAACTCTTTCCTCCAGAAATACCCCTTTCTATGCCTCTGTAAAAATCTCCTGTTGAAACCATTGTGATAAAATAGAGCATTTTGCTCCTATAGGAGCAAAATTAATGCTCTATTTATCACAATGGTTTCAAACTACAAAATTCTAAAAAAAATCCTTTTCTCTAGTTAATGCTCCTTTTCGGTAAATTTATTCAAAGTGGTTTGATCTAAAAATAGCCTATGAGGTAATGGGTTAAGCCTGTTTCACTGCCAGTTGAGAATCTGTGATTACCTCGGCAAACGGTTTGGATCAAGATGAGACATTGAGCTACTCAACCTCATGTCTGGATCCAAATTGTTTGTGTAAGGTTATCACACATTTGCTAAGTATTAAACTTTAATACGCTAATGTTCCTTTTATCTAAAACCTTAAGTTATATTGTACTTTTCTACCAACATACAATCTGGGTGTCAAATAGTTACCATTCTGATTAGATGCCAAATGACTCTGCACTTCATCTGTTTTCAAACTGTTTATAAAGGTAATCACAATTAAGTTAGCCCACAGCAGGCTTAAGGCTGAGTAACTTTTGTCTGCAAAAACTGTCTCTGCTTCAAATCTCAAAGTACATTTTTTCATATTTAAAAAAACCAAACAGGACCTGAGTGTCAAACAGTTGCTAAAATATACCTGATTTCTTAACACAGAACAACAGATAAACATTTCTCCACTAAACCCTATGTCTTTTCGGGACGATTCTTAGTGTAGTGGAGAATCTTAAAAATGTTTTACTCAAATGCATTTTATATGGACCTCTGTAACAAGTAATCTAATTACAGTAAGTATTCGGATATACAATGTCTCTAGTCCACCTGTTTGTAAAGCTGCATAGTTAAATTGGTTCCTTTTTTTAATGAGACTGATAAAATGGCTCCTTCAAGAGCCGTTTAATCTGGGTCTGCACACTTTGCCTAAGTTTATCTTTTCTAATACATAAGGTAATTACAGTAAGCAGATATAAGTCTCAACAACAAACTTTGCTCAACAACAAACTTTGATCAAAGACACTAAACTAAAACTTAATGGATGAACATTGATATTATACTTGAAATGATTTGCTTTGGTATCAATACTGAAAAGATAAAAAAATAAAACAGGTATAAAGTTGGGTGGTGTTACACACACTGTTCTGCTAGGTCTCTGGGAATGCGTAAGATTTTTCCAGGTATGTAAACAGATGCCAACACTCAATACATCGGAATATACACGAAGGAAAGCTTTTACTCAGCTTTGAAATCTCCTTTACATGTGTGCAAGGTTCGCATTGGTACAATTCGCAATCTTTTTATATTTGACCCAGATGAGACATTGAACAATTGCAATTTGGTTTTTCCTCTTTTGATTGTTGTTTTAGAAAGGGGCAACTTTTTTATATTCCAGAAAATTATCAATAGGGGTTTGTAATCGATTGGGGTTAAATTGGTCTGACTTTAAACATTTTGATATTTTAACCCTTCTCGTGTTAAGTGCATCTTGACTGGTATCTGCAAACAGATTGGATCCAGATGAGACCACAAATAACATGTTGTCTCATCAGGATCCAATCTGTTTGATACTCAGTCAATAGTTTCTCAAAGTATTGAACGAATCAGAAGTCAGTGAAAAATTCACCAAATCAGACAATGAGCCGATGTTATTTTTTCAGCATGAAAAGGGTTAACATTTGCAAATAGATCTGAGTCAGCTCAGCAGAACATCTGAACTGTTTGACACTCCAATAGGGATGTGTTTTAAAAAAAAAAAGAAAATGGGAAAATCTCCTTTTAGAATGCGTAGGGGGACATCAGTTTCTTGTAGGGTGATGAGATATACCTGATATTATAAGTACATGTATTGTAACCAGTCACAATGTCAATATCCCCTCCCCATCATTCTACAATGGCACAAACAGATATTTCTATAAGAATTTGCTTGCCTATGTGACCTTTCAACAATAATTTGTGATGCCAACAGTGCAGACTTTTTTTAGGATCCCATTGATATGTTTGCCTTTTTAGTGACATTATGCATAAAAATAAACCAATAATTGCATTAATTGTTGAAATAGCACATGGACAAAGGAATCTTTGACTATGGCAGAAACTGTAAAATTATGTCTTTTTTGTATCATAAGCAAACAGAGAAGCCCCTAATCAGACGGCTCCTAGAGGAGCCATCTGATCTTGGTCTACTCTGTTTGCAAAGGCATAGAAAGACATATTTTTGGAGTAAAGGGTTAAAACTATTTTCAATTTCAACCAGCCTAATTGAATTTGAAATTTGTTTACTTTTGATTTGGTTTGAAAGTCTGATGACAACTTGCACGTTGTGGCAGTGTCATATACATGTAGTCATTTCCGTTTAATTATTTGATGAGTTTGACAACTTCTGTGTTGAATCAATCACCACATATTCACAAGATTCTTATGTTTCAGTTTAAGGTGATTTCAGAAACCACATTAATTTGCTTGATGTGAGTTTGTTTAAGTAGCACACATACATAACCTGCTTTAATGGGAAATAGACATGTCTGCACCCATTATGTATAAAACCTGGTGCCCATCCTTTGAAAAACCGATATATTAATTATGAAGGTCCAGTGTTTTATACTATTAATAATTTGATTTTACAACAGTCCTGTGTTTAACTCCCGTCTGTGATAAAACACTGGCGCTGGTCAGACATACAATTCAAGTTCGAATAAAAAAAAACCAGTTTCACTAAATATCTACATTTATGTGATTTTTTCTCCCAAACATACTTGATTCACAAAGCCTTTTATGTGATCAGACCAAATGTTAAAAGAATTAATGTATGATTCAGTTATTTCAAGTGTCTTTATAGACATTAGAATTTGAAGTCACAAGACTTTGGCATAACTTGCTGGAATTCAAATGAAGGTTGGTTTAACCCATTATATCTTGAATATGCCTTTCTATGCCTTTACAAACAGACCCAGACCAAGATCATACGTAGGGTTCCTGTAGGATCCGTCTGATTAAAGTCTTCTCTGTTCGCTTATGACATAATGTAGAACAGCGTATTTTTGGAGTAAAGAGTTAATAATACACAATAATATTCCAGAAGATACAACTCAACACTAAGTAACTGCCATCTGCAAAAAGTATCATCTGCACTACTGTTTGCAAAACACAAATCTTCTGCACTGCTGTCTGCAAAAATATCTGCATGTTCATCTGAAAAAATTATCATCTGCATTATCATCAGGACTGCCATCTGCAAAATTATCATCTGCTTTGATTTTCAAAGTATGGTGTTTTTATGCCCCCTAACAAGGTGGGAAACATATAGCGTTTCTCTTGTCTATTCATTCATACATAATGTCCATCCATATGTACATACGTACTGCAAATCTTGTGTCCAACTCCTCATACACCAATTTTTGCTCAGACTCTTTTACCAGAGGTATGGGACTTTGAAATTTGGGACAATATCACCAGAAGGGGGTCGTCCATGTCTTTAGGACATAATTCTAGTTTCTTCAATTTCCTTTCAAAGAATTTATGAGAGAATCCAGTCAATTGGATCCTCAGGGATTCATAGTTACTTGATGTCTCGCAAATTCACCCTACAGTATTTTCCCCAAGTATTCAGACTGACATAGTAGCAAATAGTGTAGACTCTGACCAAACTGCTCCTTCAGGAGCCATTTGATCTGGGTCTACACTATTTGTCGTAGTTTGTCAGAATACTTGGGGTAATTAGGGTATTCATTGGTACGAGTTAGTGTAACAAGCATATGGTACAGATTCACCCCATCTGACATTAACGTAACACTTGGCTAATCACACATAGATAATCAAATATACTTTATCATATCTTAGAGACATATTGGCTAATGTGCTCACATGTGCACAGCTTTGCCTTACAGAGTTTATATTAACCATGAATACAAACTTGCATCTGTATTAATTTTTTTTTAAAAAAAGATAAATACATACAAATGATGATAACACAAGATAAAGTCAAGATGGCATATAGAAAAACTAACTCAGTGGAAAGACAGTGGAGTAACCTAAATCAGGCATTGCCATGGTCTTCGCCAGAGAAGATCCAGATCAGACCACTCATGTTGGAGATGTCTGATCATGGTCTCAGTCTACTCTGTTTGCCTTTGAAATATTGTAGATATGACAATATTTCCTATGGTATATGCCATTATAAAAATGAATTTGATTAACATTCTTGACGTCATCATTTCTTATATGAATATTCATGGAGCAAAATTTTTGGCCATGGTTGAAACTGTTAGTGTAAAATCGGCTCTATATGATTCCATAAGCAGATAGAGCAGACCCTGATCTAGTTCTGTTCTGTTTGCAAAGGCATCAAAAGATGCCTCTAGGAAGTAAAGGGGGTTAGGTTTTGATCTTAAGTACAGTAAAACCCCTCTAAACCGGATGTTAAATTTGGCATAAATGTCGGTATTGGAAACAGGTGGCAGCTTAATGCAGGGTGAAAGTCATGCAGAAAGCTAGCTTTCTGCATGATTTTCACCCCTGCATTAAGCAGCCACCTGCTTAAAAGTATCTCAATTCTTGTCTACTAGAATTCCGGTTTAGAGGGGTTTTACTGTAACAGTAACAGATAGTTTAGTAATTTTCATTATAAATTGACTAGTTGAAAGTGTGGCTTTTCAGTGTTAGTTTAAAAGTTTGTTTGACTGTATGATATTTTATTATCTCCCCATGTTTTGTACATGTAGAATTCGGGAAAAGAAGAAGATGCAAAACGGTTTTGGGTAAGTCAGTCAGTCGGCTGCACTGGCGGCTGGGACATAGACTATGGAATGTTTGTTGTTTTATCTCACCATGTGTATGATTGAAACAGTGATGAAATGTATTTGTAGTTGAATTTATTTGTTGTTCCTTTTATTTTGTAGCTCTTTATGTGTCAGCTATTTGTAAGCCTTTCCTTGCAAAACATCAGGTTAAGCAAAGCAATGGTGATGTTGTACTGAGGTATGCAACTTCATCTGGAATATTTTATATAATATTTGCTGTTTATTATCCATTCTCTCATAGGCTTTATTTACACTCAACCTCTTTGAATAAATCTACTTAAAAGGAGCATTTACTACAAAAAAGGAAAATTTTAGAATTGTGTTACGGTTTTGTAAACTTTGAGATAAATAGAGCATTTGCTCCATATGAGCAAAATACTCTATTTATCACAATTGTTTCAAAACTGGTTTCAGAAATTGACTTTTACAAAGGGGTGAAAAAGTGTCAATATAAGGGAATGAGTTTTGACAAAATTATCAAGAATTCAAGGAAAGACTTATATTTTTTTGCTGATCAGAACGATAGATGTTATATAGAGGGTAGAAATCAAGAATGGTTTACAGAGCAGATAAAGGCTGATAACACCCAGTAGATTCTGTATTATTACACAGCATTTTATGTTATGTAGGTTTGACTATCACCAAACTGCGTAAGTATTTCTGAAGCTGATTGCCCCACGTCCCCCACCCAAACTGTTCATGGTTGAAGTGATCATTACATTTTCATGCGACCCATATCATGTTTCTTTCCATTGTTGTATATGTCTTTGGCCATTCTGGCCTCTCACTAACAGTGGAGTTGATAGCAAAAAAATTGATGGCTTTGTGCTGCGTGGACCAAGGTGGATCACCAATGAGAAAAAAGTACTTACTTTAAGGGCTATAAATAGAGGGACATATTTCCAAATCTAAAATAATCTCTTTTATCCACCAAATCCTATGTTTGAAGAGACAATTCTAAAGAGTGGTCACAATTAGAGGTGTGATTGAGAAATAAAGGAATTATTCTGAACAAAAGGCTGAATTTGCACATCCTTTTTTTGCTTTGGAAAAAAGAACTCAAATGAAATTGTGAAATATTTTGATCAATCGATATTGGAATGGTTTTTATGGGACCAATAGCAAATTTTCTTGTTTATTTCATTATAATTACCATTTGCATTTGGTAAGGTATTAACAACATTGATTGGCATCATAAAACTGTATCGCTGTTACAGTGTTCCTCTTTCACTCGAGATAATTGTTTCGTTTCTGTGTTAGAAATGGAAACAAATCATTTCTCATTTGCTTTTGCATTTTTCACAGTCTGAATCTGAATGACAACACCTCATAATGATAAGAACCAGAACGGGGATTGTACAACAGTAAAAACCCTCTAAACAGGAATTCTAGTAGAAAAGAACCTGTCTCTAAGACCGATATTTATACTAAATGGAATGTTAGTTTAATGAGGGGTTTTACTGTATTGGGGGGAAAAAAGTATTTCTGAACACTGTATTTGATAGAGAATGAGATGGCTTTTAACACGTTTGGAAACAAAGTAGACCAAGATCAGATAGCTCCTGTAGGATCTGTTTGATCAGAGTCTGCTCTGTTTGCTATGAAATAATAGATATTCTACAATTTAAGCCATGGTCATAAATTCTCCTGTCATCTAATTAATATTCACACTGTGTCTTGTCTTCAATAATGGTTAAAATGATGTTGGTGAATATGTTGTTATATGAATGACATATCTTGGTATTGCATTGAGATTGTAAGGATCCACATTGTTTCACATTGTTTTCTCATTCTTCATTGTTTTCGATGGGATAAAATAACACATTGTTTCCGATTGTTCCTTGTGATCAGTCCAAGCAGGAATATTAATAGATGAATTGATTAATCATCATTAATCATGCATGCTAAGTGTGAATTACTGATCAGCAAGTGTATTCATCAAACAAGAAGAGCAGCACCATAAGAAAAAGTATTTGTTTAGGAATTTGAACCAGTATAGACCTAGACCAGTCTATAGTTGACAACATGGCATCTTACATGAGTCTCTACTTTAACCTTTACAGTGCGGGACATGGGTCACTAATGTCCTTGGCAAACAGTGTAGACCCAGATGAGAGGGCTCCTAGAGGAGCCCTCTCATCAGGGTCTGAACTGTTTGTCATGCTACACTTTCCTTAAAAAAATCCGTAAATATTTACCATAAGCTTAACCTGTTTGAATTTTGGAATAGTCCATTTGAAAATTCAGTGTTGTAAGGGTTGACTATAAACAGGAGCTGTAGATAAGAGGAGTATTAATGAAATATTAAGTGAACATATTTATCTTGCTGCATAACACATTAGAATCGCCTTTCTGTGAATTTATTCTAATGAGTAGCAGCAAGATAGGGTTTGGCTGAGAATAAGAGATTTTGATAGATCAGCAGTAACACATCTTTCTACAGCCCAACAGTACAACCTTGGCATAGTATGAGCTCATCTGCAGCTGGCTATTATTTAGTCATATTTAGAGCAGATTCCTGGTCTGTGCTGAAGGTGCTATTCTTCTGTTGCTGCTCATTGTATGTGGAGTCTGTTATAGTAACTTATTTATAACCCTTTACCTTGTGAGTATTTGTGTCAGAAATAATCACATCAGGAATTATAATAGCTGAAATTTTATTATTTTGTATGAACACTGGAATGTTACTGTAGAATGAAATATTTTTTTTAATTCATAAGCAAACAGAGCAGACCTTATCCAATGGCTCCTATACAGGAACTGTCTGATGTGGATCTATTCTATTTGCAAAGACCATTAAATGTATGTCTATGAGGTAAAGGGTTTACAGTGGAGTGTGGTTTGGGTTACATTTCAATTGTTCACCTTGTGAGAACTAGGTCTGTTGAAGAAAGGTCAAGGTCACTTATGATGGTTAAAGGTCAATGTTTAGGGTCAAATACGTCCAGTCTTGAGAATCTAATATAACTTATCATTTTCATTTGATATTCCTTAACAGTGTACTCTTTGTAGAGAGATTTACAGAGCAACAAATAAACATGCGTACTCAAGTACTAAAAATTTAATTTCTCCCTATGTTTTAACTACTCTTTAGAATTTTCTTGAAGAGATGATTCTAAAGACTGGTCACAACATAGGGTTTGGTGGAGAAATAAAGAAGTTTAATTTATGCATCTTATCTGGAGCTCTGGATTTACTAAACATTTTCATTTTCGATGCATTATCATATCTTTACTTACAAACTTGTTAGATGTAGACAAGTAACAGTAGAGAACTACTATAAACTAAAACTTAATCATTCATGTTCTGAAAATAAGAAGTTAACATCATTGTAGAGTCTAAGTCACAAAGTTAATGTCTCCGTTACAAGTTCAGTATAAATTACCTTTTACTCCATAGAGATGTCTTCTAACCCCTTTGCAAAGAGAGTAGACCCAGATGAGACGGCTCATGTAGGAGCGGTTTGATCAGGTTATACTATGTTTGCTTATGAAATAATATAGATCTGATTCTACAGTTTGTGCCATGCCAAAATTCCCCATGTTCATATGTCATTATAAAACATCATCTGATCAATATTCCCGATGTCATTATTTCCATGAATATTCATGGAGTAAAGGGTATATACATGTACATCTATACTAAATGTTCAGTCCACCCTTTCACCCATTGTCATTGATTTTTATTAATGAAACAACTCCTTGAATTTCTTTATCTCCTGTTATTCTATGTTTTTCTCTCTTCTTAACTGTCAAATGATGGATAAAATAAATTTCATTCAGAAGTTCTACCCTCTATCCTGTAGTAACTGTTTTGCTTCTTCTATTTTATGGTTTCAGATTTGTAAAGTTACTGCGGTTTGCAGTTGATTGATTATAAATGTATTATTTTGATATGTGTTTTCTGATCAGTTGGAATGTTCTTTAATCAGATTTAACCCATTACCTCATAGTCTATTTTTAGACCTAACCTCTTTAAATAATTTTGTTTAGAAATGTGTAGTTTTGAAACCATTGTGGTAAATAGAGCATTTGCTCCTATGGAGCAAAAGCTCTATTTATCAAAATGGTTTCAGAAAGTGACTTTTACAGAGGCGTCAAAAGGCGTCAATATGCAGGAATGGGTTAATTAACCTTTTGAATGTTGAATTTTCAAAGTAATGTACATTATGGCTTAACGCTACAGTCCATTTGTGAGTATCAAAAGGTATAATTTACCTGATGATTCTGAATGACAAACAGTGCAGACCCTGATCAGAGGGATCCTCTAGGAGCTGTCTGATCTGAGTGGACACTGTTTGCAAATGTCAGTGCACTCATTTTCCACATTCAAAGGGTTAACCAACAGTGACTTACTTGCATGATATAACAATAATTGTCGGTCGCAGTAAAGAAGAAAGTTCATTCATTGGGGGCGTGGTGCAAAAGAGTTGTGGTGGTACAATAGTTTTGCACTAAACTTTCTTTTATGGGAAGTATCTACTGCAGAAAACAATTGGTGAATGACTTGTAATAGGCAAATTGGTAATTTGTATCTCTGTCCTTTAATTGGCTACTTGTTCTAGTCTGCATTTTGATCCAAATGAGATGCCATGTGACTTAGTGTCTCCCAATTTTGACATTGTTTAACCCTTTACTCCATAGATATACACCTTTTTACACATTTTGCAATCAGAGTAGACCCAGATCAGACCTTTCCTGTAGAAGCCTTCTGATCAGGGTCTGCTCTCAGTGCTGTTTCCTTTTGAAAACATATAGATGAGAGTCTACAGTTTCTGCCATAGCCAAATGTTCTTGTGTTCATAATTACATGAATGTCATTATTAAAATTCAGATAATTAATATTTATGATGTCAATTCAGGTAATTGATATAATTATAATGATATAATTATTTTTCATGTGGGAATTATTGAGTAAAGGGTTAAAGACAAAAGAAAATCTATGTTGCATCTAACAGAAACCAACACTTATTTCTTGTAGATGAAAAATGCCTCCAGTGCCAAGGGTTATACTTGTGGTTCAGCAAATCTGCCCACATGCAATATAAACTCTTTCGATGCTGAGTTTTCAGATTGGAATAGCTCATCATTGTTTATCTATAGAGTCCACCCAGTAGGAAAGACTTAAACTTACTAGATGATTTTGAATGACAAACAGTGCAGACCCTGACAGGAGGGCTCCTCTAGGAGCCCTCTGATTTGGGTCTACACTGTTTGTAAATGACAGTGCATGTGTACCCTGTATTCAGAGGGTTAACTTTTTCTTGTACCTCATGCAGCTTTTCTTGCAATGTTATGACAATTTATGATGGGATGAATTCTTTTTAAAACGTTATCAAACTAAATTTTAATAACTGATTGTGGCATAGTAAACTGATGTTTGCAAATCTGTTCTGAAGGAAATGAGTTTCCAGATATACCTCTGACGTAGATAGTGTAGTAAACACAGTTACAGCTCGGGAGAATGCCAACAAACATGTGCATACTGAAAGTTTGAAATTCTGCATGTTGTCAGTTTTATGGAATGCCTAGTATCATTGCACAACTGAGATGGTCCTCTTTGTAGGTATAGTAAAACCTCTCTATAATGGCCACTAAATTGTGTTAATTAGGTGGTATTTAGGGCAGGTGGCTGCTTAAAGCAAGGTGAAAGTAAAACAAAGCTCCAATAGGAGCGTTCTGTTTTACTTTCACCTTGCTTTAAGCAGCCACCTGCCTTAAACACAAATTACTTGATGTAATGTATTGGCCGTTATAGAGAGGTTTTACTGTATTGTGAATTACAACAATCTAGGTTTATATTTTAAGATTCTTCAGTATCTAAATATAGTAAGATGATGCCTTTTTAGCTCCCTTGAGCACTATTAGTGCTTAACCCTTTACTTCATACAAATGCTTTTTCATGCATTTGCAAACAGGGTAGAGCCAGATCAGATGGCTCCTATAGGAGCCATATGATCAAAGTCTGCTCTGTTTGCTAATGGAATTTGATAGTTCTGTTTCTTTACTTTCTAAATGGCTACAATGTTCCACCTTCCATATTTCATTATAACAATTTTGTCCATGAATAGTCAGTAGGTATTGAAATTTGGAATAAATAATTATATAGAACAGGGAAAAGGGTTAAGATGAACATTTTAGATTGTTGGATGTCCGTTATGGGTCTGTCAGTTCACATTTAGTACGGTATGTTTTATAATGCCCTCTAGCACCCCTGCAATTCTCATAAGCAATCCTGACTAAACTTGGTAGTCGAGTGTATAGCCATAGTGGCTTAGTTTACCATGTCTAACCACCTTATAGTTTCTTCACAGTCTTATTTTTAGAATAATGTGTATTCCCGAAAGATCTTTCTCAAGTTAGATTACACTAATTGACCTAAGTATTTGGACAGTCATAATTAGGGAAATAGTGCAAACCCAGATCAGACAGCTCCTGAAGGAGGTGTTTGATTTATGAGTCTTCACTATTTGCTACAGTATCTGAATGTAATGTAAAGTTATCAAAATGGTTCCCACCTGAATTATTTAGCATTACAAAAAATAACTCATGGAGACTGGAGATCAGGTGTCTGTCTGAAAACATAAGATAATTAGGATATTTTAAAATCAGACTAGTAATTAAAAGTTTAGACTTAATGTAATACTGTGCCTTTGGTTTAGCCAAAAATGGCATGTTTTACCATGTGTACTCTACAGCACCTTTGTTTCTTCATGGATCTATATTATATGTAGATATAATGTGTATGACTTAAGATCTTGGACAAGAATGATTTATGATTATGGGAAAAAATCATGTTTGTAGATCTAGAGTTTTGTCAGAAATAATGATACCATGAATACTATTTAGATGCATTCTTCTAATAGCATATGAACACAGAATCATATCTATACTATGTGATTGTCATCAGCAAACAGAGCAGACCCTGATCAGATGGCTCCTGATCTGGGTCTACTCTGTTTGCAAAGGCGTAAGAAGGCATATCTATGGAGTAAAAGATTAATAATAGGCTTAGGCTAGCTACTATTCTTGGAGCCCCTTTTCTCTTAATGTCCAAATCCGTCTACATTAATTGTAAATCCCAAATACCTGGTCAAACTAATAGGCAAATAGTGTAGAACCATATCAAATGGTTTCTGAAGGAGCAGTTTGATCAAGGTTTACATTATTTGCTACTGTGCAAAATGGTTCCAAATTAAAATATTCAGCTTTACAAACCAATGGAAAGCAGAGATGTGTATCAGAATATTTAAGGTAAATAGGATACTTTGTTTCTGACATTCAAAGGACTTGTAATTTCAGAAATGTTAGAGGAAACATTATGATTGAAGTGATATTTTGTATATTATGATACTGAATCATAGCCAGATAGTACATAATAGTGAGTATGTAACAAGTTTATATGGGGTAAAAAACGCAAGTTGTTTGATTTTCCTGAGCGTGTGCCAAGCATTGGCAGCTAGTGGTAGTAGCATGAGTGTTTCCTGAAGGTAATGCTACACTAACGACTTCAAGGTCATGGGTGTCAGTTAATATTATTGGCAATTAAGGCTTGTTGCAGACATTTCATTTACTTGTGCTTTCTTCAGATGTGTTACAGGCTTACCAAGATGTCACTTAAGAGTTAAATTAGTAACCTTTGCAAATGGTCTGGATCTAGAAGGGAAGTCAAGTAACTGGGCATAGCATTTGGATCCACACAGTTTAATGCTTTATTTCAAGTTTACAGTTTGATATTTCCTTTCAAATGTACCGGGTTTGCCTGGAATAGTTGAAATTGTTTATTGTAGAATAATAGTGAATAAATGTTCTAATTTCTAAAGACATTGATTAGTGAAGACTTATAAAAGAAGGGATATTCATGTATTACTCTAATTACCTTCAGTTTTTGGGAATCCAATATCCTCTCTCCTTAGGTATGTCAGTGTTGAACATTTTAAATTCAACTGACATAGAAGCAAATTGTGTACATCCTGTTCAAACTGCCCTTGCAGGAGCTCTTTGATTAAGATGTCACTATAACTTAGTTTATCTGTCTGAATTTGTGTCTGTCTTGTCTGACACATTGACTTATTGATATCAATTAGAAATAAGAGAGAAACAGATTTGAAACCGATGACGTTTTTAGGACACCTTCTGAGCATGCTAAGAGATGTGCTCTTGTGTCTGCTAGAAGCTGAGGTGTGAAATGCTGATACACAGAAATACCTGTAACCACCTTCATAGGTCCTTAGTATTGCTGATCAGAAAAGACTGGCATTTGTGTACATATTCCATCCCAAATTCTTTGTCAGACACCTGATAACTAAAGATTTGGAAAAAATATCTGTTTTTATTGATAGACCGTCATTTTTTCAATAGCTGCACATATCATTTTTGACACAAACCTTCACTGTGTGAAATTAAAAGAACATTCTACCATGAGATACTACATGATACACACTGAGACGAGTGATGCTAGATCAGAGATTATCTCGGTAATCTCAAAGGCCACATGGTTGCTGTCTAGGCTAAACCAGAATGTTGTACTCCAACATAATGAAAGTAAATTGAAATCTGCAAGAATCCCTTAAAATGGCCATCATTCTCTTTTGTTAGCTTAAACTTATTTCTATAATTTCTTGCAAAGTATGATCGTTAGCCTAAACTTCATATTATACCTCTTTAACTGTTTGAATGCAGGAAACAAGTGTACTCAAATTCGAAAACTCAAATTTGAAAACAGTATAGAACCTGATTTTACGTATGTCAATGTACAACGCCATTGAATGCATTATTTGCAAAAATAGGCGTTTGACCAAGTGATTAAGTTTCAAGTTTCAGATTGGAGGGCTCCTAGAGGATTGCACTGTTTGTCATTCAATATCATCTAGTACATTTAAGCCTTTCATTCAGCTTTTATCTTTGGCACATAGCACCAACTGTAGGTCCTCTACAAAAGTGATATAAATTATGTCCCTGGGGATCAAAATTGGCCCTGCCCCAGGAATGGCCAGTTTTCTATAGAAAACATAATAGTGAAAACTTTTAAAGTATTCTCCTGAAACTGGAAGGTTCTCAGTTTTCATTTTTAACTTGTCTGTTTCGAGGAAATCATGAGCTATTGTCGTAACTCCGGCGTCCGCGTTGTAGTCCGAAATCTTAGCATTGACCATAACTCCTTCAATTTTTCATTTACAACCTTCATTTTTGGTATGCATGTTCATATTGACAATGATGACAGACGAGGGTTGGCACCAGCTTGCGGTGCTCTTGTTCTCACATAGAATCATGTTCAGGTCTTCTACAAAAGTTATATATAAATCATGCCCCTGGGGTCAAAATTGGCGCCACCCTAGGAGTAGCCAGTTTTCTATAGCAGCCTGCTCTTTCAGTTTTGCCAGTGGCTATTTTTAGTATACATGTATTACTGGCTATTTTTAACATTCATGTATAGCTGGAGTGTTTGAACTTTGAAAATCTTCTCCTTAAACTGCAAGGTTCCTAGCTTTCATATTTGGCACATAGCATCATGTTCAGGTCCTCTACAAAAGTTATATAAAGGATGTCCCTGGGTTCAAAATTGGCCCCGCCCCAGGGGTGGACAGTTTTCTATAGAAACATAGCGAAAAATTTAAAAATCTTCTCCTCTAAAATGGAAGGTTCTCAGCTTTCATATTTGGCACATAGCATCATGTTCAGATCCTCTACAAAAGTTATATAAAGGATGTCCCTGGGTTCAAAATTGGCCCCGCCCCAGGGGTGGACAGTTTTCTATAGAAACATAGCGAAAAATTTAAAAATCTTCTCCTCTAAAATGGAAGGTTCTCAGCTTTCATATTTGGCACATAGCATCATGTTCAGATCCTCTACTAAAGTTATATAGGTTATGTCCCTGGGGTCAAAAATGGCACAGCCCCAGGGGTGTCCAGTTTTCTATATAAACATAATTATATAAAACTTTGAAAATCTTCTCCTGATTATCTGGTGAGCGATATCAGGGCCATCATGGCCCTCTTGTTCATGTTTTACCTGTGGCAGTTACTTTGAACTCTCTTACTGGTACACAAAGTGTGCTGCAAAAGTTGCTATTTGTGTCATATTTTTGAAGTGGATCATTTCAACCATTTCTCTTCGAAAGATACTATGTGTCAGACATTTTGGGTTTTAATGAGAAGTAGCAGTTATTTGATGTTTCATTTGCACACAGAATGATTACAAAGACTTTGGTAAAGTTTTCTACTGAGATAAGGTTAGGATTTATCTAGAAATTCCAGAACATTGTTTGTTGTTAGGGTGAAGGAGATTATATCTAGGGTTGAATCTGCTGATATGCAGAATATGCCTGAGTTATGGTTCCTAGATTCTTGTACCAGCTGACTAAACCCTTTACCAGATAGAGACACATTTTCACATATTTACACACAGATAGAGTAGATCCAAATCAGACTGCTCCTCTAGGAGCCATCTATTTATGGAATTGTATACATCTGATTCTATAAGTGCTGCCATGAACAAAACTCCTTTGATTGTATACCATTTAAAGAATTCAGCTAATAAATCTTCATGATGTAATTTATGATTTCTTAGATAAAGGTTTCTTTGGCACATTTCACACAGGACAAAATTGATATAGTTGAAAACATTTTAGCTCCACTATACAAAATGAGTCTATATGTTTTGCAAACAGTGCAGAACCAAATCCTGTAGGAGCCATCTGATCAGGGTCTACTCTGTTTGTTTATGAAATAATATAGACATGATTCTACAGTTCCTGCCATGGCTGAGTATTCCTGTATTCATGTGCCATTATAAAAAAAAAGAATAATCCAATTAATGTTCATGATGTCTTAATTTCTTACATAAAATGTTCATGGAGTAAAGGGTGAAACAATATTTGCCTACTTCTGGTTAACCCATTCCCTCATAAGCTATATTTAGACCCAACCTCTTGATTAAATCTACCAAAAAGGAGCTTTAACTAGAGAAAAGGAAAACTTTAGAATTGTGTAGTTTTGAAACCTTTGTGATAAATAGAGCATTTGCTCCTATGGAGCAAATGCTCTATTTATCACAATGGTTTCAAAAAGTGAATTTTACAGAGGCATAGAAAGGCGTATGTATGGAGGAAAGGGTTAAATGCATTCAAAAATATACCGTGGACCATCTTATTTTCATTTCAAAGTGTATTTCTGCAAGATTTCTTTTGAAAGACCAACAGTGCTGACCCTGATCAATGATTCACAGTCACAGATGTTTCAACATCTACAGTAGTTGAGTTATCCACTTGAACTATGGACTAAAACAACGCAAGGGGCAATTAAAACAATCCTGGTAATCATCTATGGGTGGGGATCAACAACTTG
Organism: Azorinus chamasolen; assembly: GCA_963576725.1. NCBI lineage: Eukaryota > Metazoa > Mollusca > Bivalvia > Cardiida > Solecurtidae > Azorinus > Azorinus chamasolen. Next base: position 70,973,902 of record OY755236.1, on the reverse strand, counting down.
TTGATAAGTAAATAGTAAAATGGCATGATAGTGATAACAGGGTATTCTGAGGAGATACGTTGAGAAGAACTTTGTTACTTTATCATAGATCTTATTCCACAAACAGTTCAAATTCTTTTTACATCTGTAAAGACTTGGAACCCCCCACTAAAGCGACCGCTTAACCCTTTCCCTGATGAACATTTAGTAAGGAATATTGACATTATATTGAAATATTAATTAGCTGAAGTTTTATAAAAGCATTATATTTTACCTTGTAGATACTGTAGAATCATATCTATATTGTTTTATAGGCAAACAGTCTGCAGACCTTGATCAGATGGCTCTCACAGGAGTTGTCTGGTCTGAGTCTACTCTGTTTGCAAAGCATGAAAGGTGTTTATAGTAAGAAAAGGGTTAATAAATAAACAAGGGTGTCTTTAATTACAGGACGAAATTAATACAGTAAGCTAGGAGCTATCTGCATAGGTGTTGTCCTGCACAAAGTTACCGCCTTCTGTGACAACTAAGCATTATATTCTTAATGGTCACATCAGAGGGGTTTTACTGATAGGGAAAAAAATCTCATTGCAATGACTTGCTCTAGAGGGACACTATTTTATCAGCATTGTCACTTTATGGTAGTTTAACAAAAGTCCTTTTGACTACACTTAGTGGTGTATGAATTCTATGGTCCTGTTTGTGGTCAGTGGAATAAAACTAAGGTAAACCAAATACAGTGGAACTTTTGAGACTATCGGTAGAGTCTGGTAGCAGTAGAGTCTGGGGCTACCGTAAATCTGATCTGAACTTGCTCATACCTAACATTGAAAGAATCAGAAATAAAAGACCCAGAATGATATTTTTATTATTACTTGTCAGCTAGCTTACATACAGGTAACATCATGAGATTACATCAACACAAGACAGAGGCATAGGGTTGGCACATGTGTTTTCACTTACTGTGCTGGTAATCAGAGACATTCTTCAGTCTCCAGTATGGGCCATGTACCCTACACGATGCAAAGGTGTGTAAGGTATAAGGCTAGTAGTAGGTCTTAGATAAAATGAGGCTAGGGGTGAACAAAATATTTTGTTAAGACATGATTGATGAGGCAGACTTTTTAGCAAACAATGCTTTAGAATTTTATACGAAATCCATTGTCATTCAATATTTTTAAAGCATTCAGTTATAATATTATTATTGTAATAATAGCCTGATAGGTGTAAAAGAAAAGTGTTTGGTGAAAAGAAAAGTGAATCATATCCTATACATGTGTATGCCATCCTGTTTATGCAATACGTCTTGGTTATTTAGTGGTAATCATTGGGTCTGACATTTTCCTCATACAACACTCGTTAATTTTGTCTGTCAGAAAATGCAGGGGCACAACAACTGAATAAGAACATGCATACTTGCACTGATTAATTTGGACATTAGTGATAAGAGCATGAATTGTGTGTTAATTACCCATTAGTGTAACTTTGATAACAGTCTGTAGCTTGACCAGATTCAAGACTTTAGTCACAATAGCTTCTTAACAATAAAGATATTTTCTGCTTTTCAATGAAAAAACTTAAGTGTTGTCACCATTGATACCTGTGTGCTCCTGACACTCAACCCTGTATCTCATAGATTTGCCTTTCAATGTCTTTGCAGGCAGAGTAGATCCAGATCAGATGGGTCCTGCCATCGGGTCTCAGCAATTTGTCTGTTTTTTCCCAAAATTCAGGAAAAAACTAATTTTTGTTAAAATGCTGAATACATGCAAAATAAGTTAAATGGGACAGAAAATGCTTTCAAAATCATAAGAGTTTTATGCACGAAAAAATTCCCAAATACTAATACGCATTTTACCTAAAATTGCTAGAAAAAGGCCTGAATAGTATAAGTATCACACAAACAACCTAAGGGCAGTAACTGTTACCATAATATATTGACAGAGTTATATTACTTTAGAAAGTGACTATTTTATTAAAGGAGTGTACTGTTTACTTTTGTATTTTGGTGATCTTCTCTTGTTAATGGTAAATGCCACATATTGTATTTCATCAAAGGTTAATGCTTAATCTTACATACAGCCCCTCCCTCTTATATCATTGGTTAATGAATAATCTGAACAAATACATAATTGTTTAGGGTGTGTTGTATGTTACATTGATAGACAAAATGTCTCTGCAAATTACCATCAATGTAACCTGAATAAAAAGTGGTAAGTCTGTGAATAGTTGACTCTGAAGTTGAAACATTTAATGAAGTTTGCAGATATTAGTTGTATTGACATGATTGAGAACTGAACAAGCTTTGTTTGCAAATAATGGCAGTTCTGATGAGACTGACTGACCCCTTTATCTTATGAATATTTATGTAGGAAACAATGATTTTATGACTATGAATTAGCTGAATTTTATAATGGTATAATTAAATACATTCATCTTTATATGCCTGTTGTCAGACGGGACGTATTAAGTCGTCACACTGTCCGTCCGTCTGTCTGTCCGTCCGTCCCTGAACTTTGCTTGTCTGCTCTCTAACTCAAACAAATGTAATTCAATGGCCCAGACACTCCAGAATGATCTCCCCTTACTTTATGAATTTCAGTGAACTTTTGCTTGTCCAATCTCTCTCTAACTCAAACAAATGTTATCCAATCCTTTTGAAATTTGGTCAGCATGTATACATGTATTACCATTATGTCTCAGTCAAGATCAATAACTGCAAGATTGCCCCAGACACTCCAGAATTATCTCCCTTTACTTTATGAATTTCCTTGAACTTTTGCTTGTCTGCTCTCAAACTCAACTTTGGTCAGCATGTATATTACTATAATTTCTCAGTTTAGTTCAGTAATGAGCAAGATTGCTCCACTCCAGAATTATCTCACCTTATTTTATGAATTTCCATGAACAACATTCTAAGTTGTCCCATCTGAAATGGAGTAATGGCCTTTCAACTTCCAGACATTTGACGGGTGTATTTTGTGACATTTTGGCGCTCTTGTTTGGCATGGCAGAAACTGGACTCAGATCTACATATTTTCATATGCAAACAGAACAGACCATGAGCAGGAGCAGTCTGATCTAGGTCTACTCTGTTTGCAAAGGTATTAAAGGTAAAGGGTTATGATTAATCATGTGTTTGCATATAGAAGCAGCAACTTTTAAACCCTTAATGCGCAGGAAACAAGTAAACAGGCATTTGCAAGCAGTTACAGTATGAATGAGAGGCCCTCTGATCAGGGTCTGTACTCTCTTCCAGTGAATTCAGTCTTTTCATTCTGAAGATTCAGCATTCAAAAAGTTGACCTTCTCCCTCATACAAACACTTTTCCATGACAGGATCTGCTCTGTTTGCCAACGGAATTTTCCTCCATTACCAGAGCATCCTGTGCACTTGTGCCATTATAAAAAGTCAGTAAATAAATATTCATGATGTCACTATTTCTTACATGGATATTCAACAGGGAAAGGGTTAAAGTACATTATCATCATGGCCAATGTCAATAGCAAATGCATGAGTTTCTCTTGTTCATAGAAGTGTACCATTATTTCAAGGAAGAATGTCAAATACTGTTTGCCCTGTCAAAATTAACTTTTTTGTTGTGTCAAACCTCATACTCAGTACAGTCATGTACTCTTTAACCTTGGCAAATTTGTGATAACCTTTGTAGACAGTTTGGATTCAGATGAGACATTGAGTAACTTGGCATCTGATCAAGATCTCACATATTTGACACTGGTCATGTTGTCAAATGCAGTATGACTTGGCTATCCTATTGTTACTTACCTTTTGATGCCTCAGTAAAACCAATGTGATAAATAGAGCATTTGCTCCATAGGATCAAAATGCTCGATTCATCACCATGGTTTCAAATGTATACAATTCTAAAATGTTCCTTTTTCTAGTAAATGATCCTTTTCAATAGATTTGTTAAAAGAGGTTGGGTCTATAAATGGCCTATAAGGGAATGGGTTAATGTATGTTCAAGAATAGGAAAAGTAGGAGACCTGTTAAGTAGACCGTATTTTCTCAGCAAGCTCAAGGCTTGAGGACTCCATTCCTAAGGAGAGATAGGTTGGCCAAGTGTCCATGTAAGATACTGGTTTTAAAGTAACAACTTGTCTCCTACTCTGATTGCTGCAGACCATTTTATCTAAGTTATGTAGCTTATTTTGGTGTTTAGCCTTTATAGTGCAAAATTTTAACCCTTTCCCACTTGAATATTTATGTAAGAACCAGTGAGACCATGGGTGACTCTTTGCTGAATTTATATAATGGTTTATATGTCAGCATGGGACTATTTTGCTTTTGCAGAAACTATTATTCAAAAAGCAAACATAACAGACCCTGATCAGATGGCTCCTATAGGAACAGTCTGATCTGGATCTATTCTGTTTGCAAAGTGGCTTTTGTGAGGTAATGGATTACATATGAAAATATTTTGGAAAAGCAGAGGTTCAGATTGCTATTGAGGTTTTGCAGGCCTGTCTACTATATTTACTGGAGCATTGAGGGTACCCATTCTGCTAGTGTACACTGGTTTGTCTGGCTGTATAAGTCAATTTGACACTTTTGATAACTTTAATAGAGTAGTAAACAGTGCACACTGTAATTTAACTGCTCCTTGAATAGCAGTTTGATCTGTGTGCACTATTTGCCAAAAATTTGGGATGATTACAGTGTTTTCTTCAGCGAGGTGTGTATGTGGGTAAAAGTCTGAAATATGATCATAATGAATGTTGTTTGACAAGTAGAAAAATGTCTGAAGAATGTTTCAGACATCACCTTTTTCTTGTACTATGAAATGTCACAGTTTTTATATGTGATAAAATTACTCCGATCAGACATCGGTAAAGCCTACATTTTGCAGAGATTGCTGAATATCAAAGACTGAGGTTGGATGTTTATATCATTACAAGATTGCATGTACACATCTAATCTGAGACCCCTGAACAAATTGGCATTTTATTAAATGTCATATGCAAACAGGAGAGACCCAGATCAGGTAACTACACTAGAAGCACTCTGGTAAGGATATTCACTGTTTGTCAATCAAAACGCTATAACAAATTTGATACTGCCATCCATAATCGATTCCATCCTTCAGTTATGATGGACCATTCCACTTTCAAAATTCAGCATTTGTAGGGTTAACTTTAACCCATTCCCTGATATTGACGATTTTTGACGATTCTGTAAAAGTCACTTTGTGAAACCATTGTGATAAATAGAGCATTTGCTCCTATAGGAGCAAATGCTCTATTTATCACAATGATTTCAAACTACAAAATTCTAGAATTTTCCTTTTCTCCAGTTAATGCTCCTTTTCGGTAGATTTATTCAAAGAGGTTGGGTCTAAAAATAGCCTATGAGGTAATGGGTTAATCCTGCTAGATAGGTTGACATTTGCAAACAACTTTGATCCAGATGAGACACTGAGTATCTGGGCGTCTCATCAGGAACCATACTGTTTGACACTCGGACAACAGCTTGGAATGTATTGGAAGGAAGCAGAAATTGTTGTACAATGTATATTGGAGTTTAAACATTTTCACTGTTAAATTTTGAGAATAAAATAGCCTATCAGTGTTTTACTATAAAATCCACTCAGTATGAAAGGCTTAAACATGCTAGAGGAGTATGAATGACAAACAGTGCAGACCCTGATCAGAGGGCTCCTCTAGGAACCCTCTGATCTGGGTCTACACTGTTTTCAAATGACAGTTTGTGTGTGTATCCTGCATTCAAAGGGTTAATGCATTCAAAGGGTTAAGGAAACATCATTTTTTTCTGCAGGGTAATAATTAACCCTTACAGTTCTGGACACGAGTCACTAATGTCCTTTGCAAAAAAAAATTAGGCCAAGATGAGAGGATTCCTAGTGTAGCCCTCTCATCATGGTCTGCCCAGTTTGTAATGTTACTCTTTTCTTTAGAAAAATCCTAAAAAAATCACATTAAACTTGAAGCATTGACCTATTTGAATTTTGGAACAGTGTTGTATGGGTTAAGCAAAAGTTTACAAACAGAGATAGGGCTGTCATTTGTCACACTGGGTCTGAAGTGGCTGCGGCTTACCGGTAACTCTTACTCATTATCAAAACATTCTTATTCGCTCCTAATCTTGTCCTTTAATTCTGTATCTTTTGCAATTCATGGTATGGATCCTGATAAAATCTGTAATGTACTCTACATAATCATTGAGATGCAAACTCTTAGAGAGTCAGACTGATTGTGATTTTGAAATCAAGTGAAAAATCTGAATAGTCAGCTGACAAATATTTCGTACAAATGCTGTATCATGTTAAAGGTTGATACGTCAGCATGGAAGTTGACTTACATGGTAAAAAAGTAAATGAAAAATCTGTATCCTTCAAACGACTGATCACTTTTAGTATCTCTTTGTACATGTATTTTGAAATAATTGGATTATTATGAAGTAATTATAAATTTACAATAAGCCTAATATTAAACCTTTCTATCATCAGTATTGATATAAGAATTTGTCACTTCGTGGATTTTAATTTTTGACTACCTGGATTTTGTATATTGGTCAATGAAGGATTTGTTTTGCCATTTGAGAACCTGTATAGTATACCATTAGCAAACAGTAGATCAAAATCTGATGATTATCCTTTAGGAGCTGTCTGATCTGGGTCTACACTGTTTGCACAGGCGTGAAAAGGCGTTTATAGGGGGTTACGGTTTAAATCAGATGCCAAGTTGTTTTGATCCAAATAACAAAACAGGCTGTGAATATACTCGGTAACAACAAAAAAGGTTATCTTCAGCAATGTCAGTCTGTCTCCTTAAGGATGAGAGGGTCCCCTGGTTTTGACTTAGCTGTTAACCAATATGCTTTTGAAGTGTTAGATTTTATCAATGTTGAATAGTAACCATTGTATTGGGAAAACAAAAGTACAAGTGTTTTACATTCGACCCTTTACCTTATGAATATTCATGCAAGAAATAATAAATATGGGAAATTCTGACCATAGAAGAAACTGTAGAATCATATCTATATAATTCCATAAGCAAACAGAGCAGACCCTGATCAGACGCTCCTACATGAGCCGTCTGATCAGGATCTACTCTGTTTATAAAAGTGTCAAAAAGGGTTTCAGTCAGGGAAAGGGTAAAATTAGCTCCCCAAATTCAGAAGTTGAAGATGGTGAAATGTGATATACTGTAATGTGGTCATTCTTTGCAACATTGTTTTATATATTAAACCTTACCATGCTGTGAAAAAAAGAATGTCTGCCGCAGTTTGGATCTGGTGCAATTTTGACTACATGCGATTCGATCAAGATTTTGAGAAACTATTGACTGACTGTCAGTCAGCGTAGATCCTGATGGATTCAAGCTGTTTGCAAATGTGAACCAGTTGTGGATACTGGGATAAGGGGTTAACTTGTTTACTCAAACAAGGGGCCTTTGATAACTGTTGCAAATAGTTTTGACCAAGATGAGAAACAGAAACTCATCTCGTCAGGATTCTAACTATTTTTGGACATGGAAAAAAAGTTGTACCTTGAATATTTTCAGATTACAGTTTTAGGATTTATTTACTTGGTGTTTATTGTTTACCCCATTCCTTCATATAAACGCCTTTTCACGCCTTTTCATGCCTTTTCATGCCTTTGCAAACAGGGTAGATCTACAGAAATGATTTAAAAGAGAACACATTTACGATGATCAAGGGACTCCTTTAATTCTTGAATGTGGGACACGAGTGTACTGTCATTTGCAAGCAGTGTAGACCCAGATCAGAGGGCTTCTAGAGGAGTTTGCAGGGTTTGTCATTCAACATCCTCTAGCAAATCTAAACTCAATCTTCTTACTGAAATGTACACTATATTTAAATGCAGATGGTCAATCCATTTGAAAATTCAAATATTTCTTTTCCTACAGTCAAAGGGTATATATTTGACATTTTCACTGACTATGTAATCCTTCATAACTTATTCAGTTTCCACCCATCCATTTAAATGCTATATAATTAAATCTAGTGACCCATGTAGAGTTTATGGCTCATTTGAACCATTTATTCGACACAAGTACCCAGTAGGCTTTCTTATCCTTGTCATTGGATCATTTCTTGTGCCTTTATCTTGCTATGAATAAAATCGAAATGCAAACCGTGTAGATCCGTATCTGATGCAGAGTAGGCCACTAGCTCGTTAGAATTTGAACATTGATCCATTTTGATTTTGCAATCTTTGCGAACACAGTAACTTATGGGGAGCAGCAAGACTGGAAATCATCTACGAGATAAAGATTCTGGAGAGATTCATAGAATTAGATTCATGGAAATTGATTCTAGAAAGGAATGTTCTGCTACCCTTTAATTTGAAAAATGGACACATTAATAGGTAGTTACATAGAAGTTTTCATTATATATGAGATCTCTAGGCAGAACAATAGCCTTTAATTCTGAAACTGACTTTCACATACAGTGCAGGCCATAATCAGAGGGCTTCTGATAGAGCAAATGAATCCTTTGCCTCAGGGAGACACCTTTTGATGCCTTGCAAACTGGGCTGACCGAGATGAGACAACACCTATAGGAGCCATCAGATCAGGATCTGTTCTGTTTGCTAATGGAATTGTACAGATCTGATTCTACTGTGTTTGGATCTGCTCAATTTCTAAAGGTCAAGTAAAGGTAAAAGTAGGCAGTGATTACATGAACCTCTGGGTGTGTATGACAACAGTGAAAGATACAAGTATTGACCCGGGGTGGGGGTGGGGGTCGGTGTCTGCACTGCTTATCATTTTGAATTATCCTTGAACATCAGGATTAATGTGGAATTGATGACAATACCATAGTATCCAGTATTCTGTCAGATGATCTAGTTAGACTCATTGTTGCTGAACTTCAAACACGGTGACTGATGTAAAACTCTGATTATACAATCAGAGAATCAGTTTTTCTCCAATTCAGAAAAGATAATGAGGTAACAAACATTTGGATCTAGGTTAAACATTTATTGGTGTTTAACTGGGTTTTTTTAACCACACCCTTTCTTGATTGTCAAGCTTAATGTGTACGGCATTCCAAGGGACCACTTACTCAACTGATATAAATGTAAGATTGAAATCTACCCATAACAATCTGGCATGTTAGTGAGAATGAGGGAGCCAAAGGTTATCATTGTTAGCCGTTGCTGGGATTAACCTCTTCTATATGCCTTGATACTTTTCTGATTAACCTTTTTGATACAGGGCTGAGACTTACGGTTGTCTCCATTCATACATGATTTATAGAAATAACTTGTCTTGGTCTGTCTTTAACCTTTTCCCTGTTGAATATTCATGTAAAAAATAATGACATCACGAATATTCTGAATTTTCAAAATGACAGAATTATGTACAAATAACTTTTGCTATTGGTAGAAACTGGTCAGATCTTTTGTAATGTTGTAAGCAAACAGAGCAGACCCAGATCAGACGGCTCCAACAGGAGTCGTCTGATCTTGGTTGTCTACTTTGAGTGGATTATTAGGAACACATTTAAAAATCAAGGACCCCTGACCAAGCAAATTAAGACAATAAATAGGATAGTGAGCGAGTGAAGGTTAGATGGAAAATGAAAAGTTGATTGGAGCTTAGAATCTGCTTTGGCCACCTACATCCTAATACCGTTCATCTCATAGAGGAGCCTTTTGACCCATTTGCAAACAGGGTAGACCCAGATTTGATCAGGCTCTGCTCTACAAAGGCATATAAAGGCATATTGATGGAGTAAAGGGTTAAGCATACACACCCATTTTAAAGACCTCTATGTTAAGCTATTAGGTGATTGCAGTACAGAGATGCTGCTGTAGTACATTGGCAGGTGTTTTATTGGAGGCTTGATTCTGATCACTATCATGGAGATGCTGACTGACATTTGTCTGCCCGCAATAGCTACAGGATGCTGATGGGGTGCTAAATCACTGCTTGGCATTCACACCTGTAGTGATAGGTCATTGGTTTTCATGATTGTTTATTCTTTGAGCTTATATCTAACATTATTTGACACTTTCAAAATTACTTACCTACAGCACTGGCCCCTTAATTCAAAAGTATAGATTAAGCATTGGCAAAAACAGTTGTATGTTTTCATGCTAAAACATTAATGTATCCATAAGAAGCTGCTTGTCAGTAGGTAAGGTTAAGTGTTGGACAACCCATTTCAGACATTGGCTTGCCCAGAATTACTGGACAGCAAGTCTGTTGTGCATGTTTCAAATGTTGTCCAACCTGTCTGACAATGTAATGTCTACTCTGGGTACACAGTTTATCATGGTCTGTTTAGAGAGAGCAAAAAGAACAAAGCTCTCAACATTCTTTGAAAGCAATAATTCATATAACAGGTGTGCAATATACAGCACAAGAATGGAAAATACTATCCATCAACTGTATTAGAACAAGTCAAGGATAGATGGAGCTTTAGCAATTATTAACTCTAACCCTTTAAAAGCTAAATATTCAAAGTGGAATAGCCCATTAGTGTTTAAACATAGAATCCATTCAGTGTGAAAGGCATAAACTAAATAATTTGGAGTGACAGACAGTGCAGACTCTGATCAGAGGGCTCTCTATGAGAAACTATATTTGTATGAAGGGTTCCTTCACACAATTTCAAAACATTTTCACGATTTACAAAACAGTTGGATGCCATAAACTTGATATGAGATATTTTGGGAGTTTCAGCATCGTCTGATTTGTTTTTACAGTAGAAGAATTATTTGGAAGATTAGATAAAACCACAGGAAATCCATGCCTGTCCTCATATTGTGTGATAAGCTTTACAAAACAGTTTGGCTTTAAATGAAACACAGAGTAACTTGGCATTAGGATCTAAAATGTTTGACATTTTGAAAAGAATTTTAAAAAACATTGAAAGAAATGTATACTGGTACATGTATGTAGAGATTGAAGCCAATAGCAAGTTTTGAAGATGAAAGTGATAAATGTTGAAAGGGTTATTGGACAGACATAACGTGGGAGTATTCAGATCTTTGATATGTTACAGACTGGTTTACCTGATTTTATACTCCAATCAGTCACCAAGGCATTTTGAATTTATGTGCTGTTGAGGAAGTTTAACCCATTCAAAGTTGAGTGGTCCATTACTGTTTAATGATAGTCTATTCTCTATGAAAGAATTAAACTTTGCTAGAATGACAAACAGTGCAGATTCTGAGCAGAGCACTCATTTTAGATCCTTCTGATTTGGGTCTACAATGTTTACAAATGACAATTTGCTTGTTTCCCACATTCAAAGGTGTTACAATAGATTAACCCTTTGCTCCGGATATACACCTTTCTATGCCTTTGCAGACAGAGTAGACCCAGATCAGACATAGCTCACAGTTAGGGGGAGGGGTTTACAAAAATATTTTGTTAAAGAAGTGCTTTATGAGCACATCCTGAATGTACTTTCTTGTTTCTTAAACCTTTCCATGTTCAGTATTTATGTAAGAAAAAATTATACGAATATTTATTAGCTGAACATTTGTATTGTAAAAGTTTCAAAGGAATTTTTTGCTTTGACAAAAACTGTAGAATCAGATCTATATAATGACATAAGCAAATAGAGCACACCTTGATCAGATGGCTCCTATAGGAGCTTCTTATCTGGGTCTACTCTTTTTGCAAACATGTGAAAATGCATCTATATTAAGGAATGGGTTAAAATGAAAAATGGTTTACCCTTTCAACATTGAATTTTCAAATGGATTATTCCAATATTTAAAAAGTTCATACTTACCATGAATGTTCATGGATATATTTAGCTTGTCTGTTTCGCAGAAACTAGCAATTGTGATCACTGGGTCTTGGGAGTAGTTGTAAGTTGCAATTGTAGTCATAGTTGTCGGCGGCGGCGGAGTGCACAAACTTTAATGGAGCTCATTACTCGAAAAGTATAAGGGGTATCAACATGAAACTTCATAGGTGGGTAGATCTTCATAAGAACCATAACTCTTGATTTCAAATTTTGGAGTTGTGGCCCTTTATTTTTTCCAAAAGTTTCAATTTAGCTGGACAAGGACCAAATCAGACAAGCGTTGGCGCTGCACGCAGCTCTTATTTTAAGAAGAACTGTAGATATGACAAGAATTGCAGTCTCTGATGAGAGGACTCCTCTAGGAACCCTTTCATCTGGGTCCATGCTTATAAAGCTTTGTAGTCGAGTCTGAGTTTGTTCTCAAGTTTTTGATTGGTCAGATTTGAGCCTTAAAAAATGGCTCAGACTCAACTAAAAAGTTTTATAAGCATGGAACCTGGTTCTACAGTGTATGCAAAGGACATTTATATAATGACCTATGTTTATGTCTCACACTGAAATTGTTAATAAATTTGAATGTGTATTTTGGTAACTATTCTGTCTGGATATAAGTGCCAATAAATGACTCACATTTGGCACTGTGTTGTGAAAGCAGCAGTTTGAGTGGGTTGAGATTGATTAACCCTTTCCCTGTTCTAAATTTATTACAAATTTCTGTACTTACTGAATATTCATGGAAAATAGTCATAATGAAATATGGAAGATGGAACATTGTAGCCGTTTTAGAAACTAATGAAACAGGTATTTCAAATTCCATTAGCAAACAGAGCAGACCCTGATCTGGCAGCTCCTATAGGAGCCACCTGATCTGGGTCTACTCTGTTTGCAAATGTGTGAAATGGCATTTATATGAGGGAAAGGGTTTACTCATTGCAATGAAACAGTTCAGAGACAGAGCAATGTGAGCTCAAATACAGTTTTACTATCTGAAGCATTCATTTCTAGGTCATAAGCAAATGTCTTCTTTTTACCTGATCCAGTTTTTGTTCTGTAGCTGTCCTGTCTCTGAGAATGTGGTAAGCATTGATCATAGACTGGTAATCATGTTTGGCAGCTATTCTAGAAGTAACAGAATTGGAGCCAGTCTAATACCTGAGCTAACTTCAGTAGCAGTGATGTACCCCAGATAGGTATGGCTGGTATGTGGGTAATATTGGCTCTCAAACAATATAACGAACCTACACACAAGCAGGCTAACATACCTACACAAAATATCTTCCTTTCCATTTCTGAAGATATTGTTTGTGTCAAAGTCATTGTCTGTCTTATGTATGGCAATATGAGTGCTGTATCTAGAACATCAATGTCCCACTTTCAAATATTTTGTTTCTAGATGCCAAATAACTAGCACTTATGTTTTTGATCTGAGCAGTTGATGATGGTGACTTTGCTATTGTTTGATACTCTGAAGGACACACAGTTCTTGTAACCTCTCTCCTCAGAAGTTACATGCAGACACTGGCAATGAAATGTTTTCTTGCATGAAGCCAAAAAGTTGTCATGTCTGTGCTGTTTATAGGCTTGAATTATTATTTTTAAAACATTGCTGAAAATCCTAAGACTGACGTCTAAGAAAAAGAAACTAAATTTGTTTGAGATCATTAACACTTATAGACAAAATTAGTACCATGGAAATATTATTAACCCCTTTGAATGCTGAATTTTTGAAAGTGGAATGGCCCAGCATTGGTTAACAATGAGAGTCCATTCAGCAGTTATGAGACATGAAACCTCTCAGAACTGTTATTTTTTCACTCTGAGACTATTAATTTTGTTGAAAATGGAAAAGTTTTTAATTGTTCAAATGTACATTGGAGCACTTGTAGTTACATGTTGGCTTTTAAATTTAAACCTCTGCATGTGAAGTAATTGCCTGCTTAGAATTCTAAAAGTTTCTCCTGTTAAATTATTCTTCAGAAATTTTGTCATCATATTAAACTGTTTGAAATTAGATGAGATGCTATCAGTAACAGCTTCTCTTTATAAAAACTGAGTAAATGAATATTCATGATGTCTTTTTTTCTTACATGAATATTCAACAGGGAAAGAGTTAATTGCCTAGAGTAATTGCCCTGATCATGACTCATTTATCTCGGCATGGCTCATTTGAAGAATAACACCGTTTTATTTGCATGTTAATCGACTAAGAGATTTACACCTTTCATTTGGATGTTCTAGCAAATTACATGTGAATTAAGACAATACATAAAGGCAATTATCATAATAGTTTTAGCCCAGTAAAAATGACATGAGTCCACATTTTGCAAACTACAGCCAAATCAGTGATGATCTTTGCATATAGAATGGATTCTTCAGTCCCATCTGGATTTATATGGAACAGGAAACTGAGTATTTTGTTTAACCCTTTACTCTCAGAATAAATGTATGTATTAATTAGGGTAACATTCTTGATGGCATAAGAACAAGAAAAGTTTTGGCCATTTATAGTAGAATCAGCCATTCATTTATTGAACATAGCAGGTGATTGCTTAATGCAGGGCAAGAGTAATGCAAAAAGCTCGTGATGGAGCTTTCTGCGTTAGCTTTGAGAGCAGACCTTGATGAGATGGCTCCTACAGAAGGAATACTAATTAACTAAATTTTTCATAATGGTATATGAACAAGAGTATTGTTGGCCATGACAGAAACTGTAAAATTTCATGAGCAAACAATGCAGACCCTGATCAAACAGCTCTTATAGGAGCTACCTGATTTGAGTCTTGTCATTTTATAAAGACAATAAACCCTCAAATTGCGGGAACTGAGTATACCTTTGCAAACAGTGTAAGGCCAGATCAAAGGCTCCTTACAGTCCTTAGGAAGCCCTTTTGATCAATTCTTCATTCACTGTTTATCCTGAAATAATTTTTTTTCAGTGTTAAAATTTGATACAAATTTTTGTACATGTAGTATTCAGAAAGAGGGTCCAGTTTCCATCATATTAATGCCTCTTCACACATTTGCAAACAGGATAGACCTAGATCAGATGGCTCCTCATGGAGCAATCTGATCAGGGTCTGCTCTGATTGCTTATGACATAACACAGATCTGATTCTACAGTTTCTGCCTTGATAAAACAATGATCCTTTCTTCAGTGGTCATTACATAAATGCAGTTAATGAAATTGATCAAAAATTCATGAAGAAAAGGGTCAAGGTCAACCCTTAAAATGTGGGTAACAAGTCTCTAAAATTTCCTTTGCAAATTGTAGACCCAAATGAGAGGGTTCTAGAGGAGCTCTCTCTTCAGGGTCTGCACTGTAAATGTCATTTTACACTTTTCTTAGAAAAATCCATAAATATTCACCGTAAGCTTGACCTGTTTGAATTTTTGAATATACATGTATAGTCCATTAATTTTTTTAAAAATTCAACATAGTAAGGGTTAAGGGTTAAGGGTTGAAAGGCATACCTATGAGGTAAATGATTAATAATGTAAGATAATGGGAGCATGTGTATGATGGGTTTGAGGAACAAACCTCCATCATTGTTACATGTAACTTTTTGTTGTTTGTAGTTACACATGTCATATACTTGCATAAACCATGAAGTCGTTTATCATCATGCATGCCTAGTATATGCCATTCAGACAGATCTGGATATTTTTGGATGGTATAATGTTATGTACTATAGTTATAAGGTTGGTTATAACTATTGATAATACATAAGCACTCTTGTCTAGTACTTACACAGGTACTTACAGTTAGATATATACTTCTCTGCTACATACATGTATAATCCTTCAGTCAGCAGAATACATAAGTAAAGTGAAGAATACGTTATGTCCATATTCCGATAAATAGACAATGTTATTGTAATTGTACCTTTACTTCATGAATATTCATGCAAGAAAAATGATGTCATGAATATTTATAAACAGAATTTTTATAATGGCACTATGAACAAGGGAATTTGTTATCATGACAGAGACTATAGAATCAGATCTGTATTTTTCCCTAAGCAAATAGTGCAGACCTTGATCACAGAACTCCTATACAAGTCGTCTGATCTGGGTCAACTGTAGGCATAAAAAGGTGTGCAGTATTTATTGTGTAAGGGGGTTAACCCTTTACTTGTTCAATATTCATATAAGAAATTATGAAATCAGGAATATTTATGGGCTTATAAAAAATAAGTTGAGATGTTCAGGGTAATGGTTTGCTTTGACGACGATTGTACGATTAGATCTGTATCATATCATAAGCAAACAGAGCTGTCCGATTTGGGTCTACTCTGTTTTCCAAGGCATGAAAAGCGTTTATATGAGGGAAAGGGTTAACTAGGGTCAGACAATAAATGTCACTGTAATGGTATTTTAACATTGGGTTAATTACCCTAATTTCTTTAAGTAATCAGGCAGATCATCTTGGGCAAATAACACAGACCCAGATCAAACTGCTCTTAAAAGAGGAGTTTGTTTACACTCTGTGCTACTATTGCAGTCTAATTTAAAAGTAATCCAAACAGTGTAGAATTGACCCATTCAACTTTACAAACTGGTAGGTCTACTCTGTTTGCTAATGCATAAACTGTGTGTGTCATGATCAGGTAAAGGGTATAGATCATAATTATGTAGTACCCATCTACTGCAAAACACATGTTACCTCCTTCAATAGACTTAGTAGAGGTTACTTTATTGAACCCTTTCCTTCATGAATGTCTATACAAGAAGTCTATACAAGTGTGACTTCATAGCCTGAATGCGTTTCAGAATCTGTAAAATCATATCTTTATCATCCCATAAGTATACAGAGTAAACCCTGATCAGATGCCTCCTACAGCAGCCATTTGATCTGGGTCGTCTGTGTTTGTGAAGGTGCCAAAAGTCGTATGTATGAGGGAAAGGGTTAATAATAAAAACAGAAGTGATCAGAGTGTCGAAGAGTTTTGAGTTACTTGATCTATCATCCAGATGCAAAGTGTTAGTCAGGATGATCACTGATTTGCCCAGTTGCATGCAGATATTTGTGCATGAGAGATGATGTGTATGTATTGTTTGGCAACCTGTTATGTTGTGTGGTACACTCATCATACATACCTGCAAGTAAATGGTGGTTACATTTCTAGATGAGATCTACCGATAAGTCCTGTAGGCTGCATATTATACAGCAAGACCTCTCTACAGGAGCAACCTAATAAATTACCATGGCTCCTTTAATTAAAAGCAGGTGACTGCTTAATGCAAAATGAAAGTAAGGGGTCTGATCAGTGTCTGATCTGTTTACTTAAGAAATAATGTAGGTCCAGAGATTTAGATAGGATCTTTACTGATCTATCAAAATGGGAGAGGCGATTCTAATGAGTTGCAGCAAGATTTGGAGAAATAAAAGATTTTCTAAATTAAAGCTTCTTATCTATAGGCCTGAGATCTGATTCTACAGTTTCTGCCATGTAAAATGACCCTTGTTCATAATGCCAGTATTAATGCAGTAAAACCTCTCTATAACGGCCACTAAATTGTGTTAATTAGTTGGTATTAAGGGCAGGTGGCTGCTTAAAGCAAGGTGAAAGTAAAACAGAATGCTCCTATAGGAGCGTTCTGTTTTACTTTCACCTTGCTTTAAGCAACCACCTGCCTTTAACACAAAATACTTGGTGTAATTTAGTGTCCGTTATAGAGGTTTTACTGTATTCATATTTCTTACATGCTTATTCATGATGTCAAGGGTTAAATGTAGTGTTTTGTTTATTATTATGTGCACCTAGATTTTGGCTTAGGAATTCTTCTTCTTCTTTCATTGCATCTCTTTATTCCCCTACTTCTAAAGGGGGAGATGCAGTTTACCCTTGTTTGTTTATCCCTTTTACTGTACACAACTATGAGTTTTGCCTTTAGAAAATATGTCAATACATGGTGGAGGGTGTACAGTAAAATCCCTCTATTTCAAGTTAGTACCAGTGCAGGTCTTTATAACAGGTCACAACTTAATGCAACGTGAAAGTCATACAGAAAGCTCCCAAGGAGCTTTCTGTATGACTTTCATGTTGCATTAAGCTGCCACCTGCCTAAAATATCTGAATTGTCTGGTTAAGAGGTTTTTTTGCTCAATTGCAGTCTCTGATGATGCTGAACATTGTAGTAGACCCAGATAAGAGAGATGATGCCGGGTATAATATACACACTGTATAACCCCAAGAACTCCTTTTCTCATCACATGGCTCATATGTAAGAATATGAGATGTTATCAGAGGTGTATGTAATGGCATACAGCCCATCATTGGCATGTGTCTGGGGAAAGCAATTTGTACTACATATGTAATAATTATCTTCCCCATTGTCTACTTGCAGAGGAGGAGCACCAACATATGATAGGTTTGCCACACCCAATATAGGATCCTATCAGAGCCCAGCTGGAGCCCCTGGTGGTGGACAAGGAAGTCAGGTGAGCTGAGCTTGGAATCCCCTAAAACATACATACATGTTACTTCAGACTTAAAACTGGAGGATGTTCTCAAAAACATCGCATCACTTCCCAGGATCTGGTAGAAATTGGAAACTAGCAAACTTGTTTGATATAGCTATTAACCCTTTACTCTATAAATACACCTTTCTACCCCTTTGCAAACAAAGTAGACCTAGATTAGATGGTTCCTATAGGAGCTGTCTGATTAGAGTCTGCTTTGTTTGCTTATGAAATAATATAGATATGATTCTACAGTTTCTGCCATGGTAAAAAGATCTTTTGTTCATATTGCCATTATAAAACTACAGTAAAAATAAAATTCATATATTCATTATTTCTTAATAAATATTCATGGAGTAAGGGTTAAGTCTCAGTTTAAAGTATCACTGATTTCACTCATTGGGCAAAACTTGGCACTCTGTCTTTGTTGTTTGACAGGATCCACCAAAATCAGAATCAAATGAATAAGACAAGAAAAATTACAGTATTTTTAACCCTTTGCCTCACTGGCAAACAGCTTGGATCCAGATAAGATGCTGAATAACTCGGCGTCTTATCAGCATCCAAGCTGTTTGACTTTCTGTCAATAGTTTCTGAAATGCTTGATCGAATCGGACGTATTCAGATCCAACTATAAGCAGTTTGTATTTTTTCACAGCGGTGTAAAGGTTAGGATGGTGGTACAGCAATTTTTACGCTTTCCTTCATATAGATGCTGTCTCATGCATTTGCAAACTGAGTAGACTCAGATCAGACGACTCCTATAGGACCATCTGATTAGGGTCTGCTCCGTTTGTTAGTCAGTGAAATTTGATAGTTCTGGTTCTTTACTTTCTAAAATTGCTACAATGTTCCTCGTTCCATATTTCATTTTCACTTTTTTTGTGCATGAATATTCAGTAGGTATTGACATTTGAAATAAACATAGAACAGGGAAAGGGTTAACTACTTATAGGTCCAGTCTCTCTGTTGTAAGTGATTTTTATACTCCTGCAAGCAATGTTGGAGATGGGTGTACTGGAATCACCCGGTCAGTCAGGCAGTTGGTCGGTCGGTCATATAGTCAGTCCGTCCATCATCATTCGAACATTGGTAGCTCATATGGTGAACTCCTTCAATTTGAAAGGTATTGAATTTGGCATACCCACTAATAGTAGATGTGCAAGATGCAATTTTCATGTGTTTAGCGTGGGCCGATTACATGAACTTTGGGTAAGTTTTGTAATTTTGGCATGAAACATGAGTAGTTGGTGTCACAAACTTCTCCTTCAATTTGAAAATTATTGAAATACATAATGAACACGAATAGTAGATGTGCGAGATGCAATTTTATGTGTTGAGCGCCAGCCATTGCAGAATTATCTCGCCTTGAACATTAGTATTTTTAACTCCATTTATTTTTCAAAGAAAAATATACAAGCTATTGTAATCCCAGCGTCCAAGTTGTCATCATTATCAATGTTGTCGTCCTGAGATTTTAATGTTGGCTATTACTACTTTACTTTTCATGCAAATATTATGGACTTTCACACACTTGTTCACCATCACAAGGGCTACAATTGAACAAATGAGCTTTGGCACCCGCATGCAGTGCTCTTGTGTTTGTGATCAAGGCTGCCATGCCAGAGTATTCATCACCTTTTGTGATAGTTCTAGTTTCAACAACTGTCTTCAATTTGTTTTTCAGAATTACAATGCAGCGCCTAAGCCTTTTGGTGCCAGTAAGCCAGCTCCATACTCCCCTGCCACAGACAACCTCGCTCACCAAACACAGAACCTCAACCTCAAGTGAGTCACTTACCACTCAGCACTGAGCAGTGAAATGTTGAACTTTAAAGCTCCCTTCAATAACCACACAAAAGAAGTCCGGTTCTGGGTCATTAAACAGATGTTCCATACATATGCTTTTTTATACCTTTGCAAACAGAGTTGATCCAGGTCAGATTGCTCTGTAGAAGCCCTCTGATCAGGGTCTGCTCTGTTTGTTTATGAAATAAAAAAGATAGGATTCTACAGTGTCTGCATTGACCAGAAAGACTTATGTTGGCCAAAGTTGAAGAGTCAGATCTATATCATGTCAAATGCAAACCGAGCAGACCCTGATCAGACAGCTCTTATCAGAGCCATCTGATCTGGGTCTTGCTTGAAAAGGAATTTATATTAGGGAAAGAGTTAAAAGATGCCCATTTCATTCAATAAATCATTCATTCATTAAAGCAGAATGGGAGTGCCTGTTGTATTTTTCTGCATTAAACTGACACCTGCTTTAAAACTGCCCATGTTCATTCATTCAGGATGGGAACATTAAGTCTTGCGGAAGCAGCCATCTACTTTACAAGTGGCCATGCTCAGTTTTTAAGTGGCCATTGTAGAAGATTCTCTACTTGCTCTTAACCCTTTCCCTATTGCATATTCATGTAAGAAATAATGACAGTGTGAATATTTGTTGGCTGGAATTTTATAATGGCATAATGTACACAGGATGTTTTGGTATTGGTAGAAACTAGTCAGATCTATTATAATTTCATAAGCAAATGGAGCAGACCCTATTCAGAGGGCTCCTACAGGAGCCTTCTGATCCGAGTCTTCTCTGTTTGCAAAGGCATGAAAAGGCGTTTGTGTGAAGGAAAGGGTTAAACTTAATCCATAAATACGTTTTACTCTTAAGCCATAACATGTGTAGAAATTTTCTTGTCCAGAATTGTTGAAGGTTTGTTATTGTGTGTTTCTCTTGCTATTTTTTCATAGCCAGCCCCCTAACTACTCCAAATATGCTGAAATAGATGATAAACCAGGACCAGTGTCACATCAGTCGAGGTCTTTTAAGTTTTTGTCAGATACCTTGGAGAGTGGGCAAGGTAAGCTATAGGTTATTTTCATGTTAACAGTTATTTGCAGAATGATTTCTATCTACAAATTTTGGTCTGCTTCAATTCCCCAAAAAGTGATTTACTTCTATTTTTTTTCAAGAACATTGTCACCTACAGTAGAACCCCTCAAATGCGACCACTTAATAAATAAACAGGTGTCTTTATAAGCAGGTAGTTGCTTAATGCAGGGCAAAAGTAATGCAGAAAGCTCCTGCTTTCTGCATTACTTTTGTCCTGCATTAAGCTACCACCTGCATCTAGCACCCAGAATTATACCTCTTTTAGGTGGTTGCATTAGCGGGGTTTTACTGTAGTATCAAACATGAGGAAATCTAAACTACACTTGTACCGTAACCGGTATTGTCCTGAGTAGTTTGACACCCAAACTCCCATGTCCATGGGCTTGTAAAACTAAATAAGTCAATTTGTGTCCAATTTTATTATTGTTTAAAATTAGACTGACATTTTGTGCTTTCATGAGCAGTTTGAACTACTTACCTAAGTTTGTCTGTCTGAACTCCAAATATAATTAGTGTACACGGACATATTATTTTAAGGACTATGGCCTTTTACAAAAGGATGTTTCAGGGGTAAAAATTTATTTTGCATCACTTGAAATACAAACACATAGCAATGTCATTGGCCCTTTAATCTTTGAATATAATAATTATATGATTTAAGAAATAATAACATCGTGAATATTAAATTATTGATTAGATTTTTTAAATGTTTACCAAAGTAGAAATTGTAGAATCAGATCTATATTATGTCATGAGCAAACATTGCAGACCCTGATCAGGTGGCTCTTACAGGAGCAATCTGATCTGGTTCTACTCTTTTCGCAAAGTTGTTAATGGGTGTATTTATTGAGAAAAGGGTAATCATTACTTATGACATACCCATCTTCAGCTGGAAAAAACATAATTTACATAGATATTAGGACACTCCCTCTCCATTGGTATATACAACTGAATAAGTCAATTTGGCAAAGTTTTAAATGAAATTAATGGAGAAGCAAATACTATAGACTCTGATGAAACTATTCCAACCGAAACAGTTTGATCTGGCTCAGCACTGTTTGCAATTTTCAGATATTTAGGGAAGTTACAGTCAGATTGATATTAGATCATGCATGAATGTATATGTAGAACTTTGCCCTAGCCAGTATCTTCCAGATCCCCCAGCAGCACTGCGACCTACCGTTGACCTGCGTCGAAGTCCGTCACCGAACTCTGGTGTCAACAAACAGTTCAATTCACCTGCGTCTCTTTACTCCACCTCTAATGTTGTAAAACAACAAAATCTAGTGAGATCCGAAGACACTTCCTCAGGGTAATGATAAACAATGTATATGAGTTAATTTGAATAGTTCTTGTTATGTATTTGTGTCCAGAGAAAGTTGCATACATTTTGGGGGCTGACTTTTTGTTAACTTTAGAAGTAAGCTAATTATAATGGTATAGACTTCCTGGACACAATTACAAAACTGTAACTGTTGAACTATGTTACAATGTTTTAGTCATATCCTGCTTCTTAAATGGACAATTTATTTCGTTTCTAAGAGATTATTCAATGTTCTTTGAATAACATTGCAAAGAGGTCCACAGGAATTGTTATTGACATTTGGATATTGATAGATCAAAGAAATTACAGTCTTAATGATTATTATGCTTTCTTTAACCCTTTAATTCCGTAGAGACTCTTTCTGGTGCCTTTGTAAACCAAGTAGACCAAGATCAGATGGCTCCTGTTGGAATCCTCTGACCAGGGTCTATTCTGTTTGCTTTTGTCAATTTGAAATACTATATATCTATTTCTACAGTTTCTTCTGTGATAATATCCTTGTTCATTATTACACCATTATAAATATACAGATTATTAATATTCATACAGTTATTTCTAACATGAATATTCATGGAGTAAAGGGTTATGCATAATGCAGACAAACATTAAGATCTTGTTGCTGCCTTGTTTTGCATATTACATATTATATCAGAGCTACGGTTAATGGTGCATACCCAAATATTACAATCGATATTTCTCCACCAAATCCTATACAGTGACCACTCTTTAGAATCGTCTCTTCAAGACCATTCTAAAGAGTGGTCATAGTATAGGGTGGAGAAATTTAAATGGAGAAATAATTTAAGGAGCTATTGTTGAAAATATTTAAATTTATGCACCTTATCTGGACCCCTGCTGTATGTATGAATCTATGGATGGTAGCACTTGAAAACTTTAATTTAGAAATTTCACTCTTGGAATGGAACAGCCAAATTTATTGTCCATTAGAAATGTAGGAATGACAAGCTATCAATTGATTTTACTTATTTCTTAACTGAACATTAAACCATATTACAGCACCACCCCAAGAGCAGTCCTCCGCTCCCCCACCATGGCAGAGGTACAGTGGAGTTATCCCCCTATATCTTGCATCGTGTTAGATTGATCTGCCCCTGGCTAGTTTGTTGTTCTTAAATAGGGAACTGCATTTCTACTACTGAGACTATTTTTTGTGAAGAAAAAGTGTGTTTTATGCATGAATTGTTAGAACAGATTAGTTCATCTTTGTGGTAAAAATTGACTTATGTTCTTTGACAATAACAAAAATAAATTATTGTACAAGCATGTCATATTTTAAAAGACATTACTGGTGAAAATGTATAAACGTTTTTAATCATTTCAGTGAGAATCATTGCTTTCCTATCATGCAGTGAATGGTTTAAGGAGAAAATTCTGTAAACTGTTGAGGTTTTCTTCCTAGTAGTAGCCAAGCGGTCCATTTATCTATCATTCTGTACATTTATCTGCCTATCATTATGTACATGTATTTGTCTATCATTCTGTACATGTATCTGTCTATCCTCAATATACTGCTCATCTGTCACTTCTGCCTAGTTCTAAGTAAATGTAGCAGTAGATACTGTATATATAGATACATGTATTTACCCTCAATATTCTGACACCATTATCCACTCTTTCATTTTTGTGACTTTAGATTACATGACATGTAGATGACATCATAGCAAATAGTACATACCCTGATCAAACTTCTCCTTCTTGAGCAGTTTGATCTGGGTCTGCATGGTTTGCCTAATTTTTGTCTTAATACTTAGGGTAATTAATTAGGGCACCTGTCTCTAAGAAATTCTCAATTTCCATTTTTGCTAGATAGAAGTTATTATAGAATAAAAATATATACATTATGTGTATTGTAGGTATAGACTTTATGGTACTACATGTATATTGTTAGTTAGAGAATTTTTTATCTGGTTGTTCATTAGGTAAAGATTGTTGTTGCTAAATATTAACCAGTAAGTTGAATATTGAACAATTGAAGACTTTCTGAACTTTTGTATCTAGAAATCACAAACTGCACACTAACTATTGCCATGAGCATGCATGGACATTCTACATTCATTGGTTCTGTTTGAAGATCTTGCGCTTTTGTGATTGGGTGTTGTTAACCCTTCTTCATATAAATGCTTTTCACACATTTGCAAACAGAGTAGACCCAGATTAGATAGCTCCTGTTGGCGCCATCTGGGGCTTATTATACCCCGCAAACTAGTTTGATTGTTTTTAGTCTGTTTGTCTGTTGGTTTGTTCCCAACCTTAATGTTGGTGATAATTGTGTAGCCATTGCACATAATTACTTCAAACTTAGCATGCATGTGCAACTTATGGAGTCGAACATTTTTAAGAGTGACTTATTACGGTCAAGGTCATACATCAAGGTCATATGTCATATTGGGGGCATAGTGTTTCACAAACACATCTCGTTTTTTGTCAGTAGTATATAAAGGGAAAATGTAATGGAATCCAGACTTAAAAAATTATCAGTTGGCTCAATTCTCTTTTGCAAATATAAATCATAGTATACCTTTATTACTTTAAGAATTTGGACAGATAACCTATGTAAATAGTTCAGACCCAGATAAAACTGATCCTGAAGGAGCAGTTTGATCTGGGTCTTCACTATTGCTACTATGTTAGTCAAATTTATAGTTATAAAAAATAGTGCTAAATTGACTTGTTCAGCTTTACAAACTGGTGAAGAGGGAAGAATAAAGGAATTAATGCGAAATGATACATAATGAAGGTGAACTAACAGCCCAGCATTGAATGAGACAATGTAGATACTATACTTTTCTCCATGTACACATGTATGTTTGTACTTTAGCATGCCATAATGATTTAACCCTTTACCTCATGAATATTTATAAAAGAATTCATGCCTTCATGAATATTCATTTAATTAATTTTGATAATGGCAAGTGAACAAAGGAATTTTTGGCCATGGCAGAGAATTTAGAATCAGCTCTATATTTATTCATAAGCAAACAGAGCAGTCCTTGATCAGATATATCCTATCCTACAGGAAGCATCTGATCAGATTCTACTCTATTTGCAAAGACATTAAAAGATCTATCCATGAGGAAAAGGGATCAAACCTGCTTTTCTTCATTAAATCTTTTGCAGAAAGTCAGTCTGTAGATTATATAGTTGCTTTGAATGTTAAAGTAATACAGGTGGCCAAGAACATTTATTTGAACATAATGTAATTGACAATGAGGGAAATGGAAACAATTATAATGTTAGATTTAAATAAAAGAATGTTGAAGAGCAGGTGATTGATCAGTTATGTAACATTCTACACCCCAATTAGTCATGGCAAATGAGTAGGGAGATGTGTGTTTGAAAAAAAGGAACATTGCTGAATCTTTGAGGAGAAAAGTCAGTGAAAATGTCTGTTTGATGCAATACCTCATTTATATAACAAAGTTGGAAATAATCCTCTACTCTTATAAAAGCATTTAATTGTGTACTTCCAGCAATTGGTGTATTTCAATTCTTTAGTCGGCCATTTAGTTTTAGGTGTATAAGCCTTTCTGTTTGATCATGCATTTCTTGTACTAATTATTTGCCATGACGACTTTGTATTTGAACCACCTGCATGTATTTTCGTATTGTTTTTGCATGTTCTTTACAGACCAGGAGGTGAGGCAGAGGAAGAGATCAAGTATGATGCTCAGGGTAAACGCGTTTACCGCCCATCCGAAACATTTAAACTAATACAGGAACAAGAAAACGAACCTGAGAAACAGGAAAAACCATTAGAACCCAAACAAACTCGCACCATAAAAGCTCTTGAGAAACAACTTGGGTAATGACTTCTTGCTATATTTGCTTTCTTCATTAATGGAAACCTTTAATTGGTTACTAAATTAGGTATTATAATTAATAGTAGGTTTGAAATATGTTGGGTAGTACTTGCAGAACTGTAAATGCTTCTTTTGTATACACAGAAAGCCATAACATCCAGCTTACATTGTAGTGTCTAATAATCTAAGTGAACTTTTCTAATCGTCAAAACCAGTACAGTAAAACCTGGCTACTGGGACCATAAAAAGTAGGTCTAATTCTGTGTTTTAACCCATTCCCTCATAATGAAACATTTTGACACCTCTGTAAAAATCACTTCATTAAACCATTGTGATAAATATTTATCACAGTGGTTTCAAAACTACACTATTTTAAAATGCTCCCTTTCTCTAGTAAATGCTCCTTTCCAAATTTATTCAAAAGGTTGGGTCTAAAACTAGCCTATGAGGGAATGGGTTAAGGCAGGTGGTAGCTTAATGCAAGGTGAAAGTTATGCAGAAAGCTCTTAGGCTTCTAAGCTTTCTGCATAACTTTCATCCTGCACCTGCTCTTATCGACCTCAATATTTATTCATTACATAGCTATACAGGCAAGTTATTCTGTATGAAATATGCTCTGGGTTTTGTGGTTTATTTCAGACCACTGTAATACTGGTGTGAGATATCTTATGCTTGTGATTTTATGTTTTATTGACACTATATTATGTAAAATCTTAACATTCAATTTGTTTGTGAATTTGGCAGTCTCTTGAAACATGAACTGAGCATACATAAATAATGCACTTTAGCTTTATGAAGTACTATTAACTCTTTTCCTGTGAATGGCTACATCACTGACAATTTTTAAAAAGAAAGCTACAATGATGAGTACTGTAAAACCTTTCTTAACTGGCCATCCAAAAGAGTTCTAATTATAGATCTGTTAGGTAGGTGATAGCTTAATGTAGGTCAAAATTGATGCAGAAAGTTCCTACAGGAGCTTTCTTGATTACTTTTTTCCTGCTTTAAGCAGCCACCTGCTTTTTAACACTCGTTTGTTAGGTGCTATTGTACATTTAACTGAGCACCAAAGCTGTATATCACTTGCACAATGGTTTAGAAAATGAGAATTAGATGTTTAACAATGCAACCGATGAGATTTTAACAAAATAAATCACAGCAGGACATAGATTGAGTTGCAGCAACGTTAAAAGGCACTTTCAGTTATTTTGCATTTAGTGTATACATTATCAGTTTTTTTCACCACAAGATATATAATGAGCCGTGCAATGTAAACCAGTATGAAGCGTAAACTCCAAACTTCTTGTGGTGTCACCTGATATTTATGGAATCTCCATCCTTATGGGTTAAGTTTTAATAATATTTGCATGTAGTGGGAAAAGTGAAATGAAATTGAAGTCCGATTTTCCGTTCTCATTGACATCTTTTAAGGTATAGAACAATTCTTAACCCTTTTAGTCCATATTTATACCTTTTTATACCTTTGCAAACAGAGTAGACCCTGGTCAGGTAGCTCCAGTAGGAGTCGCATGAAAGGGTCTGTTATGTTTGCTAATGTAATGATAATTATAGATCTTTTTCTACAGTTTCTGCCATTACTAAATATTCTTATGTTCATAATACAGATTGAATTGACAGCATTAAAAATCCAAGTGCCTTTTAGCTTGTTGTAGGGGTGTGCAATTTTGCATGTATTTAATCAGTTTAAAAAAGGACAGTACCTGTTGAATATCTGATATCTTTCTCTGCACTCTTTACTAACCCTTTACCTTATGAATTTTCATCAAGACAGTCATAAAAGATGTATGAATATTAATTAGCTGAATTTGAATAATGGCATCATAAACAATGGACTTTTGACCATTGCAGAAACTAGAATTGCATCTATATTATTTTATAAGCAAACAGAGCAGACCCTGATCAGACAGTTCTTACATGAGTAATCTGATCAGGGTCTACTTTGTTTCCAAAGGCATTAAAAGGCATATCTATGAGGTAAAGTTCTGTTTTGATATGCATGGTTTGATCAGAAAACTTCAATGAACAGTGTTAAACCTTATCCCGCCAACTGCAATCTGACTTGCAGTTGCAAATAGCTTGGATACAGATAAGACGCTGAGTACCTCCGAGTCTCATCATGATCCGAGCTGTTTGACATTCGCCTAGTAGTTTCTGAGAAGCTGGTGGAATTGCTCAAAGTTATACCAGATTCAAGTTTGAGCAGACTTAATTTTTTTCACAGCGAGGAATGGGTTGTTACAGGGACCTGAATTGTCCTACCTACTTTAAGAGTTGAAACAGGCAGATATTTCAAACCCTTTATCTGCTTTCAAAAGATCATTAATGAAATAAAATTAAGAATGATGCAGTGCCTGAAGGTGTGATTTTCCTGTCTAGGATACATTGTTTTATTCTAGGTATAATCAATTTCCTGTCCATTGTTCAGTTATTATTTGCCATGTCATGTTATTGGAATCGTCGGTGTCATCAAAATCAGGTGGTAACATAATGCAGATTGAAAACAAAGCAAAAAGCTCATTTCAAAGCATTTCGCACTACTTTTGGCATACCGGTACATACAACTACCAATGTTCTATAGAGACTGGTATACTTTATTTAAGATGTGGCAACAGAGAAATTTAATTGTATGTCTCTTTAGTCCAAGGATATTCATGGAAGAAATAATGACAACATTAATAGTAAATTACTAATTTTTGATTGGCAAATTAGCACTGGATTTTTTTGGCCACAGCAGAAACAGTAGATCAGATTTATTTTGTTGCATAAGCAAACACAGCAAACCCTGATTAGGTCACTTCTACAGGGGCCATCTGATTAGGGTCAACTCTGTTTGCAATTGCGTTAAAAGGCGTAAATATGGAATAAAGGGGTATAAATGTATCGTTGACCAATTACAGTAGCCAAAATGGATTGGATAATACAGAGACACACAGGGCGTACCCAGTTGGGGGTGAGGCTGTGGCCTACTACCCCTCAGAAACATATCAGCTTGTACTCCAGCGTGAACACCGTCCATACAAAGCTGAGGTTCATGTCCCTGAACAGTCTCAGAGTTTCGTTCAGTTAGAGAAAATGTTTGGGTAATCCAGTGTGAACTGAGCCTTGTAGATTTGCTAAATTGGCGGCATTCCCAAGGGAAATAACCCTGCCTTTCATATTTACTAAGAGCAAATAACTCCAGTGTTATTTTCATGATAGATAACTCTTGTTGTGTAGAATATGCTTTCTTCTCTTTGCTTTACAGGAATGAGTCAGATCAAACATTTGACATGTAGACATCTTAGATAAGCTAAGAACACATCCTTTAAGCCTTACAATGCTGAAATTTTAAATGGACTATTTCAAAATTCAAACAGGTCAAGCTTATGATGAATATTTAGGGATTTTTCAAAAGAAAAGTGAAATATGACAAACAGTACAGACCCTGATGAGTTAGCTCCTCCAGGAGCCCTCTCATCTGGGTCTACACTGTTTGCAAAGGACATGAGTGACTCATGTACCACACTGTAAGGGTTTACCCTTTTCTCCATAAATATGCCTTTCTACGCCTTTGCAGACAGAGTAGACCCAGATCAGATGGCTCCTGTAGGATAAGGGTCTGCTCTGTTTGTTTATGATATGTATAGAATTCTATGGTTTATGCCATGGCCAAACATTCCTGTGTCCATGTGCTATTATAACAACTTAATCTAATTAATATTCATGACATCATTATTTCTTACATGAATACCAATGGAGGAAAGGGTTAAATAAGTTCAGTAAAGGAGGTATCAGTAATGTAAAGATAATGTTTTTCAGCTTGACTGAGTATTCTAACAGTAACTGATTCTTGTTTATTGCTTCTCAAGTTCTATTTCCATTAAATGCATGGTGTTCATTTTAATTAACAGATTTGTCTTAAATAAGTATGTTGCATTTCATTTCCAATTACAAGAACAACACTAAATTAATATTTGTTCTGCAATCCTCCAAGCCTCTGTAAGTTCTTATGTTATGATGTAACACAAGTTTAACTTTTTGAATGTTGAAATGAGTAAAGAGGGTATACCCAGTTGATAGGGCTCCTGAAGGTTTGCTGTTCAATTCTCTCCGTCTTTGTCATAGTCGACTTACTTTCAGACACAGTCATGCTTTATGTAGAACATATAAGATGTACCCTAATTACCATGAGTATTCAGACAAATAGAACAGACCCAGATAAGGGAGCTGTTTGATTGATCAGGGTCTGCACTATTTGCTACTTTTGCAGTCAATGTAATGATATGAAAATGGTGTCAAATTAAATTGTTCAGTTTTACAAATTGGTGGAGACGGGAGATTAGTTATCTCTAAGATTGGTCTCTGAATACTCGGGATAATTAGGATAGCACTCTGATCTGTCTTTGCCAAGCCCCTTGTAGTATTTAGTTGCCCTTAGGCATGCCAGTTGTCTTTAGTTGTGAATATACAGTGCGGTAGATTCAGAAGGGATACAGAGGGGATAACAGTTAACCCTTTACTCCATTTCGTCATGGATATTAATTAGATTCATTGTTATAATAGCACATGGACATGGGAGTTATTTGCCATAGCAGAAACTATAATATTATAATCAGATATATATTATATCATAAGCAAACAGAGCAGACCCTGTTTGCAAAGGCATAGAAAGGCGTATGTGGAGTAAAGGGTTAATCATACATTTACCCAGTGTAGAAAGTGAATGAAGACGAATCAGTCCTAAAGATTCAAGTCTGTTTTACAATAATTTTATTGAAGATGAGTACCATAAGGAAAGTTTTCACTCTGATCCGAATATTTGTCAGCTTTGAAGACGCAGAACTGTAGATAGAAAACTTGCTGATCTGTCAGATTTCTTAACCCTTTACTCCATGAATATTTATTAAGAAATAATGAATACAAATTAACTGTTTTTTAGCGACACTTTTTCAAAAAGTGGAGCTATTGTCATGACCCTCTCGTCGGCGTCGGCGTCGGCGTCGGCGTTGGTTAACCTTTTTGTTAAGGTCCTTTTCTCACAAACCATCAAAGATATTTGGTTCATATTTGGTATATATGTTTACTATCACAAGGGGAACCCATTTCACAAAGGAAGGTAACTCTAAAATTAATTTTGCCATAGTTATGCCCCTTTTTCGACTTAGCATTTTCATTGTTGGTTAAGTTTTATGTTCAGGTCCATGTCTCAGAAACTGTCCAAGATATTTGGTTCATCTTTGGTATACATATTAACTATTACAAGGGGGACCCATTTCACAAGGGTAGGTAACCCTAAAGTTTATTTTGCTGTTGTTATCTCCCCTTTCTGACTTAGACTTCCACTACACTATCCAGCACTAAAGAAAGTGGAGCGCGCTGTCTGCGGACAGCTCTTGTTTATAATTGCATTATGAATAAAATAATTTTGGACCTTGGCAAAAACTGTACAGTCGTATCTATATTATTTCATGAGCAAACAAAGCAGACTCTAATTAGACAGCTCCTATAGGAACCTTCTGATCTGGGTCAACTCTGTTTGCAAAGGCATAGAAAATTGTATTTATGGAGTACAGTAAAAAACTGGATACTACAAAATTTTAGCAAGGAGCAATGTATGTCTTTTTGAGCAGGTGGCTGCATAATGCGGGGTTAAAGTCATGCAGAAAGCTCCTAGAGGAGCTTACAGCATGACTTTCACCCTGCATTAAGCAGCCACCTTTGTTAAAGATCAATAATGGTACATATTTGAGTGTTTGTAGTATTGAGATTTTACTGTAATTGTTTATTTGTTACCAAACCCTTTCTATCTGGTACTCGTTAGAATTTGCC
Organism: Azorinus chamasolen; assembly: GCA_963576725.1. NCBI lineage: Eukaryota > Metazoa > Mollusca > Bivalvia > Cardiida > Solecurtidae > Azorinus > Azorinus chamasolen. The sequence continues at coordinate 70,941,820 of OY755236.1, read as the reverse complement.
TAGGAATGTGTCAAACAGTTTAGATCCTATTGAGATGCTAAGTTACTAAAGGTTTGATCTGGATCCAAACTGTGTCCAAAACTCACCACAAATTGGTCCATAGTGCCTGAAGTTTGAGGAAATTATAAATGTTGCAGGGGAATTGCCTTTTAGCTGTGTATGGAAATAACCTCATTTGTCATAAAACTGATGTAAGATAACTTTAAGCCTTTCGGAAGCTGGTTATTGCGAGATGGCATGCTTTTTGACTGTAGACGATGACTGTTTTAATGCTGTTTGAATTGCTTTGAGATGCATTTCCTGTGTGCAGTGGTTTAACCTTCATCATGCGAATGTCATCTGCACGAACATGATTGCTTGAATTTGCAGCTGCCTCAGTTTTGATGAAGTAGGTCAGATTTAACTGACATATTTATTGGTGACTGTAGTTTATACTTTGTATGTGATACTTCAATACAATCTGCATCTGATCCAGTGTAAAAATGACCAGAATATTGGCACCTTGACACAGATATTCCTGCCGATAATATTTGAATGATGTGCACATCTTTTCTATCTGTGATCTATGTAAGCTGTTAAAAGCATTTATAGATTGGTATTATCACTTTTATACAAGCAGAAAATTTGTATCGGGATAAGAATATTTATAACTTGGTATCTGGTATTTGTGAGATTTGCTGTGTTTAATCTTTTTCTTCATAGATATGCCTATTAATGCCTTTGCAAATAGAGTAGACTTTAGCGATCTGATCAGGGTCTGCTCTGTTTGCTTATGGAAATATATAGATCTTGTCCTACAGTTTTTGTCTAAGCCAAAACTTCCCTTGAAGTTATTAGATTAACCCTTACAATGCGGGAAACGAGTCACATGTCCTTTTCAAACAGTCTAGACACAGATGAGAGGGCTCCTAGAGGAGCCCTTTCCTCAGGGTCTGCACTGTTTGTCGTGTTGCACTTTTCTTTAGAAAAATCCATAAATATTCACCATAAGCATGACCTATTTGAATTTTGGAATGGTCCAATTGAAAATTCAGCATTGTAAGGGTTAATGAATATTCATGAAGTGAGACAAATTCATGCTTAAATGTTCATTAAGCAAAGTGTTAACCCTTTGTACATCATGTAATTCTTGTCTGCAGTAAATGTCACCAGTTTCATTACCTGCTTTTACAAACAATCTGGACATCTGATAGTTTTGACTCTGATAAGCCATAAACATCCTTGGTACAGAGTAATAGATAAACATGCATATACAAATATAGTAAAACCCCTCTAACTGGGACATTAAAAATACAGTAAAACCCCTCTAGACTGGGACAATAAAAATACAGTAAAACCCCTCTAAACTGGGACATTAAATTTATTAAAACTACTATGTCTTGGAGACAGGTGCCAGCTTTATGCATGATTTTCACCCTGCATTAAGCACCCACCTGCATAAAAGCAGCCTCCTGCCTAAAAGTATCTAACTACTTCTGTAGGGGTCTCTCTAAACCACAATTTACCTAATTAACACTCATGTAAGATATAGTGAATCTATGAATATTAATGAGCTTTTTTTATATAATGGTACTTCGAGGAAGGGGATTTTTTACCATGGCAGAAGCTAGGATCAGATCTAGATTGTAATAGACAGAGTAGACCCAGATCAGTCAGCATATTCTGGAGTCATGTGGGGTCAAAAACTAAGTCACTAGCTCAAATAGTAGAGATTTTGTTGTACTTTGCAAAAAAGGCATCAAAAGGCATCTCATTGAGGTAAATGATTTAACATGGAGACTCAGAAAGCATGCAGTTGCTTAACCCATTCCCTCATATTGACTCCTTTTGGCGCCTCTATAAGTCACTTTATAAAACCATTGTGATAAATAGAGCGCAATATTTATCACCTGAGATCTAGTTTTATTGTAGTGTGGACTATATTCAGTTATGTTCTACATACCGAAAAATGTTAAAACTTTTTTGTTTGTTTAGTTTGCACTTCAAAATCATAATTAGCATTTCTAAAGATTGTTGTCAAAGCATCACTCAAGTCAATCATCTGCTAAGCAAAGAAATATTAAAAAAAACTGGAGAAAAGCTTTATGTTCTATATACATATTATATAATTTTAGTCTTTTGGTATAAATAAAATAAGCAACAAAAAGATAAAGATAAAGCTAATTTTCCTGTTGTATGTATGCAATGAAAGTTTTGAAAATTACTTGTACATGTACATTTTTAACAAGGAGAGTTTAGATATGACCTTGACCCTAATGAGCTAGTTACATTTCAGAGATCAACCATCAGCCCCTGCCCCTGCTCCTGCTCCTGCACCTGCACCTGCACCAGTCATGGCACCCTCAGGTAAGTGGTGTTGGGTGTTTTAGCATTGAATATGTGCTTATTGAGTTAGAGAATGTGTGATGTAACCAGTGTTTAACCCTTTCCTCCATAAATATTCAGGGCCTCCGTGGCTGAGTGGTTATGGTCTTCGACTAGCAATAGCTTAGCCCCTCACCGCTGTGGGTTAGACTCCCGGTCTGGGCATTTGGATTTTTCATATGAGGAAGCCTTCCAGCTGGCTTGCTGTAGGTCGGTGGTTCTACCTGGATGTTTTTCTGTGCACAAAACAATGCAATTTGTTCCGTGCACAGAACAACATCTGGGGTCTTCCTCCACCTGTAATTAGCTGGACGTCGTGATATGACTGTTAAAAACAATGTAAAACCCGATAAAACCAAAACAAACCATAAATATTCATGGAAGAAATAATTTAATCATGAATATTAATCAGATTAATTTGTATAATAGCACATGGATACAGGAAGTTTTGGGTGATGGCAGAAACTAGAATCTTGGCTATATTGTATCAATATCAATAGTTTGTTATGCAATTAGGCCTCCGACCCATACACATTCATGTAGCTAAATATTTGTGAACAATGTGTGAAGTAAAAATATAAACACCATCCATAACAGTACTATCACTATCATCAGTGTTATAGAAATACTCTCATAAAGAACTATCTTTAGCAATATTATATACAGACTAAAAATGTAATACTTACAAATCAGTTTAAGCTACGGTAGCTTAATCAAAGCACTCCAGAAAATGTTTCCTTTCTTTGAAGGCATAACAAATAAACATTGCACAGTTACATCATAAGCAAATGGAGCAGACCCTGATCAGATGGCTCCTATTGGAGCCATCTGATCTGGGTCTACACTGTTTGCAAAGGCGTATTTATGGAGTAAAGGGTTGAATTACATGTGACCATTTACCTCATACATATGCCTTTTAATGTCTTAGCAACCAGAGTACACCCAGATCAGATAGCTCCTGTAGGTTTCTTTTGATAGGGTTTGCTCTGTTTGCTTCTGGAGTGATATAGGTCTGATTTTATTGTTTCTGTCATGGCTAAAACATCCTGTGCTTGTATGCCATTAAAAAATCAGGTAATAAATAATCATGGTATTATTACATGATTATTCGTCAGGTAAAGGGTTAAAGCCATTTCTGGTATGTCTGATATTTGCATGACAAATTAGTTCTCATAATGAAGGATAGGCAGAAATCTGATGCTTCACATTTGGGAGTACTTGTCAGTTACGGTTTGAATGAAGTTGATTGCACTTTACACTTCACCCTATCAACAATATAAGCCAATGTTCTATAATGTTTGCAAACATTTTGGATGCAGATGAGAGGCCGGGTGATTTGACATCCAAGCTATTTGATATTCAGATCATGTTTTTGAAAAGAAAGGGTAGAAAAATGTACTTACAGTATTGAAGCAGATGACAATTTTGTAGACAAAAGTTTAGTGTTGAAACTTGAAAGTGTTAATTTGATGAAAGAAGAAAACATTGTAGAAATTCCTTTACTGACATGTGAGTTGGACAGTAAACTTTTTGGAGAAAAAAACATGTTAAACTGTTTCTTTTTATTCTACAGCACCAAAACCTGGTGTGTGGTCACCTGGTCAGCCTTCTTCTGGCAGTGCCCCTGCAGCCAAACCATTCACCCCCAGTGTAGCTCCAGCCCAATCAGCACCCAGGGGAGCTCCTCCAAAACCTTCTGGGGTAGGAGCTGTTAGAGGAAAGATTGGAGATGCTGTCATGAAGAAAGATATGTTAGCAGTAGGAAAGGTTCCTATCTGTGCTTCTTGTGGCAAAGACATAAGGTGGGTCATGATTGTGAATATGAGCATGGGTGTTATGTCCCATGTCGACTTGTGATAAAGAAACAAGAGATTCATTCCGCATTGCATAAAAGTTGTAGTCACAGGGTTAACCCTTTCCCTCGTATAAACACCTTTTCATGTATTTACAGAGTAGACCTAGATCAGACAGCTCCTTAAGGAGCCGTCTGATCAGGGTCTGCTCTGTTTGCTTTTGACATGATAAAGATATAATTCTACAGTTTGTCAAAGCAAAATATTCCCTTGAAAAGTTTACGTTATAAAAAATTAGCTAATAAGTATTCATGATGTCATAATTCTTGCATGAATATTGAACAGGGAAACTTGACATGCCATAAATGTCTAGACATGAGACTTTATTACAACCTAAGTGACATAAGAATGAATCAAGAAGTTGTACAGCTTCATTTTGCCCTATACTCCATAGATCCACCTTTTAATGCCTTAACAAACAAGGCAGACCCACATTAGATGGCTCCTGTAGGTAATGTCTAACCATGGTCTCCTCTGTTTGTTATAAAACAATATACAGTAAAACCTCTCTATAATGGCCACTAAATTGAGTTAATTAGTTGGTATTTAGGGCAGGTGGCTGCTTAATTCAAGGTGAATGTAAAATAGAATGCTTCTATAGGAGCGTTCTGTTCTACTTTCACCTTGTTTTAAGCAGCCACCTGCCTTAACACAAAATACTTTATGTAATTTAGTGGCCGCTATAGAGAGGTTTTACTGTAGGTCTGATTCTACAGTTATGCCATTGCAAAAAACTTATGTTCTGATAATTCAATATAAAACTTTAGCTCACTTATGATGTCCTTATGTCTTTCATGAATGTTCATGGAGTAATAGGTTTATATTTCATACAACTCCAATGGACTCAGAACAAAGTTGGACATTCTTTTAGAGGCCTTTTATCATTTACACACACAAAATGTTGATAACAAAATATAAGGGGCTGTGCCAAATGTTGACAGTTTTATTATTTTATTTATTAATTATTTTTCCAGCATATATTTTCTTATTTTCTAGAGGCCCGTTTGTACTAGCCATGAGTAAGACGTGGTGTCCTGACCACTTTATTTGTGCCAACCCCCGGTGTGGAACTAAGCTGCTAGATATTGGTTTTGTGGAGGAAGGAGGCTTCCTCTACTGTGAGAAGGACTATGAGCTGTATTTCGCTCCCCACTGTGCCAAATGTGAGGCTGCCATTGTTGGGGTAAGCTCAGACATAATACTAAGACACCTTCAAGATACTGCAAGAGAAGATGGTCTATCCAACAGTTCATGAATATATATAAGTTTTACCTTCATACGCAATAAAGATTCTGTAGTGACAATCTTCAAAGATTCTGCATTTGAAATGTGTTAAGCCAGTACTCCACAAATACACTTTTTAGCTCCTTTGCAAACAGTGCAGACCCAGTTCAGATGGCTCCTGTTGGAGCTGTCTGATCATGGTCTGCTCTGTTTGTTTATAGAATATCTTAGATGTGATTCTATACTGATTTTCCTATCTACGTATTCATTTTATTCACACATTTTCAAACGAAGTAGACCCAAATATGAGAGATGACTCCTATAAGAAAAGCATTATCAGGATCTGCTCTGTTTGCTTATGAAATTAAATTAGACCTGACTCTACAGTTTCTACCAATACCAGACAAGTTAAGTCGATATGGCATTATAAAAAGTTCAGCTAATAAATATTTTATATGTCATTATCTCTTACATTAATATTCAACAGGGAAAGAGTTATGTAATGTTCATGATGGGTGTAGAATCTGCCAAGAATATTCATAGAGTAAAGGGTTAAGGTTAACCCTTTCCCTCATATAAATACCGTTTTACACATTTGCAAACAGAGTAGACCCAACAGTATTTGTCAAATCAAAACAATTCCTTGAAAAGTTTACATGATAAAAGCTCAGCTTATAAATATTTATGATGTCAATATTTCCTGTGTGTACATTATACTGAACAGGAAAGTGTTAAAGGCATATTCAGAATACATGTAATAACCATGCAGTTACAAATATGTTCATTAATTACTTGCATGATTATCCGTAGTAATTACTGTCTGAAAAAATTGTCATCTAGGGAAATTTTAAAACACTTTATCCTCTTTAAATATGAAATCTGTGTCAAACAGTTTGAATCCTGATGAGTTACTTGGTGTTTCATCTGTTGACATCTCTTTAAAAGTCACTTTTTATACGCCCGAAGGGACGTATTATGGTATGGCGCATGTCGTCCGTCCGTCCGTCCGTCTGTCCGTCCATCCGCACTCACCAATGGGTAGTTATGTGACTTTTTCTAACTAGTCGCACAAGTAAAATCATTAACCTGGCCATCTCTTGTGACATTAACCTGGCCATTTCTTGTGACATTAACCTGGCCAGTTGTGGGACATAGGGTTAGGGTTAGGGTTAGCTTCCAGATCATTCTATTCCAAAGTTAGAGCCAAAAATAATTTTACTTGTGGGACTAGTCCCACAAGAAAAGATCAAAGGAAAAAGTCACACAACTACCCATTTGTTAGGATGTCCGTCCGTCTGTCCGTCCGTCCGTTAGCAATTTCTTGTGCAACTAACTCCTCCTTTATTTTTCAACATAATTTCTTCAAACTTTCAGGAATGATAGATACTGATGTGTAGTTGTGCATATCAGTGAGATAACTCTCATATCATTTTTCATTCTGGAGTTATTGCCCTTTGATAGTTTCGGGTAGCAATTTCTTGTGCAACTAACTCCTCCTTTATTTATCAACATAATTTCTTCAAACTTTCAGGAATGATAGATACTGATGTGTAGTTGTGCATATCAGTGAGATAACTCTCATATCATTTTTCATTCTGGAGTTATTGCCCTTTGATAGTTTCGGGTAGCAGTTTCTTGTGCAACTAACTCCTCCTTTATTTTTCAACATAATTTCTTCAAACTTTCAGGAATGATAGATACTGATGTGTAGTTGTGCATATCAGTGAGATAACTCTCATATCATTTTTCATTCTGGAGTTATTGCCCTTTGATAGTTTCGGGTCTTCGGGCGTATATTGCCCCGTATCGCAGTGCTCTTGTTCAAATTGTTGTGATAAATAGAGCATTTGCTCCATAGGAGCATAGGATACTATTTATCACAACCATTCCAAAAGTGACTATTTAGAGCAATGGTTTCAAAACTACACAATTCTAAAATAAAAATGATACTTTAAAGTAGATTTATTCTAAGAGGATGGATCTAAAACAAAAGCCTTGAGGGAATGGGTTAATGTTTATGATCAACTATACTGTGGTGTCTTTTGTTGGAAGGAAAGCAACAGATTTTCCTTATAAAGTGACCATTTATTTGATGCTGCCAGGGTTATTTTTGCATGGACAGTTTGACATTATTTCTGTATGTGTTTATTACACAGGAGTGTGTGAATGCGTTGAATAAGCAGTACCACCCAAGCTGTTTCCTGTGTTACCAGTGTAAGCAGCCTATAGGAGGAAACCAGTTCCACTTGGAGGACGGACACCCATACTGTGAAAATGGTAAGTCAGTCATATAGATCTACAATACAATCTTCCTAAATTGACCACTCAGAAGAAGGCTTGATTGTCAGACAGTATCTTGAGTTCTTTACATCATTGTCAGACAGTGTCTTGAGTTCTTTACATCATTGTCAGACAGTGTCTTGAGTTCTTTACATCATTGTCAGACAGTGTCTTTAGTTCTTTACATCATTGTCAGACAGTGTCTTGAGTTCTTTACATCATTGTCAGACAGTGTCTTGAGTTCTTTACATCATATGCAGTAAAACCCCTGTAAACCGGACATTCAATTTAGTATTAAATATTGGTCTTGGAAAGGGTGATGATTTTAACAGTGCATTCTCAGTCTTACCTTGCCTTTTCATTTATGTATGTCGAGTAAAAACCCTCTAAAGGAACCACTTCATGAGTAAACATAGGTGTCTTTAAATAAAAATCAAGTAGTTTGCTTAATACAGCATGAAAGTAATGGCAGAAAGGTCCTACCTTAAAACCCCAGAATTAGACCTCTTTTCTATTTGTATTTACAGATTGGCGCCAGATGTTCCAGACCATGTGCACATCCTGCAACTTCCCGATTGAGCCCGGAGACAAATGGGTAGAGGCCCTCAGCAGCAACTTCCACTCAGAGTGCTTCAACTGCTCTGTAAGTCTGTTGTTGACTCTTTCATCAATACAAAACCTTTATGTGCCAAAAAATATTGTCTGCTTCAATTTTAAAATTACAGTTTTATTCTATTTCTTAACAAAAGTCAGTGCCAGCTGACTATGTAATCTGGAGCTAAACCGTTTGTAAATGTTATCACAAATTTGCCCATTCTGAGGAAGGCGTTGAGGTAATAAATCAATTAAGATCAAGGCAACAGCTAAATGTGTATACTCAAATACTAAAACTGTCATTTCTCCATCAAACTGTATGTGACCACTCTTTAAGAGACGATTCCAAAGAGTGGTCACAATATAGGGTTTGGTGGAGAAATAATGAAGTTATTCTTGAAAATCTCAAAATTTATGCATCTTTTCTGGGCCACTGCAACCAGTTTACAGTTTTCTTAACAATGCTTGCAAGTCATTTTCTATATTAAATAAGATAAGATAATCTTTATAGTCGGTTTACATCAACAAATAAACACTAGCTTTGAAGCTATTGTCCGACATAATCAGGAATGAGATCTTATCATAGAATATGGTAAAATCACACTACATGTACACTGACCACTCAGGAAAAGTCTAACACAGGGTATTTAAAACAACAGATGATGGCTAAATACAGAAAGCTCCCATTACTTTCATTCTTGTTTAACCCTTTACTCCATAAATACACCTTTCTATAACTTTGCAAACAGAGTAGACGGCTGCGTCTAATCAGGGTCTGCTCTGTTTGCATATGAATTAATATAGATATGATTCTACAGTTTCTGCCATGGCTAAATATTCCTGTGTCCTTGTGCTATTATAACAGTAAATCTAATTAATATTCATGTTGTCATTATTTTTACATGAATATTCATGGGGTATAGGGTTAAGCAGTCACTTATATTAAAAGTGACCCACAATATCCCTTTACCTGTTAGAGTCATTATTTGACACCATTACAGAAACGCCCAGTAGTTCAGACTTCTCCAGTAATCATATAGATCTGATGCAGTTTTTATCTGGGCCATTAATGTCTTGTTCATTATCCACTATAAACAATTATTAAATAGCAAGGTACAATGTACTTAATATTCATATATATGTTATTTCGTACATGAATATTCATGGTGTAAAGGGATAACATATTTTATTTTTGCTGGAAATACATGTTGGATATTCAAGAAATGAATGCCATTTCACTCAGACTAAATTCAATGTGACTTTATTGTTTTCAGACTTGCCAAGTAAATCTCGAAGGACTGGCATTCTATGCCAAGTCAGGCAAACCTTACTGCAAGAAGCACGCTCGATAGACTGATGTAGGCAAGACTAGTCAAGGACAGTAACTGTGTATCACATGTTGACATGCCTTTAGATTGATCTCCCTTGATAAACCTCTTGTATGCATAGAAAGTAGAGTTAAGCCAGTGACAAGTGTGTGCTCATCTAACACTAGATACTGCAGTCGATGTTGTTCAAAGAAAGGTCAGCGGATGTATTCTAATAGTTACTGAGCCGGAATAGCTGTGTGCTTGGATATTTAAAGTAACATTCGCAAATGTTATTTTAATTTGCTCATACTGCCATGATGGTCTTTTTTAGAGATCAGGATCCAGTCTGTTAGTCAAAAAAGACCAATATTTGGCAGAGTGCTGAATATTAAAAGTTATTGAATAGCATCATGTTTTATGTGCATTTTGACATACAGGCATAAGGCATTTTAAAGGCTTCATATTTCATGATAGTTGCTTTTTAACCAATTATGGGGTATTTGTTCATAATTGAAAGTAGTATTTGGCATGAAAGACTGTATGTGGTAGATCATGTGATAAGCACTTTGATGTTTAAAACTAGCAATGAAAGGCTGACAAAAGTAGTTATTTTGACATGAGATTCGTTTATATAATTGATAGCCGCAACATGACATAGTGCAAATGTAAAGCAAGATTAGAGTATATTTAAACTATGTAAACAATATGACGAAATACTGGAATGCTTTTACTGGTTGACTTTATCCATTGTGTTCTGATTATGAACAAGCCTTGGTTGAATATGTTCTGATTTTGTTCTTGAGTGAAGTGCTGTTAAACCCCAGTCATTGTTTAACCCTAACCCCGCTGCAAAAATAAAAGTTTGCTCAAATTTTTGACTACTTCCAATTCAATCAAGTTTGCACAATTTTTGACTACTTCCAATTCAATCAAGTTTGCGCAATTTTTGACTACTTCCAATTCAATCAAGTTTGCACAATTTTGACTTCTTTCAATTCGATCAAGTTTTTGAGAAATTGTTGACCGGGTGTCAGACGAGCATGGATACTGATGAGGTGTGGATATACTCTGCGTCTCATCTGGATTGTCTCAGTTTGGTCGTGGATAGCGGGATATGGGTTAATGTAGAAGAAATTCAGTCTTGATATACCAGAGCTGACAACCAAATTATATCATGTTAGGTACTCATAAGAATTGCCTCTCTTACTTGGTAGGGTTTGTCAGAGATGATGGAAAACCTATATGATGCATATCCTAGCTTCCTATGTATACCTTTATCTGGAGTATGAGTTAAAAAAGCAGGAATGCCATACCCTAGTTACGTTACGTATTTGGACAAATAGTGTAGACCAGATACAATGCTTAATTTTCAAATGGTCTATTCTAAAATTCAATCAGGTCAAGCCCTCTCATCTGGGTCTTCACTGTTTGCAAAGGATATAAGTGACTCCTTTCCCGCATTGTACGAGTTAAATGGTTTCTTCTGGAGCCGTTTGATCCGGATCTGCACTATTAGCTACAATGTTAGCCTTAATTACCTGTGAAGAGGTGAGATTGGATGTCTGAATATTTATGGTAATGAGGGAACTTTTGGGAGGAAAAAGTGTCCATTTTATCCAATGTCTAACAAAGAGATGTTACAAGAATTAAGTTTGCATATTTGTGGTCTTTCATATCCTCCCGCCGATAGAGTTGGGCTTAGTAGTTTGTGTTCATAGTTACAGGAGTTTGTACATAAGGTACACGTATACATAATGTATCTCTCACACCTATGACCTCGAGGGAGTGTTTGCATGCTATTTATTAAAAACTATTAACTGTTGTATATTTTTAAGCAATTAATATTGTTATTGTCTAATTATGCAAGAAGGCCCTCTCTTTATATACAGTTCTTGTTGTAATGTTTCTGGTTTTTCGTAGCCACCAAGACATGACATGGATGCTCTGATGCGAGCAAATGTGAGTTTGACTGATAATACAGGAACACCTCTACAATGCCTATTAACCCTTTCCCTCATACAAACCCGTTTTCACGCATTTACAAACAGAGTAGACCCAGATCAGATGGCTTCTGTAGGAGTGGTCTGATCAGGGTCTGTTCTGTTTGCTAATGGAATTCGAAAGATCTGTTTCTTTTCTTTCTAGAATGGCTACAATGTTCCACCTTCAATATTTTTTTACAATTATTTTGTCCATGACTATGCAGTAGGTATTGAAATTTGGAATAAACATAGAACAGGGAAAGGGTTAAGAAGTGTTAAAAGTTTGGTGGTTTTGACATGCTGCAGCTAACTGTAGGCTGAAAGTTGTGCAATAAGCTCCCATAGGAACTGTCTGCATTCGATTTGTCCTGCATTAAGACATCACTTTTATAGAGATTCTACTATAACTATATTAAGACCATTTTTCAAATTCATGCATGTCCAAAACTTCTGTCAAACTATTTTCAAGGCGCACTATACTTTATCAGATCAGACAGCTCCTGTAGGAGCCCTCTGATCAGGGTCTTCTCTGTTTGCTTATGAAATGAAATACGTGTAGATTTGATTCTTCCATGGCCAAAACTTTCTGTGTTCATGTGTTAGTATTAAAATACATCTTATTAGTATTCATTATGTCATCATAAAAACCCCTCCACACTGGACGTTCAATTTAGTATAAATATCGGTCTTGGAGACAGGTGGCTGCTTAATGCAGGGTGAAAGTCATGTAATAAGCTCCTCTTGGAACTTTTTTCATGACTTTCACCCTGCATTAAGCAGCCACCTGCCTAAAAAGTATCTAATTTTTTTTGTACTAGAATTCCAGTGTAGAGAGGTTTTACTGTATGGTGTTAGTGTTGGTGGCAACAGGAACATGTAAACTGGGGGTCTGATAACCTATATTTGTACTTACATTTGATGCTGTTAACTTGTTAACCAATGTATATTGCTTGTTGATTTAATGTTTAACTAGCTGTATGAGAGAACATGTGACACTCTTAGTTGATAAAATGGTCATTTAGCCAGTGTAGGACGCTGATGTATTCTGAAGTACTGAGTAAGATTTATATTTAAGCCTTAGATATGTATTATAAGTGCCTTGACTGATAGATTTTTAAGGTGTTCTGTATACATACATATCAATATTTTGTAGCAGTGTTTTACAACGTGTAGATCATGCAGGGGTTGTATGCTTTAGTCGCCCAGTTTAACTGCTAGGATTTTTAATGAAGTACAGTAAAACCCTCTAAACGAGAAAATAAGTATCGGTGCGAGTCTTTCAGACAGGTGGCAGCTTAATGAAGGTTTAAAGTCATGCAGAAAGCGCCAAAAGAGCTATCTCCATGACTTTCTCCCTGCATTAAGCAGTCATTTGCATATAAAAGACCCAAATAATTCTTTATTAAAATTCTGGTTTAGAGGGGCTTGACTGTATTCTAATGCTGCATTGCATGGGTATTACAGTTCTTAATTACCATTCTAAATGCTGTTCATATCTGTCAAAAAATGTCTTGAATCCATTTGATATTTATGTTAAGGATTAACCCTTTGCTTGTTATTCATGTCAATATACCTACCTGTAAATAGTGAAGACCCAGATGAGACAGCTCCTGCAGGAGCTGTCTCATCAGGGTCTGCACTATTTACAAATTGATTGTGCAACCAGTGCACCCCACAGCAGTGATTGCACAGAGAAATAATTGTAGACAGTGAAGATATATGTAATTATATCACAGGGCATGGGTAAAGAAAGAGAAATGCATTTTAAAATTCAGCAAGCGAAGGGTTAACAAATATTTACGGTTTAACTATTTCCCTGCCAATGTCACATCTGTGATGACCTAAGCAAACAGTTTGAATCCAGATGAAATGTTGAGTTACGTCAGTGTCTCATCAGGGTCAGTACTGTTTGTCATGTTACACATTTCGTTAGAAAAATCCCTAAATATTCACCATTAGCTTGACCTATTTTAACATCAATTTAACATCATGCTACAGAGACAAGTCAAAGTTTTTATATATGAAGCAAATCAAATTGATGAAAAAGGTTGTATCCTGTCTGCAGCATTTTCTTAGCATTATCATCTCAGAAGGAGACAGATTATTCTAGTATGGAGTTTAAGCTTGGTCAGATCAATATTTTACAGAGTAAATCATATGACATGTCTCATCATAGTAAACTGTTTCATCAAATTCAAATCTGTGTAAAAGCTAGTCAAAGATTGCTTGAAGTTTTCATCTGAATACATTCGTTTGAAGAATCTTAAGGTACATTGCAAGCTGAATAAGAGCTAGAAGAGCTACAGATAAAGGTGTGTTCCCAAATACTAAAATCTTCATTTCTCCAACATACCCTACACCGTGACTACTCTTTAGAATCGTCTCAAAGAGACGATTCTAAAGAGTGGTCACAGTATAGGGTTTGGTGGAGAAATAAAGGGGCTACTGGTAAAAATGTTTAAATTTACAAACCTTATCTAAACCTCTGGAGTTAGGAAATCTAAAGATCTGAAAATTTGCAAAAGTCTGAAGGAATGTGGTTGAGTGCAAAACTTGCAAGTTTACTCTGTTAGAAGAATGTTGCTATCAATTTGGATCCAGATGAGATGCAGAGTATTTTTATGAAAAGAACTGAAAACCTCTTTGTTGAATAGAAGAACACCACAACTGCTAATAAATTTTAACCTATTGCTTGAGAATCCTGCCTTTGCAAACAGAGTAGACCCCGATCAGATGGTTCCTGTAGGAGATGTCTGGGAAGGGTTGTCTCTTGTTTTACTCTGATTCTGTGTTGGTATTGGAAGTAAATTTCCTTGTTTGAATTAATTTTCATAATGAGCAGTCTTGATTGAATATTCAAGTTAAGGGTAAAGCTTTACTCCATGAATTCCCCTTTCTATGCCTTTGCAAACAGAGTAGCTCCAGATCAGATGGCTCCTATAGGAGCCATCTGATCAGGGTCTAGTGTTTACTTATGAAATGATATAAATATGATGTTACAGTGTCTGCCATGGCTTAAAATTCCTGTGTCCATGTACCGTTATAAAGTAATCTTAATATTCATGGAGTAAAGGTTAAAGAATATGTTAGAATGGTTTTGCACATGGCCCTCCAAATATTGTACGCATTTATGTTTACTGTTGAACAATTGAGCGTCTCTTTTTTTATGTTAATATTTTTTTAATGAATTTGTAACGTTTACAAGACCTTGTTTTTGGTACTGCAGATTGTTTTCAATCTATCCCAGATTTGTTGACGACTTTATTTTTTCATATTTCATACTATCTTACTGCTGTTAAGTATGCTTCCGTAAATCAGATACCCATGGATTGATGTATAAAAGTAATAAAAATACAAAAAACACACCCTCAAGACTTTTGTTGTAGTATTTTGAATCCTCAGTCCAACTTTTCAGCATTTGTGACTTTCTCTTTCACATGTAGGGCATGATACATTGTTGTACATATTTATGTTAGCAAAGTTTAAAAGGGTTAAACTTACGTGATAGAAAGTTTTTTCACACCTTTGCAAACAGAGTAGACCCTGATCAGATGGCTCCTGTAGGAACCGTTTGATCAGGGTCCATTCTGCTTGCTTATAGAATTATATACATGTAGATCTAATTCTGCAGGTTCTACCATGGCCAAAACATTTCTTGTTCATATACGGTTATAAAATTATTGTTATTAATAGTTATGATGTCATTATTTCTTACATGAATAGTCATCAGGTGAAAGGTCAAGTAGAACATCATACTGAAGAAAGCTAGAACATTGCCTTATAAAAAAACTTTCAGCCGAATTTTAAAAACAAATAAAAAAGTGTTCAAAGGACCAACAGTGTCACTGCTGGCAGACATGTTACAGTAAAACCCCTCTAAACAGGAATTCTGGTAGATAAGAATTTAGATACATTTAAGCAGGTGGCTGCTTAATGCAGAGTGAAAGTCATACAGAAAGCTTTCAGAGCTGTATGACTTTCACCCTGCATAAAGCTGCCACCCGTCTCCATGACCGATATCTATACTAAATGGTCGGATCTTTTATAATTTCATAAGCAAAGGGCAGAGCCAGATCAGACAGCTTGAGGGAAAGCAGGTGACACAAAAACTATATTTAAAGAATTATCATTATTACTTTCAATGAAATCTGACTTGGATCCAAACTAGAACTATCACTAAAGGTGAATACCCCCGCACGGCAGCCTTGATTGCAAGTTTGTGACACCAACTACCCATGTAACAGGACCAACCGTCAAAAATACTCAAAGTTCAAGCAGGGATAATTCTGTAATGGCTGCCACTAAACAAAGGAAAATTGTGTCTTGCACATGTTTTATTTGTGGTTATTATGTATGGCAAGTATTAATTCAATAACTTTCAAATTGATGGAGGGGTTCGCCACACCAACTCCCTATGTTTCATGACAAAAATTACTAAGTTCAGGGGGAGACAATTCTGCAATGCCCAGTGTTTAACACATGAAAATTGTGTCTTGCACATCTACCATTCGTGGTTATGTACACCAAATATAAATTCAATAAATACTGAAAAAATACTCAAAAAGTTCAAGGGGGGATAATTCTGCAACGCCTAGAGCTAAAGTGAAATTTGCACATCTACCATTCCTGTTTATTATGTATACCAAATATAAATTTAATAAATATTTAAAAAAATACTCAAAAACTTCAAGGGGAGATAATTCTGCAATGCCCAGAGCTAAAAGTGAAATTTGCACATCTACCATTCATGGTTATTATGTATACAAAATATAAACTGAATAACTTTCAGATTTAAGGAGGAGTTTGTGACACCAACATATAGTTACATGCTGACGAAATTTGAAAAGGATTGGATTATGGTTGTTTGATCTAGAGAGCGGACAAAGAACTTAAAGAAGAGTTCACGGAAATTCATAAAGTAAGGGGAGATAATTCGTGAGTGTCTGGGGCAATCTTGCTGATTTGACTGAGACATTATAGTAATATACATGCTGACTAAACTTGAAAAGGATTGGATTATATTTGAGCTGGAGAGCAGACAAGCAAAAGTTCACTTAAATTCATAAAGTAAGAGGAGATAATTCTGTAGTGTCTGGGGCAATCTTGCTGGTTATCAAACTTGACTGAGACATTATGGTAATATTCATGCTGACCAAATCTGAAAAATATTTGATTACATTTGTTTGAGTTAGAGAGCGGACAAGCAAAAGTTCATGGACGGACAGACGGTGTCATGACACAATACGTTCCCGTCTGACAACGTGCGTATAAAAAGGATTATCCCTTATAGTGCAGGACACAAGTCACTAATGTTCTTTGCAAACAGTGTAGACGCAGATGATGGATGCAATTAGCTCCAAAAGGATTAACCCTTGTGAAGAATCCTTCCAGCTGGCTCGGTGGTTCTATCCAGATGTTCTTCTGTGCATGAAACCATGCAAACCTCCTCCACCTGTAATTACCTGGACGTCATGATATGACTGAAATACTATTAAAACGATGTAAAACGCGATAAAAACCAAAACCAAACCTTATATCACTTGCAACCTGATGAGTAGTTCTGTGTCACATCAGGACATAAGTCGATTGTCACCCAGTAAACAACTAAGCAAACTCGAAAATGTTTTCAATGATGCAGACAGAACTTTGACCAGACACAATTTTCAAATTACATTTTATAAAAAGACATTCTGCTATTTGAAGAATAAAATACTATTGCTACAAAGCTATTGTAACTGCGGTATACGTGTTGTCTGGAAACTTTAACATTGGTTATTACTTCTTTACTATCCATGCAAAACTTATGAAACTTCACACACTTGTTCAGAGTCACACGTGCTACAATTGAGCAGACAAATGTAACGTTCGTAGAACGTTGGTAATTATGCAAATGAGGCTGACCAGACCATTGTATCTGGGGAAGTGGAGGTATATATATAGCGCAACAAACATCTCTTGATGTGAGCTTAAGCTTTGCACCGACAGGGTTTGTTGTTGCTGGGTCACTCGGTGTGCACTTTACAAATGGTGGCAGCGGTGGGATAAAGACAACTGCCAGACCGGAGTTGCCTTACCCACGGGTCTGCCAGGGTCCAAGTCTCGGGACGAGACTTCTCGGAGGGGAGAGTAATGTAACGTTCGTAGAACGTTGGTAATTATGCAAATGAGGCTGACCAGACCATTGTATCTGGGGAAGTGGAGGTATATATATATAGCACAACAAACATCTCTTGATGTGAGCTTAAGCTTTGCACCGACAGGGTTTGTTGTTGCTGGGTCTCACGGTTTGCACGTTACAAATGGTGGCAGCGTGGTGGGATAAAGACAACTGCCAGACCAGAGTTGCCTTACCCAAGGGTCTCCCAGGGTCCAAGTCTCGGGACGAGACTTCTCGGAGGGGAGAGTAATGTAACGTTCATAGAACGTTGGTAACTATGCAAATGAAGCTGACCAGATCATTGTATCTTGGGAAGTAGAGGTATATATATAGCGCAACAAACTTCTCTTGATGTGAGCTTAAGCTTTGCATCGACAGGGTTTGTTGTTGCTGGGTCTCTCGGGTGTGCACATTACAAATGGTGGCAGCGTGGTGGGATAAAGACAACTGCCAGACTGGAGTTGCCTTACCCAAGGGTCTCCCAGGGTCCAAGTCTCGGAACGAGACTTCTCGGAGGGGAGAGTAATGTAACGTTCATAGAACGTTGGTAATTATGCAAATGAGGCTGACCAGACCATTGTATCTGGGGAAGTGGAGGTATATATATAGCGCAACAAACATCTCTTGATGTGAGCTTAAGCTTTGCACCGACAGGGTTTGTTGTTGCTGGGTCACTCGGTGTGCACTTTACAAATGGTGGCAGCGGTGGGATAAAGACAACTGCCAGACCGGAGTTGCCTTACCCACGGGTCTGCCAGGGTCCAAGTCTCGGGACGAGACTTCTCGGAGGGGAGAGTAATGTAACGTTCGTAGAACGTTGGTAATTATGCAAATGAGGCTGACCAGACCATTGTATCTGGGGAAGTGGAGGTATATATATAGCACAACAAACATCTCTTGATGTGAGCTTAAGCTTTGCACCGACAGGGTTTGTTGTTGCTGGGTCTCACGGTTTGCACGTTACAAATGGTGGCAGCGTGGTGGGATAAAGACAACTGCCAGACCAGAGTTGCCTTACCCAAGGGTCTCCCAGGGTCCAAGTCTCGGGACGAGACTTCTCGGAGGGGAGAGTAATGTAACGTTCGTAGAACGTTGGTAACTATGCAAATGAAGCTGACCAGATCATTGTATCTTGGGAAGTAGAGGTATATATATAGCGCAACAAACTTCTCTTGATGTGAGCTTAAGCTTTGCATCGACAGGGTTTGTTGTTGCTGGGTCTCTCGGGTGTGCACATTACAAATGGTGGCAGCGTGGTTGGATAAAGACAACTGCCAGACTGGAGTTGCCTTACCCAAGGGTCTCCCAGGGTCCAAGTCTCGGAACGAGACTTCTCGGAGGGGAGAGTAATGTAACGTTCATAGAACGTTGGTAATTATGCAAATGAGGCTGACCAGACCATTGTATCTGGGGAAGTGGAGGTATATATATAGCGCAACAAACATCTCTTGATGTGAGCTTAAGCTTTGCACCGACAGGGTTTGTTGTTGCTGGGTCACTCGGTGTGCATTTTACAAATGGTGGCAGCGGTGGGATAAAGACAACTGCCAGACCAGAGTTGCCTTACCCACGGGTCTGCCAGGGTCCAAGTCTCGGGACGAGACTTCTCGGAGGGGAGAGTAATGTAACGTTCGTAGAACGTTGGTAATTATGCAAATGAGGCTGACCAGACCATTGTATCTGGGGAAGTGGAGGTATATATATAGCACAACAAACATCTCTTGATGTGAGCTTAAGCTTTGCACCGACAGGGTTTGTTGTTGCTGGGTCTCACGGTTTGCACGTTACAAATGGTGGCAGCGTGGTGGGATAAAGACAACTGCCAGACCAGAGTTGCCTTACCCAAGGGTCTCCCAGGGTCCAAGTCTCGGGACGAGACTTCTCGGAGGGGAGAGTAATGTAACGTTCGTAGAACGTTGGTAACTATGCAAATGAAGCTGACCAGATCATTGTATCTTGGGAAGTAGAGGTATATATAGTAGAGGTATATATATAGCGCAACAAACTTCTCTTGATGTGAGCTTAAGCTTTGCATCGACAGGGTTTGTTGTTGCTGGGTCTCTCGGGTGTGCACGTTACAAATGGTGGCAGCGTGGTGGGATAAAGATAACTGCCAGACTGGAGTTGCCTTACCCAAGGGTCTCCCAGGGTCCAAGTCTCGGGACGAGACTTCTCGGAGGGGAGAGTAATGTAACGTTCATAGAACGTTGGTAATTATGCAAATGAGGCTGACCAGACCATTGTATCTGGGGAAGTGGAGGTATATATATAGCGCAACAAACATCTCTTGATGTGAGCTTAAGCTTTGCACCGACAGGGTTTGTTGTTGCTGGGTCACTCGGTGTGCACGTTACACAAGCATTGGCACCTGCATGTGCTGCTCATGTTTTAACCCTTTCCCTCATATACAGTAAAACCGCTAATGCGACCACTCCTATAGGAGCTTTCTGCATAATTTTGTCCTGCATTAAGCTACCATCTGCCTATGCCACCCAGAATTATGCCCATTTTTGGTGGTCGCATTTGTGGGTTTTACTGTACATGTAAATGCATTTTTTGCAGACACAGTAGACCCAGACCAGACGGCTCCTGTAGGAGCCATTTGATCAGGGTTTGCGCTGTTCGCTTATGATATAATATGGATATGATTTTACATTTACAGTTTCTGCCAAGACCAAACATTCCTGTAACCATGTGCTATTATGACAATTAACCTAATTAATATTTGTGATGTCATTACTTGTTACATGAATATTCCTGAAGTAAAGGGTTAAAGTTCACGGTTTATGGTACCCTTATTAGGGCCCTGCATTGAAAATGAAGGAGCCCTTTAGGACTCACATTTTCTGTCTATATGTCTGTCTGTCCGTCAGCACTTTTGATGTGACATGATAACTCAAACAGAACTTATTGGTTTCTGCATAATGCTCATTATCATCAGAGGAAGACGCCTATAGTTTTTTGGTTGAATTAGATCACTATGTCTAAAGTTACCTGCCCTTGATTACAGAGTCTTCTCTGACTAGAGTCAGTTTTCTAGTTACCTCGAGTATTGAGACAAACAAAGGCAAATAGTGCAGACCCAGATCAAACTGCTCCTGTAGGAACAGTTTGATCTGGGTCTACACTATTTGCTACAATGTCTGACTAACTTAAATTAACAAAATAGTGCCAAATTGAGTTATTCAGTTTTACAAACCCATGGAAAATGTAGAAAGGGTAGATTGGATGTTTGAACACTTCTCGAGTAAGCCACAACACAAAACAAGAATGACTTTTCAGTTTCTATCCATTTTATTCAGATCAATGTATTGCTTGAAAATAAAATCTAAAAGCACAAGTTCAAGAGACTGAGCTATTATACCAATGAAATCAAAAGAAGTTTGTAAAGCGTAAAAACTGCATTATGCTGACCACTGGAGACATTGTAAAGTGAAATGACTTCAATAAATAAGGGGGATATTGCTTCGCCAGGGACTGAGAGGTTTGAGCAACAGTAAAACCTATCTATAACGGCCAGTCTAAAGAAGACTTATTCTGGGTCTTTAACTCTTTACCTGGTATACCAACTTTTATTGCCTTTGCAAACAGAGTAGACCCAGATTAGACAGCTCCTGTAGGAGCCATCTGATCAGGATCTGCCCTGTCTGATTCTACATTTTGGTCAAAATATCCTGTGTTCATATGCTATTATAAAGATTCAGGCAATAAATATTCATGATATCATTTTTTACATAAATATACGAGGTGAAGGTTTAATATACGTGGTAGCTCAATGCAGAATCAAAATTATGCAGAAAGTAAATTATCTTTCTGCATTACTTTCACTCTGCATTAAGCAGTCACCAGCTTATATAGATGTCTATTTACTCATTAATCCTTGCCCTCATATAAATGTTTTTTTTACACCTTTGCAAATAGAAAAGGCCCAGATGAGACTGTTCCTATGGGAGCTGTCTGATCAGGGTCTGCTCTGTTTGCTTATGGAATTATATAGTGGGATTTTAGAGTTTCAGCCAAGGTAATAAAAATCCTGTGATCAGGTACCATTATAAACATTCAGCTAATAAATATTTATCAATGTCATTATGTCTTTCATGAATATTGGACAGGTAAAGGGTTAATTGGCCAATTTAGAAATATTCTACTGTAATCTTAGTAACTCTTGGGGATCACTACTAAATAAGAATTTCACAACTATACCACAAAAACACTAACATTCCGATGGACAAAGGCTTTTAAATCACAAACCAGTAACGGGTGACAAAAGTTACACATGTAATTTCGATGACGTAAAACATCGGTGAACAGAAGTATCACTTACATACAATGTTTCAAACCCAAACCAATGCAGTTGCAAATGCAATAAAACCTCGATCATTCGAAATATAAGTACAGGAAATATTTAGACCCTTTTTGGCAGGTGGATGCTTAACCCTTTCCTCCATAGGCTATTTTTAGATCCAACCACTTTGAATAAATCTACCAAAAAGGAGCATTAACTAGAGAAAAGGAATATTTTAGAATTTTGTAGATTGAAACCATTGTGATAAATAGAGCATTTGCTCCTATAGGAGCAAATGCTCTATTTATCACAATGGTTTCATAACGTGATTTTTACAGAGGCGTAGAAAGGCGTATTTATGGAGGAAATGGTTAATACTGAGTGGAAGTCCTGCAGAAAGCTCCCTGCACAACTGCCATCCTACACAACTGCCACCTGTCTTAAAGATCAATAATCATACGTATTTGAGTGCTGGAATAATCGAGGTTTTACTGTAAGTCTTATAAATACACAAAAGCCTATGAGCAGTTATTATAATGGATGGATTTATATATTGAATAATATCATTTCATTTCATAAACTACATATAAGAACATTAATGTTTGTAATATCACTGAAGGTTATGGCAAGGAGAAATGCATTTGCATATCCAACCACCTTTCATCATGCAAATCAGATCTAATCTTTTCAGTAAAAAAGGTTTTGTCATGTTCAATATGTAAAGAGTAAGTTCTAAGTTTCCAATTTTAACGTTTTGATAAACTATGCAAACAGTTTGGATCCCGAATGATGAAACACAAAGAAACTGTAGGATCCAAACTGTTTGACATTCAGAATACTATTTTAAAAAGAAATGAAAGGAAAATTAATTTTGAGAATTGTAACACAAATTTGTTTTTGCAGATGATAGTTGCTCAGTGTGCAAAAGAGTTTAAAAAAACATACTGAAGAACAAAATTGCCAGTACACATGAACTAGAATATCTTTACCTTAGCATTCAGAACCCCATCATGGACATTCCCTCTCCACAACTTTGTAAAGTTGAAGAAGTGAATATGTCATGTTTTTAACTTTCAATAAGATCGACATAGTAGCAAATAGTGAAGAGCCTGATCAAATTGTTCCCCCAGGAGCAGTTTGATCTGGGTCTGCATTATTTGCCTAAGTTTGTCTGTCTGAATACTTAGAGTAATTAGGGTAGGTGTCACTTTTAACAACCAACCGTGAAGGAAATGAACTGATCCAGAGCTCCAGATAAGATGTGTAAATTAAAACATTTTTAAGAGTAACTCCTTTACTTTACCACCAAACCCTATACTGTGACCATTCTTTAGAATCCAAGATTCTAAAGAGTGGTGACTGGTCACAGTATAGGGTTTGGTGGGAAAATGATGCTTTTAGGATTTGGGTACGCACCGTTATCTGTAGCTCTGGTGATCTAAACTAAAGTATAACATCAGTATAGATCTAAGAAAGGTATGAAGACAATAACAAAATACTAGGTACAATCACAGGCTAACATTCAAATAAAAGAGTGAGAAAAAAAAGAGAAAGAAAGAAAATGTCACTAACAAATACAAAATACATATATATAATATAGCACCAGTTTAAATCAGCAATGACCTACATGTATAGTAATATAATAATATCAATCAGACTTCACTTCAACTTGCATGTACAATATGTACAGAATAAATATTTGCTCGGCTATATGGAACACAAGCATAATATAACCCTTCATCAATAACAACAGAAATGTTGGTTCTGAACCCTACACCTGATAAAAGGCCCCCTTTGACACCTATGTTGGTTCCAAAACTTTTACCTGACAGAGGTGCCTTTTGACACCTTTGCAAATAGAGTAAACCTAGATCAGATGGATCATGTAGGAGTCATCAGAATAAGGTCTGCTCTGTTTGCTTATAAAATAATATACAGTAGATATGAATTTTCAGTTTGTGCTATACCAAAAATTCTCTTGTTCCTATGCAATTTTTTAAAAAATCAGTTACTGGAAATTAATATTCATTCAGTTATTATTTCTTCCATGAATAGTCATCAGGCAAAAGGTTAAAACACAAAATTATGAATTTGTGATATAATCTGTTTAGTTCCAGATCAGATGCAGATTTACCTGTCATCTCACCTGTATCCAAACTACCAGTATTTCATTCTCCGATTGCAGAAGCTGGATTTGTGGAACTTTTACACAATATGCCACTGGCAGACCCGTCATCAAATAAAGCTGTGATGAGGTTTCATTGCACTCTTTTTAGATATTAACCCTTTCCTCCATGAATATTCATTTAAGAACTGATGACACCATGAATATTAATTAGAATATTTTCTAAAATGGCATACATGTATACACACATGGAAGTTTTGCCAAAGTAGAATCTACAGAATCAGATCTATATTATTCCATAAGCAAACAGAGCAGACCCTGATCAGACAGCTCCTGTAGGAACCATCTGATCTGGGTCTACAGAGTTTGCAAAGGTGTAGAAAGGCGTATTTATGGAGTACAAGGTTAAAGACAAGGTCTTAGATGATGCAAAGATATTCCTTTACAACAATTTGACTGACCAGTAAATATATGAAGTAATTAACATCAATTTTGTGATAACTTACACAAACAGTATGGATCCAGATCATGAGATGAGAAAGAGAAACTCATAAAACTTGTGACATTTGTAGATGACAACTTTCACAGACAAGTTACTTTGCATACCAAGCATGGCAATTTCTTTGAAGTTCTTATGACAATAAATAAGGTAGACACGTCTTTCTTCACTGAAATAGACACACACTCAAGTCCTATTAATTCAGTTGCTTTTAGCTCACTTGAATTCATCTTTATTAAATATTTCTGGATCAATGGAACTGCATGTCAAATATGAAATAATTTCCAAATGCATTTGGTTTTGCGAGATTTCTTGTTCTATTAAGCCTGGATATATGAGACATAACAGTATATCAACAACTCCCTCTGAAAAAAACCCGTTGACCCTCGAAAACCGTCTTGGCACAGTTACGAAAGTTGGATCAACAACGACTGCACTGCAGTTGTGGGTTTTACTCTTATATAAAACAAAATATGGCAATCTATATATATTTAAATAGTTTAGCAATAGCCAATTAAAAAAGCTGAAATGTACAAACAGAGGGAACAGCGACACTTTACTTCATAAAAATCCCTTTTAACACATTTGCAAACAGATTACAGCCAGATCCGATGGCTCCTGTAGAAGCTATTTGATCAGTGTCTGTTATGTTTGCTTATGAGGCAATACAGGTCTGATTATTCATTTTCTGTCATAGTAAGAAATTCCTTTAATAATATGCCATTATAAAATTTCATCTAATTCATATTCATGATGCCATTATTTCTCACATGAACATTCATCAGGTAAAGTATTAATCACATATAAAGCAGTCCCTTAGTTAATCCCAATTTGGATGGCCTGTGAGGGTAATAATTGTTCTCGAGTCGATTTGTATTACATGCATACAATGCACTCTTAGCCAAATTCACAGCTGTCAATAATTTGGCTTAAATGAACATACCACCCTGCCCCACAATATATTGTATACATGTGTGAAGCTGGTGTATTAACCCTTTCCCTGTTCTATGTTTATTCCAAATTTCAATATCTACTGCTATTATGGACAGTTATAATGAAATATGGAAGGTGGGACATTGTAGCCATTTTAGAAAGTAAAGAAACAGAACTATCAAATTTTATTAGCAAACAAAGCAAACCCTGATCAGATGGCTCCTATAGGAGCCATCTGATCTGGGTCTACTATGTTTGCAAATGCATGAAAAAAGCATTCATATGAAGGAAAGGGTTAAATGTGATTCTTGCTTTATATATACATGAGACATTAAGCAATATATTCTCTCACTCGGTAAGTATACTGGTGTAAAATATTTAACAAATGCAGTGGGTTGAAGGCAGACAATAACAAAACAGGTGGACATCGGGCCAGGGGCACTTGCCCTTTCTCAAATCACATTCATATAGCCTGACAAATCCACACTACATGCCACCCACAAAAGTGTGTGCATAAATACATATTTTCATCAGAACACTACTAAGCCTTTACTCCATAGATACACATTTTAACGCCTTTGCAAGCAGAGTAGACCCAGATCAGATGGCTCCTTTAGGAGTCATCTGATCAGGATCTGCTTTGTTTGCTTATGGAATGATATAATCTGATCTAGATTCAGCCATATCCAAAATTCCCTGTGTTCACATATCATTGTTTTAAATCAACTGATTAATATACAATGTACATGTATTATACATGTTGTCATTCACTCTTTCATGAATATTCATGAAGTAAAGGATTAAGACCTGTATCATATACTGTTTCAATGTGTTCAATAAGGCACTGTCACATGTCCTATGGTGATAATAATCATTTAAGCACATTAACAGATCAATAGTAAGATTTATTTTGGGTAACAGATAAGTATTTTTTCTTATTTGAAGTAACTTATACAGCTTCCTATGTAGATGTTCAAAGGGCATCTTTTTCATTTATCTGAAAAATACAATATACATAATTCAACAATTGCATCTGAGGGGACTACCAAATGCTTGTTGGGTAGGCACCACTATTTTCTTACAAAATGTAAACAACCAGGAGACCAGCTAATATGAAGAAATGAAAGAAGATATTTAATTGTTTTAAGTTGAATTCCAAAGCTTTAGGCTACAACATACAAAGTTGACATGATACTCATGAAATTCGGCATATGAGGTTCCAGACTGAAGCTAATACCTGGGTATATTTGTAAAATACCATATACACTGTAAAAACACTATATAATATAATAATTCAGTGTAATGTGGCCTTTTTCCGGTATAATTTACATAGTGGTACACTCTGACCAGATAATGGTACTCTTCACCTTGGTATGCTTAATATTAATGGAACACTTGGTCCATAAACTGTTCATAATGGTATATACAAATTCATTTGAATTAACATTCATACAGTCATTATTTCTTACATAAATACAGTAAAACCTCTCTATAACGGCCGCTAAATTACATCAAGTATTTTGTGTTAAAGGCAGGTGGCAGCATAAAGCAATGTGAAAGTAAAACAGAACGCTCCTATAGGAGCGTTCTGTTTTACATTCACCTTGCTTTAAGCAGTCACCTGCCCTAAATACCAACTAATTAACACAATTTAGTGACCGTTATAGAGAGGTTTTACTGTACTCGTGGAGAAAAGGAGTTTACTGTACAAGTATATAACTAAACAGTATTATAATGCAGTATACATATTTACCTGTAGACAACACCAGCAGGTCTCAGGTTATCTCCTGGAGGAGCTGCAACTTGCTTGGCATGGATCTCACAGTACAGCTGACCCTCAATCATAAAATAGCCTGCACATGGAAAAAAATATATATTGAAAACAAAAAGGCTTACACCTTATTTTTTCCCTTTTGATTAAGAAAGTATGATGAAAAGTACCATGAATCATTTACTAGAGCTATCACTGAAGGTGATTAACCCATTACCTCATAGGCTATTTTTAGATCCAACCTCTTTGAATAAATCTACCGAAAAGGAGCATTAACTAGAGAAAATGAAAAGTTTAGAATTGTGTAGTTTTGAAACCATTGTGATAAATAGAGCATTTGCTCCCTTGGAGCAAATGCTCTATTTATCACAATCCTTTCACAAAGTGACTTTTACAGAGGTGTCAAAAAGCGTCAATATGAGGGAATGGGTTAATATACCCCGAAACACTGCATTTGACACACCAATATTCGTGAAGTTTCATAAAAATGCAGCGATAACTGTGAAAGTAGTTAATCACAATGGTTACATCACGAATATTAATACCGTAAGTTGAATTTTAATAATGACATATGAATACACATGTAATTCTTGACCATGTCAGAAACACTAGAATGATACATATATTATTTCATAAACAAACAGAGCAAACCCTGATCAGACAGCTCCTACAGGAGCCATCTGTTCTAGATCTTCTCTGTTTGAAAACTGAAATAAATGGTTAACCCCTTCCCTGTTCAATATTCATGTAAGAAATAATGGCATCATGAATATTGATTAGCTACCGGTATATTCTGATAATGTAAAATTTTCAAGGGAATTTTTGCTTTAATACAAACTGTAGAATTTGATCTATATCATGTCACAAGCAAACAGAGCAGACCCTGAACAGACGGCTCCTTTAGGAGCCGTCTGATCTGGGTCTACTATATTTGCAAATGCATGAAAAGGCATTTATATGAGGAAAAGGGTTAATGGGGCTAGCTCTTAGGCAAAGAATCTTGCATAAGGATGACAATATCTTGATTTCCTTGAACAGCATGACATTGTACTGTTTACCTTTTTGTTTGAGATAGACTCCACACTTGACACACGTGAAGCACTTCTCATGGTATGGCATGCCCTTCACCCGCACAAACACACCACTGCAAGAAAGGATAAAATGTAGGTATCGTCATCGGAGGTATTTTCGAACACCACCAGTTTTCGAACATCTCAGGTTTTCGCGAATATTTCCTCGTATGCACGCGCTATGACGTCATCGTGCACTGGCTTGATACACTAGTGTTGACAAGCAGACGGAGAACTGTCAAAACCAAGAATGCGGAAAAAACAGGTAATTTTTAATGATGTTATAGTTTTTGAGAGTAAAAATGGCCATTTCTACTATTACCATTATTGACCCTATTTGAAAACCCTATTACGGTGTCTAAAATAAGTATAAATTTATAAAATCCTTACCGACACTTCACTTCCGAGTTTGTTGTGGAAATCCCAATATAGAATTATGACGTGGTGATCGTTTATGATGTATATAGCGCAGTTCAAAATGTCTATTCCCTTAGCGTGTGTATAACAGCAAAGAACCCATGACAATTCCCATTTCAGAAACTGTTATTAGCCTTGGTATCTTTTTAGGGCCATCCATCAACATCCGTGGGCAGATACAGAATGTATTCACCCACTGCCCTTACAAACGCTTACAAGGCTGTCCAGGAGAGAAAACTACCTATCAGAACAGCTGCAAGGAAATACAATGTCCCCCACAACACACTCAGAGACAGAGTTAAAGGCAGGATAGATCCTGAGACTGTGAAGTCTGGCCCCCTTCCACTATTTTCCCTAGAAGAAGAAGCGATGTTCCTTGGTCATATAAACCACATGGCATCCCTTGGCTATGGGTACACTTTACAAGAGGTAGATATAGATTGATAATATGGGTAGATATAGATTGATAATTTGGACAGCATGTTTTACTTTTTCAATGTTTTTTATATTTGATCTAGATATAGCTCTATGGTTCTAATAAAAAATGTATTCAGTGTGTGTGTGTGTGTGGGGGGGGGGGGGGGGGTTGCGTGTGGGTGTGTGGGTGTATTTAAAGATCATAATATCAATTATATATAAATATACTGAGTGTACAAAATCATGCATATACATATATATATACACATTTATATATGGTTTGTTTCTCCAGGTTGTGGATAAAGCTTCCAATTATGCAGTGCACCTGGGAAAGCGCCAGAAAGACCACCCATTATCAGTAAAATGGTTTGAAGGATTCAGAGAAAGGTGGAACCTCAATGTGTCAAAACCAAGATCCTTGACTAATTGTCGAGCTAAGTCTCTCAACAAGGATGTAGTCAACCAGTACTTTGATGATCTTGAAACAGTTTTGAAGAGCAATAACCTCACTGATAAACCACATTGCATCTATAATTTTGATGAGAAGGGTGTACAAACAGAAACCAAACCCCCTTTTGTTGTGTCACAAATGTCAAAAATGCCATCTATTTCAGCTTCAAGAACAGCAATTACTACAATTTTAGGTTGTGGAAATGCTCTGGGTACACAAATTCCCCCATTTTTTGTCTTTAAAGGCAAGCGGATGAATGGGAGTTTGATGGAGGGTTCCTCCCCAGGTTCTGATGGTACTGTTTCAGAAACTGGATGGTCAAACTCCGACATTTTCCTGCATTATCTCCAGAACCATTTTCTAAAGTTTGTGCAAAGAGAGAGTCGTGATCAGAAAATTCTTTTGTTATTTGATGGTCATAAGTCTCACATCAATTTGCCAGTCATTCAGTGGGCACAAGCAAATAACATAATCCTCTTCGTGTTACCAGCTCATACCAGCCATGCTTTACAGCCCCTAGATGTTGGTTGTTTTGGACCGTTGCAAAAGATCTATGACTATGAATGTCACAAACTCATGCGTAACTGCCCGCAAACAGTTATTACTAGGTTTGATGTTGCCGCTATTGCATCCAAAGCATACACTTCTGCACTTTCAATAGCAAACTTACGATCAGCATTTTCCAAAACTGGTATTTACCCCTTCAATAAAGATACAATAGATGAGCATCAATTTGCACCATCTGTAGCCTTTCAAGCGCCTATTGTCAGTGAAGAGGCATGCAATACAGTTTCTGCTGTCACTGAAAAGGTCACAAACTCTAGTACCAATAGTCTCTCCAATTGTGCAAACATGACCACTGGGTTAAGTAATCGAACCAGTACAAAATCTTATTTTCAACAATCAGAGCAGTGTATTATCAATAAACAAGTCCACAACAGCACGAAAAAACAACGAGAGGTAACCATCAGTGGACTTGTTTCAGGTAAGGAGATAACACATGCATCAATAATTAATGAGATGGAAAGAAATGAGAGTCAGAAATATAAAAAGGTAAAAAGGGCTGTCAAAAAGAATGCAAACAGTGTATCCCGAAAAGTAAATATTTCACCATGTGAACCAAGTACTTCAGGTCATCCCTCATCAAAGCCCAGTCAGATCCTATACAATGCAAGTGATTCAAGTGATTATTTGAGTGACAATATGAGTGAGAGTGAGAAGTGTTGTGTGTGCCATCTTTTCGAACCAAAGGAGTTGAGAGAGTGTGTTTCATTAGTTTTCACCAAGTGGGGACAGTGTGATTTTACTGGCTGTGAGCACTGGACACATTTAAAATTCTGCTGTGAGACCAAGGTACTCAGAAGAAATGATACATTTATTTGTCCTTGCCACCAAAGTTTCTCAGAGGAATGAA
Source organism: Azorinus chamasolen (assembly GCA_963576725.1). NCBI lineage: Eukaryota > Metazoa > Mollusca > Bivalvia > Cardiida > Solecurtidae > Azorinus > Azorinus chamasolen. The sequence continues at coordinate 70,910,674 of OY755236.1, read as the reverse complement.
TGATTTTTTCTTAAATTCTGAAAGTATAGGGAATCATTTGAAACCAAAAGTAGCAATATGAAATAAGAAAATTGCAGACTCGGTTTTAATGAGTCTGTTCACAAGCAGTTATTAGAAGTGCAACACTTACCACGCCCCCCTGGCACTGGCTTTTAAACAGCGGTGTTCAAATTTCATTGTTAACAGCATTGAAACTGACGATCCTCATAATCTAGTTCAGGAAATATATAACCATCCGGTTAAATTCCCATTCATCCAGCCACTAATTGCGAGCAATATCTTTTACAATTTTATTAATATTGGAGTAACACTCTTTTTAGATACGATAACGTAGCTCTATTCCTAAACTGGACGCTAGTCATTATCAGTCTTACAGCTACGATATCGCATCTACACTCTTTTGTGACCAACTTCTTGTGTGTATGGTTTTTATACGAATGTGGAATGGATGGCATGAACCTAACTGTACTAATTACTTTACTACGACGATTTTGATTGGATGTTCGAAAACTGGTTGGAAAACCCGCCATTTTGTCATTTAGAAGGTAAACAAAACACACGTTATTATTTGTGTATCTTATATCCTAAATGTTTTATTTTTACTTGAATGTATGTGTAAATAGTTGATAACTATGAAAAAAATCGTGCAAATAACATCCGCTGATTGTTCTCGGTTGAAAAAAACAAGTTAAGCGTTAGGTGTTCGAAAACTGGTGGGACCACGCTATGTGTATACAGTAAAACCCCTCTAAACAAGAGGTTAAATTTAGTATAAATATCTGTTTTGGAGACAGGTGGCAGCTTAATGCAGGGTGAAAGTCATGCAGAAAGCTCCTCTAGGAGCTTTCTGCATGACTTTCACCCTGCATAAGCAGCCTCCTGCCTAAAAGTATATACATGTACATGTAAATTCTTCTCCTCTATAATTCAAACATTTTGGATCAGGCATGCTTATAATTATAATGTAGATATTTTACTTTTTTCAGATAGATGCTTAACCCTTTACTCCATGAATATTTTAACCCTTTACTCCATGAATATTCAAGTAAGAAATAATATAAAATTATGTATGAATATTAATAAGCTTAATATTTATAATGGCATATGAACAGGAAAAGTTTTGGCCTTGGTAAAAACTGTAAAATCCATTTGTAAACAGAGAAGACCCAGATCAGAATGCTCTTATAGGAGACATCCAATCAGGGTCTCCTCTGTTTGTTTATGGTATAACATAGATCTGACTTTATAGTTTTTGCCCAAGCCAAAACATCCTGTATACTATTTCATTATAAAAATTAAGCTAATACACATTCATGATGCCATTATTTCTTACATGAATATTAAACAGGGAAAAGGTTAGGTAATTAGGGTAACTGCTTAGTTTATTCACTGATGGTTTTGCAATAAATTATGAATAGTGTAGACTCTTGTCCTGCAACAGCCCTCTGATCTGAGTTCTTATGCACTCTAACGGCTATATCACAAAAACTTGTCATGATGAAATAATGTATATAGAATAATAATTATTACTACAGCTGACAGATAAACCATAACCGACTGATGAAGATAGGGTATCAAAGCCTTATCGGGCAGAAAACCCAGCTGTTATACGATAATACTGCAAATTGACAAGCATTGCACATGTTTGCAAATGCAAACTGCATTTACTCGAGATATTTTCATAAAATTGGAGAAAAATTCAGTCTTACAGATTTACAATTACAGTAAAACCTCTCTATAACGGCTACTAAATTGAGTTAATTAGCTGGAATTTAGGGCAGGTGGTTGCTCAAAGCAAGGTGAAAGTAAAACAGAACGCTCCTATAGAGAGGTTTTACTGTACATGTATCTTTTTTTGGTAAGAAAATATCTGTAATGGAGACCATTACTCTGTAGAAACCATGAAAGAGTAACTTACGTGACAAGGTTGCCACACCCTGTACAGTGCATGCTCTGCTGCTGTGGTTCTGGTTCAGGTGGGGGTCCTACGTTCATAGCCACAGACCTGAATCCTGAAGGCCCTGTAATATTTCATATGGTTTTTTATCACAATTCTGTACATTACTAAAATCTTACCGCAGACATGAGGGATGAAGAATTTTCTAAGAAAACCAGAAATGTGAGTTATAATATAGAATAGCAAAGATTTTATGAAAACTACAAAACCCTAGTTCAGCACAAGAAGTTCTACAATAACTAGAAAAATCCATTTTATAGATCAGAGTCACAGACAAGATGTGTAAATTAAAACATTTTAAAGAATACTTTTTTGTAGCTCCTTTATTTATCCACCAAACCCTTTGTTGTGACCACTCTTTAGAATTGCCTCTTCAAGACCACTCTAATGAGAGATCATAACGAAGTGTTCGTTGGAGAAATGACGATTTAATTATTTGAATACACACCTTTATCTAGTGCTCTGATAGATCTTATCAAACTGTTTTTAATGAGATATCTAGACACTCTAATATGTGGAATGTAAATCTACCAAAATGATAAAAGAAGAACTAAACTACAAAGAATGTGACAATTCTTTTTGAAGTTAAATGGACATGAACGCATTTCCAAAGCCATACGATGATGATAAAACTATTAAAACTACTTCTGAGAAAGGACTGGTATAAGCTTGAAAAAAGCCAACGCTAAAGTGCATGTAACAATGCAGTCTATTATTTAACCCTTTACATGAATATTCATATAAGAAATAATGACATCACGAATATTAATTAGCTAGATTTTATAATGACTAATAAACACAGGAAATTTTGAACACAGCCAAAATTGTAGAATCAGATCTACACTAATGCATACTCCTGTAGGAGCCATCTGGCTCTGCTCTGTTTGCAAAGCCCTTTCCCTGTTCTAGGGATCTGATCTGTGTCTACTCTGTTTGCAAATGCGTAAAAACACGTTTATATGTGGGAAATAAATCATATCAATGTCACCCTTTACCTCCCAAACATGCTTTACCTTTGCAAACAGAGTAGAGCCAGATCAGTTGACTCCTACTGCTGCAGAAGCCTTGACCATGGTCTGTTTGCTTATGATATAGTATAGTTCTGATTCTACAGCCTCTGCCATGGTAAAAATCTAGTTGTTCATGATGCCATTATACAATAAAGCTTAGTAATAGTCATACAGTCATTACTTTCTCACATGAATATTCATGAGAGAAAGGGTTAACCTTTAAATCTAACCTCTTTGAATAAATCTATTGAAAAGGAACATTTACTAGAGAAAAGGATTTTTAGAATTGTTTAGTTTTTAAACCATTGTGATAAACAGAGCATTTGCTCCTATGGAGCAAATGCTCTGTTTATCACAATGGTTTCAAAAAGTGACTTTACAGAGGCGTCAAAAGGCGTCAATATGAGGGAATGGGTTATTATAGCATTGTATGTTCAAGATCTGCAGGTGAATCAACACACTACAACACTGATGATCAAGCAAACACAGCAGCTAGCCCAGTAATCACTTAATTAGGAACTTACAGACTGTCTGGATTAATAAGCCAACGAATATCACAACCACTGTCTGCCCTTGATGAACTCCATAGATAAAATACCAATCAGCTGTGTTACTATATGTGTGTATATGTGTGTGCCTTGCAGATTGCCAGTGCATGCTGTTTGTTGTTATCAGATCAATGAATAAAGATATCTGATAACTGGCACAAGAATTTGTTATCAATAACCTAAATATATTGTAAGTCAAGAAACAGCATAGATGAGAACAAATCTGAGGAAATCAAACCTCCAGAATGTGTTCATAGTTGTCTTCAACTGAATACCATATTTGGCATGAATGGACAGACAAATAGTATGAGCATAATTCAAACTTGTACTCCATGAATATTCATGTATGAAATAATGTTTGTATGGAAATTTATTAGCTTAATATTTATATTGGCATATGAACAAGGAAAGTTACGGCCCTGGTAAAAACCATACACTCAGAGCTTCCATAAGCAAACAGAGCAGACCATGATCAGATGACTCCTGCAGGAGTCATTCTGATCTAGGTCTACTCAGTTCGCAAAGGCATACCTATTGAGTAAAGTATTTTACTCATTCCCTCCTAGACTATTTTTAGACTCAACCTCTTTGAATAAATCTATCGAAAAGGAGCATTTACTAGAGAAAAGGAAAATTTTAGAATTGTGTAGTTTTGAAACCATTAAATGTAGTTTTGAAACCATTATGCATCACTGGGAGGGAATGTGTTAATACATGTACTCAAATTTTAAAGAGTTAACAAAAATGCGCTATTCAAGAATGCAGATCACAGATTACTATGAAGGCTAAATTTGCAGTAACAATTCCTGTTTAACCCTGTAATCCATACAGACATTTTTATGCCTTTTCAAATAAATTAGACCCAGATCAGATGATCCTGTAAGAGTCGTCTGACTAGGGTCTGCTCTGTTTGCTTATGGAGTAATAAAGATCTGATTCTGCACTTCCTGTCATTGTCAAAAATCCATGTGTTTATAAAACTTCTATAAAATCAGCTAATTAATATTCATAAGTCATTATTTCTTACAAAAATATTCAACAGCTAAATGGTTGAAGTGTTTCAGTTCAAACTGACGGCATTATTAAACATTACCTCGTATGTATGGTCCCTTGAAGTTTGAGATACCGAGGTTCCACTGTATTCAAGTTAATACTTTAGTAGTAGAAATAACCATTACAACAAAATGAAAAGCTCAAACATCATCATATCATACATTTGACAACCATGCACACTCAACAATATCAAACAGCAAAAAGCTCGTACACACCCTCAAAATCTCATTTCTGAAAAATCAAGCATGGCAGTCACTAAAATTAATAAAATATTCAGGTGTACAACTTTTCAACTTCAGACGACAACAGTCGTTGAGGTCAGTTGTTATCAAATTCAAACACAGTATTTTCATGATATGAAAGCTGAACCATTTTTCTCATTTCAACTCTCTTTTTTAACCCTTTATCCATATACATGGACAGTAAAACCTCTCTATATCGGCCACTAAATTACATCAAGTATTTTGTGCTAAAGGCAGGTGGCTGCTTAAAGCAAGGTAAAAGTAAAACAGAACGCTCCTACAGGAGCATTCTTTTTTACTTTCACCTTGCTTTAAGCAGTCACCTGTCCTAAATACCAACTAATTAACATGATTTAGTGGCTGTTATAGAGAGGTTTTACTGTATACGCTTTTTATGCTTTGCAAATACAGAACAGATAGCTCCTGTAGATGCTGTCTGATCATAGTCTGCTCTGTTTGCTTATGAAATAATATATTTTGGATTCTACAGTTTCTTCCATTGAAAACAACTCCCTTGAACATAGTGTCACTTTAAAATATCATCTAATTAATATTCATCCATCATTTCTTACATCGATATTCTTGAGGGTTAATATCCAAAACAGTCATACATTAATTGCTTCCAAAACCCTAAACTCAAAGCATTAATCTAAAGCTTACTTGAATTCAATCACAGAAATCTTCAAACATGCATCTAATAATCGAGCAGTTTAACCATTACTTCATAAATATGATGAATATCAATCAGCTGACTTTTTATAAAGGTATATAGACATAGGAATGTGTAGCCATAACAGAAACTGTACAATAGGATCTCTATCATTCCATAAGCAAATAGAGCTGACACTGATAAGACGGCTCCTACAGAAATAAACTGACCTCGGTCTACTCTGTTTGCAAAGGCATTAAAAGGTGTATCTATGGAGTATGATGGGCATTCTGGGAAACATGGCAATCAAATATTTGTAAAAGACGTATCAATCGAGTAAAGGGCTAAGATCTTATTGCATTTCTGTTCTAGGCACGTAAGACTGGCATTCTGGGAAACATGGCAGTCAAATATTTATAAATACATCTACATGTTGTGTAAATCTAAATCAACTCTTACAATCAAACCACTTTTCAAAAGTCTCATGATGTCCGAGTGTCCTTTTGCCCATGAAACTAGTCATTTTAACCCTGTACCTGATAGAAATGCCTTGTCACACCTTTGCAAACAGAGTAGACCCAGATCAGCTGGTTCCTGTTTCCTTATGGACTTATATAGATGTGATTCTCTTGTTTCTACAAAGGTTATAAATTCCTGTGTTCATGTACCATTATAAAAATTCAGTCAATAAACAGTTATTAAACAAGCAGACTTTCTAAATGGAAATTAATCTACAGAAGTAATACATGTACATTAAATACTAAACATAAATCTTTGGCTTGAAAACAGAACACATACTGTCGTTAGGGTTTGTGTTAGTTTGCGACTCTGCGGCATGCTCATTAAACGTAACACCATTTCCAAGCTGCGAGCTGTCAGCAGGGTCTGATGTGTTAGGTTCCACACTGTCAGGCGATCCAACAGCAATGTTATTTTGGTCAGTATCATTGGCATCACCTTCTTCAGGACTAAAAACCAAAGAAAGAATAGCACATGCCATAAAGAAAACAATCATAACAGCTGCAAAACTTGATTCAAAGGGTACAGAGAACTACAATGCAAAGTCTGAAAGGAACAGCTTTTCTAAGGACTGCTTGTCCTATACCATGGCTGTTATATTCTGCTCCTTTCCTACTGTAATCACAGCTATTGGGTCCACTTTATTAACCCATTCCTTTATATTGACGCCTTTTGATGCATCTGTAATAGGCATATTTTGAAACCATTGTGATAAACAGAGCATTAATTTTGCTCCATAGATGCAAATGCTTTATTTATCAAAATGGTTTCAAAACTACACAATTCTAAAAAATTTCCTTTCTGCTACTAAATGCTCAATTTTGGTAGATTTATTCAAAGAGGCTGGGTCTAAAAATAGCCTATGCTGGAATGGGTTCATGACCATGGATGTCCAAATTCATATCGGCTTAATCCGCTTAGAGCGATCCTCGGCAGATTTTCCACTGTAGTTCCATATTTTTGTTATAACAAACCACCAGTCTGGTATACTGTACATCAGTTCATGCTTATATCAATACCTTTACCAATTACTTGATAATACATGTACCACCTTTCTAAGCCTTTGCAAAATAGAGTAGACCCAGATCAGACAGCTTCTGTAGGGGCTGTCTGATCTGGGTCTGCACCTTTTGCTTATATGTTACAATCCTTATTCTCTGATATTTACAATAACATTGTTTTCTCTTTATTTTTATTGTATGTTTAATACAAGAATTCAATTAATTAATATTCATTTTGGGCAGAGTCTTGAATGGATATTGTAATGGTTTAATGCAATACTCCATATATAACATGTCCTTTTCCCGATGAAACTAGTCAAATTAACCCATTACCTGATAGCAATGCTTTATACCTGTGCAAACAGAGTAGACCTAGATCTGTAAGAACTATCTGACCAAGGTCTGCTCTGCTTGCCAACAGAATAATATAGATTTGATTCTACAGTTTCTGCCTCTATCGAAAATTTGTTTTCATGCGCCATAATAATAAATCATCTAATTAATATTGAGGAGCATTTAAAATACTCATTTTAACCCTATACTCCATGCCTTTGCGAACAGAGTAGACCCAGGTCAGATGGCTCCTGTAGGAGCCATCTGATCAGGGTCTGCTCTGTTTGCTTACGATATGATATTGATCTGATTATAGTTTCAACACGGCCAAAAATTTCTGTCTCCATGTGCAATTATAACAATTTATCTCATTAATATTCATGATGTCATCATTTCTGCCATGAATATTCATGAAATAAAGGAATAACTCTACATACTGGCATATATATTGTGATAACCTTTGCACACTACATGTAGTTTCAATCCATGTAACTCAGTACCTCATGAAGATCTAAACAATTTGACACTCTCATTGTCTTTATGTAAAGATATTGAAGAAAAATTAATTTTGAGATCTGTAGCAAATGAAATTCTTTTTTTGCAGACAGCAGTGATTAATCACTTGACTTCAGAAATTCAACTTCAGAAATTCAACTGTGCAAGCTGTGATTTTAAGTTTAACTGATCTGCAGTATAGACCAGACTGGGAGAGAGAGGAAGAGAGTCAGTAACAACGATAAACAACAGTTGGGGTGACATGGTTGGTGTCTCTGACTACATTGTCACCTTGGGAGGACTGAGGGGATGTGGGACCACCAAATTGCGTGCCATAATCAGGCGACTGACTTGGGTCCGAGTCGAGACGCTGGTAAGTTCCTGTCATCCGGGCACCAACCTGTTCCCTATTGATATCTAAGCTGTGAATAAAATGTATAGTCTTCTTCTAAATCAAAACATGTGTAAAGAACACTGCTATTTCCTGATGTATCTTAATGCTTAATGTACTTGATAAGAAAATAAGACTACCTCAAGTGGATGCCAACATGTGTCTGTTTGCGAAAATCAACACATTAAAGGGCAATAACTCTTTTAGTATGCTTGACAGATTAATAACTGGTGGTGAACAAGTGTGTGAAGTTGGATTTGGATAGCTGTACTGATGTAGGAACTATGAAAAAATGTCAGTTTTTCACAATGACATAAGGCCAGGAAGATGACACCAAGGACTTAGCAATATCTCTACTTGTTTCCTCCCAAAAACAGACAAGCTAAAAATAAACAAAGTAATGACAATCAAGTTATTGCTTCACACTATGTAATGACTATATATCCAGCAATTTTTTGGAAAATATTTAACCCTTTACCTGATTGAGACACTTTCAACACATTGCAAAAGGAGTAGACCCAGATCCGACAGCTCCTATAGGAGCTATCCAATTACTGCAATTAGGGTTTGCTGTGTTTACTTAAGAAATGATATAGATATGATTCTACAGTTTCATCTAATCAGCTAATTGATATTCATAAAGTCATCATTTCTTACATGAATATTCATCAGGTAAAGATGTAACTGCACTCCCTCCGTAGATTGATGATAAACAACTGAAAGTTTTAACTCAATCCCTCATAGGCATTTTTTAGACCCAACCTCTTTGAATAAATCTACTGAAAAGGAGCATTTATTAGAACAAAGGGAAATATTTAGAATTTTGCAGTTTTGCAGAAATCATTGTAATACCAGTAAACAGAGCATTTGCTCATTTGAAGCAAATGCTCTATTTATCACAATGGCTTTAAAAAGTGACTTTTACAAAGATGTCAAAGGCATCAATATAGGAGAATGGGTTAAGCTCCAGGTAGTAATTTACCCTTTTCCTCAAATAAATGCTTTTTCATGCATTTGCAAACAGAGAAGATTCAGATCAGACGGCTCCTGTAGGAGCCATCTGATCAGGGTCTGATCTGTTTGCTTATGACATTATATAGAAATCTGAGAAAAAATTCCCTTGAAAAATTTAAGTTATAAAATTTCAGCTAATAGATATTCATAATGTCACTTTTCTTTACATAAATATTGAACAGGTAAAGGATAAAGCATCCCATCTCTATTTGTCACCTTGGCTCTTTGAGCCCAAATGGAGGGTGTGTGATGACCTATGTAAACCTATAGTTGATGACAAATGAAGGAAAACTCACCTGTTGGAACTGAAGTAGACAATTGTTATACAATTATTTGTTGAACATGACATACTAAGCAAGCAAAGAGCTAATAGTACTTTGAACTAAAATTAAGAAAATTTATGTTAAAAATGGAGGCAAATTAGAATCCTAAAGTGCACAAGCTTCAACAATCAAGGGCAAAGTCCTTTGAGTCTTGCAGACAGTGAAGAACTTGATCAGCTGCTGCATCAAAATAAATTTATATTAATTAGAAGATTGTTTTCAACCTAAAGACTGAATTGTGAGTAATGCCTTAAACTTTACCCATCTAGCTGCTTCTGGATTCCTTCTGTCTGTTGAGAGTAAGTTTTTGCTATGTTATTAGCTGAGTAGAGACCTATGGGAGAGTTAAACTGGGCATGTACAACATTTGGAACAGCTTTCTTGGGAGACTGAGGTGCCTGTTGATGGTATCCTCCATATTGTGGGCTCCCTCCATATTGTGGGCTCCCTCCATACTGGGGACTTCCTCCGTACTGGGGTTCTTGAGCTGGCTGACCACCGCCATAGTTTGGTGGTGCACCATAATTTGGTGGAGCCCCATAATTGGGTGGGGCACCATACTGTGCAGGTTGCTGCTGCTGCTGCTGCTGCTGGGGCTGGCTAAGGTTGATTGAGCCAGAACTAACAAAGGGCTTTGCAGATCTGTTATAGCCACTGCCAATCGTACAGTCTTCCTGAAATCCAAGGAAAGCTATTGAGATATTCTCAACACAAAAATGGCAAAGAGTCGCAATAACAGAATAAACAGACCAATCAAAGACACTGGTACATGCTGAGTTTATTTGCTGATGTAGCTCTGGGTGGTTTTTTTTTTTTTAAAAAAAACCACAAACAAACTTTTAACCCTTATGAATATTTGGTAAGAAGTAATGCCTGTATAAACATGAATTAGCTGATGAAACTTTATACTTGCATTATGAACAAGAGAATATTTCACTAAAGAAAGAAATGCAGAATTGATCTATATCATTAAATTTTAACCCATTCCCACTTAGGCTATTTTTAGACCGAACCTCTTTGTTTAAATCTACCAAAAAGGAGCATTAACTAGAGAAAAGGAAATTTTCAGAATTGTGTAGTTTTGAAACCATTGTGATAAATAGAGCATTTGCTCCTGTGGAGCAAATGCTCTATTTATCACAATGGTTTCAGAAAGTGATTTTTACATAAGTGTCAAAAGGCGTCAATATGCGGGAATGGGTTAATAAGCAGACAGCAGGACCTGATCAAACAGCTCCTGCAGGAACCGTTGGATGTGGGTTTATTCTGTTTGCAAATGTGTGAAAACACAACTCTAGCAGAAAAATATACAAAACAGCTACAAGTCATTTTTCTAAAATCTTACAGTATGAAATCTAAATAAAGTGTAACTGCTACTGTAAGTACCGGTAACATAGGAAGACAACACTAAGTAGCTTACATACATGTATGTAAAAACTGTCAAACATGTCAATTTTAGAAAAACATCTTTCTTAACAAGTTAACCCTTTATTCCGTGAATATTCATGTTAGAAATTATGACATCATGAATATTAATTAGATTATATTTTATAATGGCATATGAATACAGGACAATTTGACTCAGATGGAAACTGTAGAAATAGATCTCTGATATAGGAGCTCTCCTATAGGAGCTGTCTGATCCGGGTCTACTCTGTTTGCAAAGGCATGGAAAGGTGTATTTATGGAGTAAAGGGTTGAAATTGTTTTATGTCAGAATACCAAACAGTTCAGATCCTGTTGAGATGCCATATTACTCCAGATCTCACTTAGATCCAGACTGTTTGAAAAGGCTACATGTAGCACAATTCACCCATGGTGTTGAAAATGTTGAATCAAACACCAAATATTACAGACTGTTGTACAAATACAGTTCAATATTGTGTTAATCCTTTACTCCTTTGCTCCATAAATATGCCTTTCTACACCTTTGCAAACAGAATATACCCAGATCAGATGGCTCCTGTAGGGGCTGTCTGATCAGGGTCTACTCTGTTTACTTATGATATGCGATATGGCGCTACACTTTCTGCTGTAGCCAAACTTCCTGTGCCCATTTGTCATTTATACAAATTAATCTAATTAATATTCATGATGTCATTATTTTTTACACAAATATTCATGGAGTAAAAGGTTAAACCTCTTACTTGATGTGTAGTCATGTTACCACACTCCATCCAAAATTCTTGTATTAACCCTTTACTCCATAAGTATTCAGGTAAGTAATAATAACATCATGAATATTAATTGAATGATTTTTATAATGATGTGTAAGTAAGATATTTTGACCATTGCAGAAACTGTAGAATCAGATATTTATAATTTCTTAAGCAAACAGGGCAGACCCTGATCAAATGTTCCTACAGGAGCCATTTGATTCAGGTCTACTCTCTTTGCAATGGTGTTAAAAGGCATACCTATGGAGTAAATGGTTAATAAAATTACTGATATAAACTGTTAAGATCTTTAAATAATCAAAAGCAGATGACCCAAATCAGACAGCTCCTACGGGAGCTGTGTCATCTGGGTCTCCTCTGTTTGCAAAAGTGCAAAAAAGATAGGATTATCCAGTAAAGAGTTAAGGTCAGGAAGAAAAGTGTAGTTTGGGATATGTAAACCAGTATTATGTGCCATTACATCAGGTCTTTCCTTGGCCAGTGACGTTTTCTGTGAAGTGTACATCTGATCTCCTGTAGCAGTTTGTATGGGCTGCATTTCTGAGGGCTTGATATCTGACATCTTGGACACCTTGGGCCTCCAGATCTGGACTGCTCCTCTGAAACCAAGACATTTCATACAACATCACCTCACATTTTACAAATTGTACAGCAGATCATCTTGAAAAGGTGTAAAAAAACATATGTAAAATTTGCAAAATACAATTCAGGTCACTTTCATCCAAGTGACCTAAATTCTTGAGCAGGTCCTTTTCTACGCCATCTCCGCTGCAAGTTTTATTGCAACATATCATTGCTATCAAAAGCTATCAACTATTTGTTTTGTTTAACCCTTTCCTTCATGCTAACATCTTTTCACGACTTTGCAAACAGAGTAGACCCATGAAGTAGAGGGTTAAAGCTTGCAGATGATATAGACCAAGACAAGTCACAAAATCTCCACGGAGGCTAATCCTGATTTACATGATTGTATTCTTTTCTTTCAGAGGTAGCAGCCAAAGTATCAATACTCCAATGAATTATGATAGCTCTTTGAACACCAGTGGTGAACACCAGTGGCGATGGCCTATGTAATCTAGTCAATTCTGTATCAGGACTTTCTGCCAGAGTCTGAGGTCATTCTCAAGCATATGATTGGTCTGGTTTTGAGCTTGCTCAAAATGTGACCAATCAGATACTCGGAAATGAACTCTGACTAAGACTCAGAAGTTGTATAACCTCAGACCCAGGTTCCAAAGTATTTTACACTGTAACTGTATATTTGAAGAGGAATGGAAGAAAAACCAATCTTGAGAAATATAGCAGACTACAGTTTTGTTGCAGTGTTAAAACAATTACAGTTGAACTTCGATATCTTGAACTTCAAGGGACCATACAAATTAGTTCGATATAACAGAAGTTCGAGTCATCCAATTTCTACTATGGACAATTTCTCAAGTTCAAAGCTTAATGCAGGTGTAAAGTAATGCTGAAAGCTCTAGGAGCTCTCAGCATTACTTTACACCTGCATTAAGCTGTCACATGTGTTTCTAGATATCCATAGTGATACATTTAAAAACAAGTATGTATTGTAAGTGTTGGAAGGACCGAACTTTTAATTCGAATTATCCCGAAGTTCGAGGTATCCGAGTTCGAGATATCGAAGTTCAACTGTATTTAGCATGCAGCGAGTCCGAGTGAACACTCAGAAGTACATGTAGTATGTTTACCTGATGACTATCATGTCAATGTCGTTACATGATCGGATGATCTCCATCTTGGCCTGTTCATGTGACAACCCCTCTGTCTTCATGTTGTTGATCTGGACAATGCCATCTCCTGGTCTTAGTCCACATCTTGCTGCCACACTCTTAGGTTGGACCTGTAATGATAGATAAACAATAGCAGATGAACGCACAATATTTAAGTTATCAATATTGAGTACAAAGCCTGAGGAGGAAAACTCTACAACCAAATGCCCACACCATGACCTTAACCTTTGACTTAGAAGCAAATGTCAACACCCCCTTTACCTGTGGTGATCATTTTAGCCAAGTTCTTATTTTGAAACTAAACCCTTTACCTGTTCACTAATTCATGTAAGAAATAATGACATCATTAATATTATTTAGACTTGCATATATAAATACATGAATGATTTTGCTCAGGTAGAAACTGTAGGATCAGATCTATATTATATCATAAGCAAACAGAGCAGACCCTGATCTGGGTCTACTCTGTTTGCATATACATGAAAAGGCATTTATATGAAGGAAAGGATTAACGAGGCATGACAAAGTTATGACTCCGAAAGAAATTGCACTTTTCTAACATATGTATGTACATGTACATAATTTATGGACCGGTATGTGCATATCTACAGGCAGGCCAATATTGTTATGGCAGGGACATAAAACGTTATTGAACCATTTTTGATTAAACATTTAACCTTCATATAGCTAGAATGCGATTCAAACCCTTTACTCCATAGATCAGAGTTCTTTTGCAGGAGCCATGAGATGCCATAACATTCATACTTTTTCAACCCTTCCTTTGTTGAATATTCATCTAAACAATAATGACATACTGAATATTTATTAGCTGAACATAATGTCATATGCACACAAGTTTTTAGTATAGGTAGAAAATTCTAGAAACTGTAGTCAGATCTATTATGATTTCCTAAAGGAGTCATCTGATCTGGGTCTTCTCTGTTTGCAAAGACATGAAAAAGCATTTATATGAGAGAAAGGGTTAACAACTTACTCCATAGATATGCCTTTTAACCCTTCTCTTGCTGAATTTTAAAATACATTTCTCCTTCTTTACCCATGTCCTGTTGTATAATTACATATATCTTCACTGTGTACAAGTATTACGCTGTGCAATCGCTACTGTGGAGAGCACTGGTTGCACAATCAACTTGTAAATAGTGCAGACCCTGATGAGACAGCTCCTGCAGGAGCTGTCTCATCTGGGTCTTCACTATTTACAGGTAGGTATATTGAAGCGAATAGCAAGCGAAGGGTTATGGTCTTTGCAATCAGAGTAGATCCAGATCAGGAGCTGTCTGAACAGGGTCTGCTCTAGATCTGATTCTACAGTTTCTGCTATGGTAAAATATTTCCTATTTCATGATGCCATTATAAAAAAAAAATCCAACAATCAATATTCATGATGTCATTATTTCTTCATGAATATTCACAAAGTAAATGGTTAAAACTGAATGGATTCTACTGTCAGCCATTCCATATCAAAACTGCAACATTCAAAGGATTAACCTTGAAAACGGAAAACTTGGTTTTCAAAGGATTGACAGATGACTGATAACTGATTGGTAAGTCTTGAGAGTACAGTAAAACCCCTCTAAACTGTATGTTCAAATTAGTATTGATGCCTGTTTGCAAGACATGTGATGGCTTAATGCAGGGTGCAAATCATACATATACAGAAAACTCCCATTTAGGAGCTTTCTGCATGACTTTCATTCTGCATTTCACAGTCATCTGCCTCAAAAGATCTAAATTTTTCTTTACTAAAATGCCAGTTTAGTAGGTTTTACTGTATAAAAAATCTTCTCTTGTTGAAGGTTAAATATTTGTGTGGGTGGAAAAACTGCTGGTCTGACAGAGAGTTAGTGTTCCAGGTTGCTGCGAAATACCTTTGATCAGTGCCAAATGGCTTTACTAGATATATACTTTATTGCTTGTCTATCTTACTCTTTCTACCCTTTAACAGTCTCACAATGGAGAATGAGGCTCATCAGTGATTAACTAAAGATTCCATTCAGTATGACAGGCTTAAATTTGTTTAGAGGATTTTGAATGACAAGTAGTGTAGAACCTGATCAGAGGACTCCTCTAGGAACCTTCCGATCGGAGTCTACGCTGCAAATGTTAGTACACTCAAATCCTGCCTTCAACAGGTTAACCTTCTGTATGTAATAAAAAGTCAACAAGTATTAACAAACAGTGTAGATCCTGATCGGAAGGTTCCTAAAGCAGTCTTCTGATCAGTGTCTGCACTGTTGATTCAGTCATCTATCAGATTTAATCCTTTCTAACTTAGTGGACACTACCATAAGTACCAATGGACCGTTCCACTTTGAAACTTGCATTTAGAGAGGTCAATATCAAATTGACTTATCAACCCTTTCCTTGTTGAATATTCATGTAAGAAATAATGATTAGATGATTTTTTTTTATAATTGCATAAGTACAGTAAAAACCATCTAAACCAGATGTTCAATTTAGTATAAATATTGGTCTTGGAGACAGGTGGCAGCTTAATGCAGAGTGAAAGTCATGCAGAAAGATCCTCTAGGAGCTTTCTGCATGACTTTCACCCTGTATTAAGCAGCCACCTGCCTTAAATGATCTGAATTCTTCCCTACCAGAGTTCAGGCTCAGAGGGGTTCTACTTACACAAGATGTTTTGGTATAAGTAGAACTGTAGAATCAGATCTATTACAATTTCATAAGCAAGCAGAACAAACCCTGAGTCCATTCAGTATAAAAGGGTATACTCTGCAAGAGGATTTTGAATGACAGTGCAGACCCTGATCAGAGAACTCTTTGAATCTTTTAGACCTCTGATCTGGGTCTACACTGCTTGCAATTGTCAGTACATTCATTTCTCGCATTCAAAAGGACTATACTGACAAAATTTCATGGAAAGAGGAATGTTTCGTCTTGCATGTATGTATGTATGTACCTGACAGCTTGGAATTAATGGGAAAGAGGTAGGGGAACTATTCCTCACTCACTCAGTAGAATAAGCAGGATTCCAGATGTGCAGATGAACTTTTATTCTATCTAAAATATCATCTGCTATCGGTAAGTTTTAAAAAAGGTTATGGTTTATATATCTTTCAAAACGTTTCGTAGATCTAATTCAATTGAAAGCTGAAGCTCAAGAAATTACAGTAGAACCTGTCTTAACCCTTTCCCCGTTCTGTGTTTATTCACAACTTCAATATCTACTGAATATTCATGGACAAAATAGGTATAATAAAATATGGAAGGTGCAACATTTTAGTCATTTTAGAATCTTATTAAATCAATATATCAAAATCCATTCGCAAACAGAGCAGACCCTGATCAGATGGCTCCTCTAGGAGCAGATGATCTGGGTTTACCCTGTTTGCAAAGGCACGAAAACAAGTTTATATGTGGGAAAGGGTTAAGCGGCCATCAAAAAGAGGTCTAATTATGCATCAGTAAGGCAGGTGGTAACTTAATTAATGCAGGAAAAAAATAATGCAGAAAGCTCCTATAGGAGATTCCTGTGTCTATGTGCTATTCTAACAATTAATTAAATTAATATTCATGATGTCATCATTTTTACATGAATATTCACAGAGTAAAGGGTTAAGCAAACCACCTGTTTATAAAGACACCAATGTCTATACATTAACCAGTTCCCTCATATAAACATGTTTTCACGCATTTGCAAACAGAGTAGACCCAGATCACATGGCTCCTAGAGGAGCCGTCTGATCAGGGTCTACTGTTTGCTGATAGAATTTGATAGATCTGTTTCTTTGCTTTCTAAAATGTCTACAATGTTCCACCTTCTGTATTTCTTTATAACTATTTTATTCATGAATATTCAGTAGGTATTGAAATTTGTATAAACATAGAACAGGGAAATGGTTAAGTGGTTGCTTTAGACTGATTCTACTGTAACTGATTGCATGTTAAATAATTGTTATCAGCAAACACCGGTTTCTGCTTCAAATTATTACACTACACTTCAGAGGTCCAGATAAGATGCACCAATTAAAACATTGTCAAGAATAACTTCTATATTTCTCCATAAAACCTATGTTGTGACAACTCTTTAAAACTGTCTCTTCGGGATGATTCTAAAGAGTGGTCACAATATACAGTTTGGTGGAGAAATGACGATTTTTGTACAGACACTTTTTCAATTAGGTTAACCCTTTCCTCCATATATACACCTTTCTACGCCTCTGAAAAATCCTCCATAAATACGCCTTTCTACGCCTCTGAAAAAGTAACTTTTTGAAACCATTGTGCTCCTAAGGAGCAAATGCTCTATTTATCACAATGGTTTCAGAACTATAAAATTCTAAAATGTTCCTTTTCTCTAGTTAATGCTCCTTTTCAGTAGATTTATTCAAAGAGGTTGTATCCAAAAATAGCCTATGAGGGAATGGGTTAAAACAAATCACAATCATAGTGTGAAACAGTTTGGATCCTGATGAGATGCTTATTTACTCAGTGTTTCATCTGGGTCAAAACTGTTTGTATAGGCTGTCACAAAGTTGCTACAAATGTGCACAAAGTTAGCGCTTTACTTGATAATTATGCATTTTTGTAAACAGAGTTTACCAATGGCAATACATTTCCAAAACCATTTAGCTAATGAATATTTATGTAAAAAGAGATGACTGTATGAATATTATTAAGCTGAATATTTATAATGGCATCACAAACAATTTTTACCACAGAAGAAACTATAAGTAACCTGTCAGTATAAGAAATCCATCACTGATCAGGTGATTGTAATCGCTCTACTACCGGTAGTTGCCAAAACTACTTGTAAAAGATGTGATAACTTTTTTAGATATAAAAAGCAGGGACCCGTTTTATCAAGGAGCATACGACTGAAATCAACACAAGTTCTAACATACAACAAACGCAAACAGAAGTTGTGGGCCCATGCTTATAAAACTTTTTAGTTGAGTCTGAGTTTGTTCTCAAGCTTTTGAACGGAACGGTCAGATTTGAGCCAAAGGGTCTGCTCTATTTGCTTTTGGATTTACATAGATGATTCTACAGTTTCTTTCAAAATTTTCATGTGTTCATACACCATTTTAAAATTTCAGTTAACACAATATTCAAGAAGTCAAGTTTTAAGCAATGGTCTGTCTAAACAGTTCTCAATTCGTCTTTACTAAAGGTTTGAACAAAAGAGTTTATCATACATATGTACTTTATTTCCACAATAGCTTCAAACTACATAATTCTAAAATTTTCTTTTTTTCTAGTAAATGCCCCTTTTCAGTAAATTTATTCAAAGAGGTTTGGTCTAAAATTTGCCTATGAAGGAATGGGTTAAGACAGTCTATATGTTTAACCCATTCCCTCATAAGCTATTTTTAGACCCAACCTCTTTGAATAAAACTACCGAAAAGGAGCATTTACTTGAGAAAAGGAAATTTTTAGAAATGTGTTGTTTTGAGACCAATGTGATAAATAAAGTATTTACATGTAGTCCTATAGATCAAATTTATCATAACTGTTTCCGAAAGTGACTTTTACAGAGGGGTCAATATGAAGGAATGAGTTAGAGAATATAAATCTGAAACAACTGATCAAAATAGGTCTTGCATATCTACTTCTTATGCCAATTGTATGACAGATTGACCAAAGGAAAGACCACCCAACAGGCTGATTCTGGTATAGTCCCGAGAACAATCATTTTGCTGGGTGTATAGCAAGATTATGAGAGACATACTGCATGTAAGAGGTATCTTCATACATCTACAAATAAAGAGCTAACAACATATTCCACCAATACTAAATGTTTGAACTTCCATGATAAAACACAGTTCTTGCTGTAACTTCAACAACTATGCCTCTGACACTTTTAGGCTGCCATTATAGATATTAGCTAGCAAGAAAAACTAATCTTGTTGTGTGACACAGATGTGTTTTGAGAAGTTTCCAGAAAACATCAAACCTGTAGAAAAACTCATCTACATGTAGAACATACTGGAATTACTGGTACATCATATGTAGAATGTTTGGAAAGCAAAAAAGATTTAATTGCCATGTACCCGTTCGTTACCAGTGCTCTGTTGTAACAGAGTGGGGACCAAATATTTGGACTATTCCCTTGCTATATCCAAAGAAGGAACTTGAATGCTGACTATTTCTAAGAGAAATGGGAGTAATATTAACCCATTCCTCTATATGCTATTTTTAGACCCAATCTCTTTGAATAAATCTACCGAAAAGGAGCATTTACTAGAAAAAAGGAAAAGTTTAGAATGTTTTGAAACCATTGTCATAAATAGAGCATTTTGCTCCTATAGAAGCAAATGCTCTATTTATCACAATGGTTTCTTAACCCTTTCCCTCATATAAACGTGTTTTCACGCATTTGCAAACAGAGTAGACCAGGAGCCATCTGATCAGGGTCTGCTCTGTTTGCTAATAGAAATTGATAGATCTGTTTCTTTACTTTCTAAAATGGATGCAATGTCCCACCTTCCATATTTGATTATAACTGTTTTGTCCATGAATATTCAGTAGGTATTGAAATTTGTAATAAACACAGAACAGGGAAAGGGTTAATGTGATTTTTACAGAGGCGTAGAAAGGCGTATTTATGGAGGAAAGGGTTAAGTTGACATTATTGTTGGCAAATATTACTGCATTTAGCAGCCACCTGTCTAACAGTATCTAAATTTTCCGGTTTAGAGGGTTTTTAGTGTATTGTAGGTCTCTATACAGAGTTATCCCTTTACTCTATGAATATTCATGTACAGAATAATGATATCATAAATATTAATTAGATTAATCTTTGTAATGGTATGTGAACACAGGAATGTTGGGCAATGGAAGAAACTATAGAATCATATCTATAGTATTCAATAAGCAAACAGTGCAGATCCTGATCAGACAGCTCTTACAGGAGCTGTCTGGTCTAGGTCTACTTTATTTTCAAGGGTGTTGAAAGTGTATCTATGGAGTAAATGGTTAATTCCTAAATAGAATTCATTGCAAAATAAACTGCTACATAAACTAATTACTCAGCCATTTATCTAGAATAATACACAAACATCTGGGAGATAAGGTAAGTGCATTCAACATATACTCTCATTACTGAAGTAGGGCAGATTCTGGATATCATCAAGCACCTACATAGCAACTATAATCTGGTCAGAGTCTACCATTTACTCACAATTAGTCATCTATTGTCCTGGTTTTTTTAACCTGTCAAAATTTAAATAATTATACACTTGCTGAACACGCCATATATAGCTTCGGTTGATATTGATTGTTTCCGCTAATAAAAGCTTTTCCACTTGGCTTATTCGAGTACATGTACATTTATTGTGAATCTCGTGAAAAACGTTTGAAACACAGGTTTACCAAAGCTAAATATATCCTTTCAGTGACATAGGAATATTCACATTTTGACAGGTCAATAAAACAGGACAATACTAGAGTTTAAAATACTATCACAGAGCTGTAGATAATATGTGTACTGATCCTGAGCTACAGATAAAGGTGCATACCCAAATAAGCAAACAGAGCAGACCTGATCAGACAGCTCCTATAGGAAACATCTGATCTGGGTCTTCTCTGTTTGCAAAGGTTTGAAAAGGCATTTATATGAAGGAAGGGGTTAACTCTATTCATACTCAGTAATTGTTGTCTGCGAAATATTTCATCTGTTACAATTCTAAAAGTTAATTTTCTTCCACTTCTATTCCAAATTTCAGTTAGAGTGTCAAACAGTTTTGTCTTAGTGAGATGCCGAGTTACTCAACATCTGATCTTGATCCGACTGTTTGGAAAGGCAATCACAAATTTACCGACAGCATGCAAGAAATTAAAATGGAGACTACAGTTTGTTTCTTGCCAATGTCTGAAGAGATGCATTATACGTCATGTACATAATTAATATTGCTGCAGACAAAAAAATACGAAGAGTGCAGAGTTAATCTACGAACTGTTGGTGTCACTGCTCCATTCATGGAATTTACAAGAAGATCTGCCGACTTAACAGCTTTAATTTCAATGTCATTATTTCTTACAAGAATGTTAAACAGGGAAAGGGTTAAGACAGGAGAAACGCAAACTACTTTTACAGCTTGAAAGTAACTTCTTACTGCAATCTTAAAAAAAAATTTCTGACTATACTCTGAGAAACTACTGACCAAGTGTTAAACAGGTTGGATACTGATGAGGCCCTGAGTTACTTGGCATCTCATCTGGGTCCAAGCTGTTTGCAAATGTGAGTCAGGTCATGAACAGGCTGATAGATTATACTGACGTCGTGAATATTAATTAAGATTAATTTAACTTGTTATAACAGCACATGCACACAGATTTATTCGGCCATGACAGAAACTGTAGAATCATATCTATATCATATCATAAGCAAACAGAGCAGACCTAGATCAGACAGATCCTACAGGAGCCTTCTGATCTGGGTCTAATCTGTTTGCAAAGGCAAAGAAAGGCATATTTATGGAGTTACGGGTTAATTAAGAATATATCCAGCAATAATAAATGATGTTAATTGGTGGCCTCAGCAAACCATCATAAATGAATATGATCACATCAAGAGTCAAGTGCTAGGCTTGGTAAGTTAAGTCTCTCAAATGCAAGGAATGTTAATGTTATCTTAGTTTCTATTTATTTATATTTATACTGGAATGTGTAGAGCACAAAATTTCATCCTTATGCTGCTAAACACAACTTGGTCACATTTGCAAACAGCTTAGATCCAGATGAGATGCCACACCAGGATCAAAGCTGCCAGCTAGTCACTCAGGCAATTGTTTTCTAAATGCATTAAGGACATAGTTATATGATATCAGAGTTCAGACAGACAAATTTTTATTTCTACAGGGTAAGGATTAGAATGGTTACATCTTCATAATAACTACAAACATAAAACAGGAAATATCTAAACAGTATGGGCTAAACACAAACAAAGAAGGCCCACACCAGCTGTAGATTGTACATGTATGTCTCATCAAGGCCTACACAAGCATCTCTATATGGCAAACAATGTAGATCTAGACTATGACTGGACATAACCTCTTGTACATGGCATGTCTATTTTGACACTGTTTGCAATACCCCATAGGCTACTTATTCATAAAGGGGCTCAATTAACCCTTTACTGGACAGATAATATATATTATGCCTTTTGATGCCGTTGTACACCTATATAGGGATCTGTACCGCTCCCTGGGAGTCTATATATACTATATAGTATATACAAACTCCCAGGGAGTGGTACAGACCCCTATGTTTGCACACAGAGTAGACCCAAATTGAGATGGCAGCAGAATGAGCTATCTGATCAGGGTTTGTTGTGTTTGCTTACAGAATATTTCAGATATGATTCTACACCACTTGTCATAGCAATGTATACATGTACTTGTTTTATACAATTAAATTGAATTAATATATATGACAATTAGTCAGTTAAGATTGATAATAAATAGGAAGTTCACTATGATTATTCATCAGGTACATGGCTAATCCTTTAGTGGGTGAATATTATAATGTACAGTAAAAACCATCTTAATCGGAATTCTAGAAGAGGAGAATTTAGATACAAAAATGTACTTTTTGATAGATGGTTGTTTAATGCAGGGTGAGCTTTCTGCATGACTTTCACCCTGGATTAAGCTGCCACCTGTCTCCAAGATCGATATTTATACTAATTTTAACATCTTGTTTAGAAGGTTTTTATTGTATTCATATTTGACACGACAAAATTCAGAAAATCAGGTTTGTAACATACAAGCAAAACAGGACAGACCTTGATCAGACAGCTGCTACAGGTGTTAGCAAAGATATTTACCCTTTCTTTCATATTAAAGCCTTTTCATTCTTTTGCAAACAGAGTAGGCAAAGATCAGACAGTTCCTTTAAGAAACATCAGATCAGGGTCTGTTCTGTTTGCATATGAAATAATATAGATCTGATCCTAGAGTTTTTGTGTAATCCAATAATTTCTTTTTTAAATTTTACCTTATTACAATAAGTAAATGAATATTCTTGCATGCATGAATGATCAATTCATGCATAAATCTTCATGAGGGAAATGTTTAAAAGGCAGGAAATAATCACAGTAACTAAAGCCAGGTGTGATCAAACAGTTTTATTTCAGACATTAGTAACAGAGCTTCTTATTTGATTTTTAGATCAAAACCCGTTTATCAAACTTCATATATGTGACCTAGTTCAATCTAATCACATTTTTTCAATTTGCATTTCAACGAATGCTCTCTACTAGAGAAATTTTCATGACCTGCGAAAAACTGCATTCTACCTCAAAGCAATCTACAGAAGCTTTTTCTCCAATATTATCAGAGCAGTTATTTCATGATTGTTTGGGAAACATTCAAAACAGAGCGAATGACATCTGAACTGTTGCACAAGGCCAGTGGCAACAGTTCAGAATATCACCTCAGACACCAAGGTACAAAGGATTTGAGTATTACAGAGCTACACATAAAGGTGCATAATTCAGTACTAAAACTGTCATTTCTCCATCTAACCCTTGATGTTGTGACCACCCTTTAGAATCATCTTGACATCACAAAAGGAATTAGTGGAGAAATAAAGGAGTTATTCTTGAAATTCTTAATATTCATGATGTCATAATTTCTTTCATATAGAGTTAAATATTCGTTATACTGAGGTTTTACTGTACTTATTAAATGTTTTACTTTGTAAGTGTCTGCTATTTATTTCTTTAGTTAGCTGCATGATGCACCACTTAGCCAGGATACAACGTCAGTATCACTCGACATGTATTGTTGATACATAGCCAGCTGTAAATGATCTTGAAGACTTTTGCAGTCAGATGAGATGAGATGCAAGGGAAGATTTCTGATGCAGATAACAGTGGGTGTTCTTATAAATTATAGGATAGCAAATCTTCCAAACTCAACGATTCTGTGTTAGAGAACTAGTTGAGAGTGAGCCGGGAAACAAGATCATACAATCAGACAGACAGAAAGACAGACAAAGAAAAACAGACATACAGAAAAATTCCAAATAGTTTCTGAGAAATGGCTCCAGACCAAAAAAATTACATTTTTCGCAAAGGGCAATAACCCTTGTGTTCCAAGATAAATATAAATAATACTTGCAGAGCACAAGTCCTTTTGCTACACAATTTTCATAGTTTTATATAAAAATTCCAAATAGTTTCTGAGATATGGCTCCGGACAGACAAAAATGTTACATTTTTCGCAAACAAAGGGCCATAACCCTACTGTTCCAGGGTCAATATAAATGACACTTGCAGAGCCACATGCCCTTATGCTACTACGGTAAATGTTTGCACAAAGTTTCATATCAATATTCCAATCAGTTTCTGAGAAATGGCTCTGGACAGACATAACGGTTACATTTTTCACAAAGTGCCATTATTCTAGTGTTCCTGGGTCAATATAAATGATACTTGCAGAGCCACATGTCCTCATGCTACATAACATTTACACAAGGTTTCATAGAAAAACTTCATACAATTTCTGAGAAATGGCTCTGGACATGCAAAAATGTTACATTGTTTACAAAAGGCCATAACTCCGGTGTTCCAAGGTCAATGTAAGTGATAGTTGAAGGTCCACATTCCGTTATGGTATTAAAGATTTACACAAAGTTTCAATGAAAAACTCCAAACTGTTTTTGAGATATCACTCTGGGACGTATGGATGCCAAAACTATATACCTCTGCCTTCGGTGAGGAGTAAAAATTGAATATTTGGCAATGACAGAGTTAACAGCATGCTAAGTAAATGTTGTCAGCTTCAATTATCATGGTAAACATTTATTCATAAAATGTTACACTAATATTATACAACCATAAATCCAGTCTCACCTTCCATAGGTTTGTAAAGCTATAAAGGTGTATTTCAGTTTTGCCCTATCTTTACAACTTTAAATTAGACCCTGATCAAGCTGTTCCTACCTGAGCAGTTTGATTTGGGTCTGCATTGTCTGCCTAAGTCTGTCTGTCCCAATATGTAGGGTAATTAGGATATCATAGTGTCGAATAATTTGGGTACTGACGAAAAAGTCGAAAAGCCGTATTGCTCAGTATCTCATCTGGAACAACACTTCTACCATTGATTATCACAAATAAAATGCAAAAGTTAAACCTTCCTGTTAGTATAACTTCTCTGTTTTGACAGGGCAAAACTCATTCAGCTCATGCTATTCTGGTGAGTTTAA
Source organism: Azorinus chamasolen (assembly GCA_963576725.1). Taxonomy (NCBI): domain Eukaryota; kingdom Metazoa; phylum Mollusca; class Bivalvia; order Cardiida; family Solecurtidae; genus Azorinus; species Azorinus chamasolen. Next base: position 70,885,016 of record OY755236.1, on the reverse strand, counting down.
GTATTAAAAATCAAACAATTTATTTGAAAATTAAACATTTTGTAACAAACACAAGTTAACATTAAAAGTTACTTGTTTGAGAGGCAGAAGCATAAAAATAGATTCATAGATCCATAGAGAAAACTGTGTATGATTATCTTGAAACAAGTACAGAACAATTGCAGGCAATAAAGTAGATGTTACAGCTTAAGATGCCATCAAACCATTCCTTTTGGCAAACACTTCTTGTTTTTATGTGATGAATGTACATGTTAACCTTTTACTCCAAGAATATCCGTGTAAGATATACATGTACAGTAAAACCTCTCCAAACCGGACATTAAATTGAGTATAAATATCGGTCTTGGAGACAGGTGGCAGCTTAATGCAGGATGAAAGTCATGCAGAAAGCTCCTAGAGGAGCTTTCTGCATGACTATCATCCAGTATTAAGCAGCCACCTGTCACTGATCAGACGTCTCTGGAGCCATCTGGGTCTAATTCAGTTTGAAATGGCGTAAAAAGGTGTATTTATCGAGTAAAGGGGTAACCAGTAAATTATAACCAATTTACTCTTTATCTCATGAATATTCATGATAGAAATAGTGACATCATGAATCTTACTGTACCATTATTGTTAAAAATGAACACAGGAACTGTTGCAGAAACTGCTGAATCAGATGTATATTAGTCCAGTGAGTGACAAAGTTTTTAACAGTTTGCATCCTGATGAGACACTGAGTTACTAAGACTATTATCTGGATCCTTGACTGTTGCATGCATTGCATAATTATGTAATTGCAAATCTGCTACCTAAAATATGCAGAGTTAATTCTTTACCTCACAGAAATACCTTTTCACATCTTTACAAGCAGATTGGACCCAGATCAGACAGCTCTTGTAGGAGCTGTCTGACCAGTGTCTGCTGAGCTCTGTTTAATTATGGAATAATATAACAATGTAGATCTGATTCTACCTTTTCTGCCCGATGATCACAAAAAAAATAATTTGTCCGTATACCATGGAATTATAAAATTTAATAATTATCAATAAATTTGATAACCATAAATTATATATTTACATTCGCCCTGCAACGTCCTTATATAACCTTATTCTAAAAAGAAAGTTGCATAACCTCATGAACACCGGAAGCACGTCATTCATTTCTTAAATATAAGAAATACAATGGAATATAAATATAAGAAATAAATGACGTGCTCCCGGTGTTCATGGGTTATGCAACGCATAGCTTTACGAGCAAAGATTCACGTGAAGCCCTTCGGGCTTCACTAACTTTGCTCGTAAAGCTATGCGTTGCATAACCTCATGAACACCGGAAGCACGTCATTCATTTCTTAAATAGTTCATGGTGTCATTATTTCTTACATGAATATTCATCAGGGTAAAGGGAATGTACTGACATTAGTGACATACAGTTCTCCCTCCCTACAACGGCCCTCTCAATAACGATTCCCTCCTTACAACAACGCATGTCACTGTTTCCGAAACAACAAGGCTCCAGACACAACTTTTTTCCATCGTATTTTCTTTATGCCTCCATCAAACCCTATGTTGTGACCACTCTTTAGAATCGTCACCTTGTGACGATTCTAAAGAGTGGTCACAACATAGGGTTTGATTGAGGCATAACGGTTTTAGTTCTCGAAATACACCTTATCTGGGGATCTGAAAACAAGCTAATTATGTTTGATTTTCCCTCCCTAAAACAACTCCCTCTGAACAACACATACAATCTTCGTATCCCAAAGGGTGTTGTTGTAGAGAGGGAGCACTGTACATTCCTAGACTCTTTTGAACAGACAAGCATATATCATATATCTATGACATTTAAGCGTAGATAAATGAAATCATTTATCAAGTCAATCAAACAATCTAGTCCCATTATTATATCCACAAAGAAAGATATGATCTTTAGACATTATACAGGTAAAATGGTGAATGGTGTCATTCAATGAGATGCAAAGTAAAACATACTATGTATACATTTCAACAGGATCCAAACTGTTAGACACTCTGATTATATTGTTTTATTATTGTAAAAAGACTAGAGTTTCTATATGAAAAAGGACTGAACAAGTGAGACTTTGAGCAAACATTTAAATAGCAGGCTAATGATTAACCCTTTGAATGCTGAATATTTCAAAGTGAAATGGTCCATCATAGATTATAGATAGTTTATTCAATATTGAAAGGCTACAATTTGTGAGAGGATTTTGAATGACAAACAGTGCAGACACTGATCAGAGGGCTCCTAGAGGGTCTACTGGAGGGTCTGGGACTGCACTATTTGCTAATACCAGTGCACCCTTGGTTCCCCTATTTGATGGTTTAAATCCTTCACATGAATAGGTCAATAGCATAAGACCACCCCTCGAGCAAAACTATGAAATTGAAATGGGACGGTAGCTACCAATTGGCCTACTGGTATACATACCAAATCAATACCAATAACTTCAATTTGACATTGTTGCCTAAATATTGATATATGGTCTAAACCTGTCTTATTTAGCCCTTTGAATGTGGGACACACACACACATACTGGTATTTGCAAACAGTGTAGACCCAGATCAGAGCACTTCTAGAGTTGAAGGTTTTGAATTAGTCTGGTCCAATATTCATTACCTCATCATGCTAAGATCAAGTTCTATTTAGGTATTTATATCCCTTGGAATCTTGAACATACAAAGTAGAACAATATAATTATCATTGTTTAACTTAGGAGTCCATTCAGTATAAATTATAAACTCCTTTCCTTCATGTAAATGCTTTTTCATGCCTTTGTAAACAGAATATACCCAGATCAGATGATTCCTATATAGGAGCCGTCTGATCAGGGTCTGCTCCTGCAGGAGCTTTCCTCATTATATAAACTTTCGACCTGCATTAACCCATTACCTCATGGGCTATTTTTAGATACAACTTCTTTGAATAAATCTACCGAAAAGGAGCATTAACAAGTGAAAAGGAAAATTTTAGAATTTTGTAGTTTGAAACCATTGTAATAAATAGAGCATTTGCTCCTACAGGAGCAAATGCTCTATTTATCACAATGGTTTCTCAAAGTGACTTTTACAGTCGTCAAAAGTCGTCACTATGAGGAAATGGGTTAAGCAATCACATGCATTTAAAGACATTTATTTCCATTCATAAAGTGGTCACATTAGAGGAGTTTTACTGTATATATAGCTTTACAAACCCATGGGGAGGGGAGATTGGGTGTCCAAATAGTTACCGTAATCACAACTTTGACTGTAATAATTTTTAACCCTTACAATGCTGAATTTTCAAATGGACTATTCCAAAATTCAAACAGGTCAAACTTATGGTGAATATTAAGGGATTTTTCTAAAGAAAAGTGTAACATCATGACAAACAGCGTAGACCCTGATGAGAGGGCTCCTCTAGAAACCCAGTCTCATCTGGGTCTACACTGATTGCAAAGGACATTAGTGACTCGTGTCCCGCCCTGTAAGAGTTGAGAGAAATATGCCCTCTCTCACGATTGTTTAGTTCTCGGTCAGAGTTTTTCAATATGAATCATCGAGGGATGTCAGAGATTAAGTTACAGCATGCTGAGTTATAATCCTCATCTAAAGTTGTCCTCTGTTGCATTTTTCTATATTTTCCTTCTCTACTGAAATACCACTGGTTTACCCCATTCCTTCATATAAATGCCTTTTCATGCATCTGCAAACAGAGTATACCCAGATGAGATGGCTGCTAAAGGAGCTGTCTGATCTGGGTCTGCTCCCTTTGCTTCATTAGGTGTTTAATTTTGGAATAAATATATATAGAACAAGGAAAGGGTTAAACCGAGTGCTGGATCAGACAGCTCCTAAAGGAGAGGTCTGCCCTGTTTGCTTATGGATTGTACAGTTTTGCCATGGCTAAAACTGTCTTCGTTTAACCCTTACAGTGCGGGACACGAGTCACTAATGTCCTTTGCAAACAGTGTAGACCCAGACCCCTAGGAGCCATCTCATCAGGGTCTGCACTGTTTGTCATGTTACAATTTTCTTTAGAAAACATCCCTAAATATTCACCATAAGCTTGACCTATTTGAATTTTGGAATATTCCCTTTGAAAATTCAGCGTTGTAAGGGTTAAGTGCACCTGACTAATATTCAAAGTGTCATTATTTTTTTTCTATTTTTACATGAATATTGAGTAAAGGGTTATGCTTTTATACCTGGCATGCTAAGAGATTAAATTTCAGCATGCTATTGACCTTTGTACACATGTAAAGTTCATTTTAATCCTTACAGTGTGGGACACAAGTCACTAATGTCATTTGCAAACAGTGTAGACCCAGATGAGAAGGCTCCTAGTGCAGCCTAGACTCATCAGGGTCTGCAATGTTTGTCATGTTACACATTTTCTAAGAAAAATCACTAAATATTTACCATAAGCTTGACCTGTTTAAATTTTGGAATAGTCCATTCAAAAATTCAGCCTTGTAAGGGTTAAACCTTTATCTTGCTATTCTCAACATGTATGACTCAAAAATCTTGAATAAAAAATCTTGAGTAACTCAACATCTGATAAGGATCCAAGCTCTTCGCAACAAGTCAAACAGTTTCTGAATACTGCATATGATGACTTTAAAGTTTAAAGTTGAGTGCAGAAAATATTTTTAGTATTTTAAAGATAAAGATTAATTCCTTCAATGCTGAATTGGTAAACAAACTTTTCCAAAATTCATACAGGTTGAGCTCACCATTTATATTCAGAGATTTTTTAAAGAAAAGAGTAAGATGAAGAACAGTGCAGATCCTGATGAGAGGGCTCCTGTAGGAGCCCTCTTATCTGAGTCTACACTGTTTGCAAAGGACATTAGTGACATGTTTCTCACACTGAATGGGTTAATAGCTTGAAGAGAATTCAATGATACAGTCTGCAGATATCTCTGTAGTGAAGAGTTACCTAAATTTATGAATAATGTATCATCTCTTTGATCTCCATGAATTTTATCTGAATCTATTTTGTGGTTCTTTTATTTTGGCTTTTTATGTGTTTTGGGCTAGAAAACTTTAACACCAATTCAAATGAACATCATATATTGTGTTTTTTTCAAAACATTTCTGATTTTGGTTGATTACTATCTTATTTTAATCTTCATGTCTGGTAAGTCAGGAAACACTTAACCCTTCACTCCATAAGTATGCCTTTCTATGTCTTTGCAAACAGAGTAGATCCAGATCAGATGACTCTGTATGAGCTGTCTGATCAGGATCTGCTCTGTTTGCTTATGAAATAATATAGATAATGATTCTACCGTTTCTGCTATGGCCAAAGGTCCCATGCCCACGTGCTATTATAACAATTAGTCTAATTACATGTAACAGAAATAAAAATATTTTTTTGTTTGAAACCATTGTGATAAATAGAGCATTTGTTCCTATAGGAGCAAATGCTCTATTTATAACAATGGTTTCACAAAGCGACTTTTACAGAGTCATCAAAAGTCGTCAATATGAGGGAATGGGTTAAATATTCAAAGGGTTAAAACACTTTTGACTACCTGGTTAAATGCCGGGTCACCGGGCATACAGGTACTTGAGACTGATGGTCACTAAATGTTATTATTATCCCACAGACTTTGAATAGGTAAGTAACCACTTGACCTTATCCTGGATTATATTTTAAATAAGTTTCTAATTGTATAAGGAAAAAAGTATGAAAACTTCCCTAAGGTGCCCACTTGATTAATAAACATGGCGGTCTTTAAGAACAGGTGGCTGCTTAATGCTGAATGAGCTCAAAAGCTAAAATGGGAGCTGTCTGCATAAAATTTCTCCTGTATTTACCTGTATGCTACCACCTGCCTTTAACCCTTTCCGTTCCATATTCATATAAGATATACATGTAATGCACAAAAAAATAACTTTTTGAAAGTGATCACAATTAATAAAAACAGCATTTGAAGATGACAAGATCAGTCAGTGCAAGGGTAACCAATATCACTAAATAATCGGCAAAAATTAGCTACATGCCATCGCTGACACGATGTAAATTGAATTGAACATTCTAACCTAATACTTTTGATCATAGTGACTTAATTCCCAAATATTTCAAATATTTGACAGGAATTAAATTTCAGTGTAAATATCTACCTAGAGATGGAGTAGGGAATAGACTTGATTTTCTGGGTTCACTTAACTCTTTCCTTTATATAAACGCCTTTCTGCATTTGCAAATAGAGTAGATCCTGATCAGACGACTCCTGTAGGAGCCGTCTGATCAGGATCTGCTCTGTTTGCATTTGACATGATAAAGATGATTCTACAGTTTTTGTCAAAACTAAAAAAATTACTGAAAAAGGGTACATTATAAAAATTCAGCTTATAAATATTCATAATGTCATTATTTCTTACATGAATATTAAACAGGGAAAGGGTTAACTCTTTTGCTGCCATTAGAAACTCTGTGATGACCTTTGCTAACCACCAGGACCCAGATGAATCGTAAAATAACTTGGCATCTCATCAGAATGTTTGATGCTGTGATTCAATAATGTTTTTCAAACCAATAAGGAAGTAATTTCACCCTATAAAAGTTTAAACTGAAGCAGACAACAGCACTTGGCAATGTAAGAATAGACAGATGACTAGACCCAAAACCAGACACCCATCCATTTTAAGTACAGTAAAATCCCTCTAAACTTGAGTTGAAGTAGAGAAGAATTTAGATACTCTGCTTAATGCAGGGTGAAAGTCATTCAGAAAGCTCCTATGAGCTCTCTGCATGACTTTCACCCTGCATTAAGCTGCCATCTGTCTCCAAGACTGATATTTATATAAATGCTAAATTGAATGTCCGGTTTAGAGGAGTTTTACTGTACAAGGGTGACACATTCATCTTATACTGGGCTTCAAACATTGTGACCTTGGTATTTCGGCTTAGGATTTAATTTTACACATGACATCAAAGTTACTCAGTGATGAAAGAGTTAAGAATAGTGGTTTAGATCAACCCTTTACCTGATGAATATTCATATTTGTACAAAATATTAGCCTTTACCTGATGAATATTCATATTTGTACAAAATATTAGCCTTTACCTGATGAATATTCATATTTGTACAAAATATTAGCCTTTACCTGATGAATATTCATATTTGTACAAAATATTAGCAGGTTCTTTATAATTGCATAATTCGAAGGCTTGGTGCAAAACTATTCTAACTCCTTTTGTGAAGGAGTTAGAATTGTTTTGCACCAAGCCCTCGAATATGATCAGAAGAATATTTGGCTATGGCAGAAAATGTAAACTCTGTAAGGTTTGTATTATTCCATGAGCAAACAGATAAGAATGTGATCTGATGGCTCCTACAGGGGCCGTCTGATCTGGGTCTACTCTGTTTGCATAAGGCATCAACAGGATTAAAAAAAATAAAATGCAGTATACAACATTGGATTAAAGATGTATTATGCGCATGTTTCATATTAATCAATCAACACCAGAAGCTGTACAGGTATACATACAATGAAAATAATGCTTACAACCCATTTTCAGACAGCATATATTTGTTCAGTTAAATATTATCGCTATCCGAATACTGCTAAATTCTTTAAAAGGAGCCTCGTTTTTAGAAACGGGGATTTTGTAAAGAAATCAGCGGATATCTTGGCCAAGTTCGGAATGACTCTGATTCTATTTTGGAACAACGCTTTGAATATTACTTAGATTGGTATCACATGTACGGTACAATGGCTGACATATACATCAAATGTTTATTTCCGGTATGTAAATTTGAATCTTACGACAGATTCCGGCCAATGGCAAACACTGCAATGGTTTCTGTAGCAATCCATTTTTCTAATTTTTTCGACACTAACAACCATTTACTAACCATGCTGTTTAGTGTATATAAGTGTTAAGGTACATAGAATCCGATTCTGAAGTCAGTTTGAAACGCAAAATTTGAGGAAATTTGTGCATAATACATTTTTAAAACTGTTTTATGCAGACAGTAAACATTACTTATTCTTCAAAAACCTCCTTTTCTGTCCTGAATATATGACATGTTTATGACTAAAGATAAACACTTGAGTGATTTATGTAATACATTAAATTGTTCTTCAAAAGTATTAATATGCAGGAATTTTTTCATTCATTACCAAACAAGAATGTCCTAACCTTTTACCTAATGAATATTCATGTAATCACAAAATAATGATACATGTATTAACCATTTCCCTGTTCTGTGTTAATTCCAAATTTCAATACCTACTGAATATTCATGGACAAAATAGTTATAATGAAATATAGAAGGTGGAACATTGTAGCCATTTTAGAAAGTTAAAGAAACATATCTTTGAAATTCTACAAGCAAACAGAGCAGACCCTGATCAGACGGCTCCTAGAGGAGCCATCTGATCTCGGTCTACTCTGTTTGCAACTGCGTGAAAACACGTTTACATGAGGGAAAGGATTAATTAATAAGCTGATTTTTATAATGGTATATATGAGCTCATATTTTTGTTAATTCTTAGGCTGTAGAAACTGTAGAATCAGATCTATATAACGCAAATACCTGGTGAGCAAGCAGAGCAGAGCAGATCCTGATCAGATGACTCATGAATACAGGTTTTTGGTCTATTCTATATGCAAACATGTCAAATTTACTATTCCAGAATTCAAACAGGTGATATTTGGGGATTTTTCTAAAGAAAGTGAAACATGACAACCAGTACAGAACCTGATGAGAGGGCTCTCATCCGGATCTACACTGTTTGCATTAGTGACTCATGTGCCACACTGTAAGGGTTAACCCTTTACTCCATAAATATGCCCTTGCAGTGCACAGAGACCCAGGTGCACTGCTTTGAATGAAACTTATGTTAACCTGACAGGATGTCAGCCAAAACTTATCTTCTGCTATGGGAGGACTGGGGTGTTAGTTTATTGGATCCTGCTAGAGCCAGATCTCGAACCTGTTACCTCAAGATGGTAGCATCAAGTAAAGTGAAAATGCAATGGTTTTGGGCGTTGTTTTTTTTAAAATCAAGTTTTGTTTTACAAGGGATGAAATTATTGAAATGTGATTAACCCTTTCCCTGTTCTATGTTTATTCCAAATTTCAATAACTACTGAATATTCATGGACAAAATAGGAAGGTGGAACACTGTAGCCACTTTAGTAACTAAAGAATCAGATCTATCAAAGTCCAATAGAAAACAGAGCAGACCCTGATCAGATGGCTCCTATAGGAGCCGTCTGATCTGGGTCTACTCTGTTTGCAAATGCGTGAAAACGCGTTTATATGAAGGAAAGGGTTAAAAACAATCACACAGCTCAAGGAGGACAGCTAGAAATTTCTAATTGACCCTACACACCAGGAAATGGGGTTGAACAAATCAATCAACCTTCCTACTAATGAGCCATGTGCCATTACAATATTCACCTATTGGCACATGTTTTTGTTTACATCTTCTACTGCTACACATATGCTCTGTGTATAGGTAGATGAGGTCTAGCCAGGGGAGGAAGCAAGCATCATGTTTCCCGGTTACCTCAGGTTTGCAATAGGATAAGGTGTCAAGCCATATATAGCGTGAGCCTCGCTGTGTAGGAACGGCTGTTGCTGAAGCTGCAGGCAGATCGCAGTCATCTATGTAATACACAGAACCTGTATACTATACTACTACCTGTTTACCCCATTGTGTGCTGAATTATAATATCTGACTCCTCCCTCTATGAATATTTATGAAGCAACCCATTAAAACAACATTTTCCATTGCAGAATATGATTTTTTTGGCAAACAGTGCAGACCCTGATCAGAGGGCTCCTACAGGAGCCCGCTGATCTGGGTGTACACTGTTTGCAAATGACTGATACGTTTGTTTCCAACATATAAAGGGTTACTGTACTACCCTAAGTATTCAGATACCCAATCTCCCCCACTAAATCAGTTTGTAATAAATGAATAAATTTGGAGCCATTTTTTGATGACTTTGAATTAGGCTGACAAAGTATCAAATGATGTAGACCATAATTAAACTAATCCTTTAGGAGCAGTTTGATCTGGGTTTGCACTGTTTGGCTAAGTTTGTCTCTCTGAAAACTTAGGATAATTAGGGTACATGTACATACTAAACTGCTTGCATTCTTGTGGCTTCCTGATAACCTATGCAATAAGATCAGATCCAAATGAGATGCCAAATTTCTCAGGATCTCATCAGGATACAAACTGTTTGACACTCTGACTATTTTCCAAGGAGAAATGGAAAAAAATCCTTTGAGAATTGTAACAAACAATATTCATAAAGTTTTTAGCAATTACCATAATAACCTTAATACATGTACTTTCAGCGCGCGACACGAGTCACCAGTTGATGCACGTGACAAACAGAGTAGACCTAGCAGATAGATGACAGGGCTCCTGGAGGTCTGCACTGTTTGTCATGTTACACTTTTCTTTAAAAAAAACCTAAATATTCACCATAAGCTTGACCCGTTTGATTTCTGGAATAGTCCATTTTAAAATTCAGCGTTATAAGAGTTAAATAATTGGCTTGACAAACTTAGGCAAAAAAAGCAGATGAAGATCAAACCTCTCCAGTAGGAACAGTTCTATCAAGGTCTACACTATTTCTGATTCAATTACAGTAAAACCTCTCTATAACGGCCACTACATTACATCAAGTATTTTGTGTTAAAGGCAGGTGGCTGCTTAAAGCAAGGTGAAAGTAAAACAGAACGCTCCTATAGGAGCGTTCTGTTTTACTTTCACCTTGCTTTAAGCGGCCACCTGTCCTAAATACCAAATAATTAACACAATTTAGTGGCCGTTATAGGGAGGTTTTACTGTAGTTTCTTTCAAAGTTATCAAATTGGTGCTGAAATGACTTATTTATCTTTACAAATTATTTGAGCATGCAAATTAGGTATTTATTCAGAGTAGATATGGTATTTAGTGTGCATGAACATCCATTAACCCTTTACTCTATGAATATTTAGGTAAGGAATAATGACATCATGAATATAAATTAGATTACTTGTTAAAATAGCACATGAACACAGGAATGTTTGGTCAGGGCTGAAACTTTAGAATCATATTATCATAATTATTGTCTATTATTCATCTGCAATGGCATAGAAAGGCATATCAACCCTTTCCCTCATATAAACGTGTTTTCTCATATAAACGTGTTTTCACACATTTGCAAACACTTTTAACAGAGTAGACCCAGATCAGACGGCTCCTATAGCCTTATTAGGAGCCATCTGATCAGGGTCTGCTCTGTTTGCTAAATGGAATTTGATAGATCTGTTTCTTTAGTTTCTTAAATCACTAAATGTTCCACCTTCCATATTTCAGTATAACTGTTTTGCCCATGAATATTCAGTAGGTATTCAAATTTGGCATAAACAATTTTAACATAGAACAGGGAATGGGTTAATGAAGAAAAAGGTTAAGAAATAATGAATATTAACCCTTCGCTTGTTATTCACGTCAATATACCTACCTGTAAATAGTGAAGACCCAGATGAGACAGCTCCTGCAGGAGCTGTCTCATCAGGGTCTGCACTATTTACAAGTTGATTGTGCAAATAGTGCACTCCACAGCAGTGATAGCACATGTAATTATACAGCAGGGCATGGGTAAAGGAGGAGAAATGTATTTTAAAATTCAGCAAGAGAAGGGTTAAAAAAAGTTAGTGTTTATAATGGCATTATGAGTATAGGATTTTTGTACCATGGCCGAAACTAGAGAATAAACAAACAGAGATGACCCTGCTCAAATGGCTCCTACAAGAGCCATTTGATCTGAGTCTACTCTGTTTATAAAGGCATAAAAGTTGTATTCATGGGGTAAGGGAAAGAAGACAAAGATCCAGTAATTAGTCAAAAATGTTTGAGAGTAAATCTATGATATTCTATTTGCGTTTTTTTTTAAAAAAGAAAGTGGATTGAAACACACAATGTGTTGCCAATTTGGTAAACAGAATATTGCTATGCATCATAAACATTAACCCGTACTGTGTGGGACACAAGTCACTAATGTCCTTTGCAAACAGTGTGGTCCTGATGAGAGATCTTGTAGGAGCCCCCTCATCTGGATCTGCACTGTTTGTCATATGGCACTTCTCTTTAGAAGAATACCTAAATATTCACCATAAGTTTGACCAATTGAATTGAATTTACGAATACATGTAGTCCATTTGAAAATCAGCGATGTTAGGATTAACCTTTAGTCTGCTGAGATCCAACTGCTCAAAAGTTTGTCCTTGATAAAATAGATATTAACCCTTATTAACCCTTTAATCCCTATACCAGGGTATACAGTAAAACCTCTCTTAACGTTAAATTTAGTATAAATATCGGTCTTGGAGACAGGTGATAGCTTAATGCATAGTGAAAGTCCTAGATTAGGCTCCGAGCTTTCTGCATGACTTTCACCCTGCATTAAGCAGTCACCTGCCTAAAATATCTAAATTCTTCTCTACTAGAATTCCGGTTAAGAGAGGTTTTACTGTACATCTTTCTACGCCTTTACAAACAGAATAAACCCAAGCCAGATGGCTCCTTGTAGGAACTGTCTGATCAGGGTCTGCTCAGTTGTTTTTTTTATGATATAGCATAGATGTGGTTCTACAGTTCGTGCCATGACCAAAACTTCATGTGTCCATGTGATATCATAACATTTCTCATCAATATTATATTCATGTGTCCATGTGATATCATAACATTTCTCATCAATATTATATTCATGTGTCCATGTGATATCATAACATTTCTCATCAATATTATATTCATGTGTCCATGTGATATCATAACATTTCTCATCAATATTATAGTCATAATGTCATGGAGTAAAGGTTTAACCCTTTCCTTCATATAAACGTGTTTTCACTCATTTGCAAACAGAGTAGACCCAGATCAGACGGCTCCTAGAGGCACCGTCTGATCAGGGTCTACTCTGTTTGCTAATAGAATGTGATAGATCTGATTCTGTGCTTTCTAAAATGTCTACACTGTTCCACCTTCCATATTTCTTTATAACTATTTTATCAATGAATAATCAGTAGGTATTGAAATTTGAATTAAATATAGAACAGGGAAAGGGTTAATAGAAAAAAATAATTGTTTTATATACAAACATACACTCCAAGTTTCAAACAGTTTGGATCCAGATAAGACACCAAATAACTCAGTATCTAACTTAGATACAAACTATTTGCATTAGGTAATCACTGATTGTTCTGTAGATGCTGCAGGTTAATTGTCCCAGCCACAACAATCTGCCTACATACACAAACATAGTTTGCTGCTAAATATACAAATACAATGTATATGTGTACACAAAGCAGAGCAACTGAACAGCGCTTTGAAATGCACATATCCTGTGTGAAAAAAGCGCTATATAAATGTGGTATAATAACAGGAAACACAAGTGCATAGTTGCATACTGCCCATTTGTATCAATTTCCTTCACATAAATGCTTTTTCAAACATTTTCCGACAGAGAAGACCCAGATCAGATGGCTCTTGTAGGATCTGATCAGGGTCTGCTGCGTTTGCTAATATCTCAAAGTTTGAGTCTCTGCTTATATTACATATTTATCAAATAACTGATGGGTACTGAAAAAACCCCAGATGAAAAGTAAGGCAGGTGACATGGTCTGTAACCTTTATTTAATCCTAGCCCACATGTAACACTTTTTCATGCCTTTGCCAATTGAGTAGACCCAGATTAGGCAGCACCTGTAGGATCTATAATAGATCTGACGTTAGTTTCCACCAGTACCAAATAGCCCTGTATACATGCCATTATAAAAGTTCAAGTAATAAATATTCATGATGTCATTATTTTTTATATGAATATTCAGCAGGGAAGGGGTAATGACTATTGGCCAAAATGAATACTGTATGATGTACATGTAATTTATTAGTTGTTGGTCTGTTGTATTTTTTTCCCTAAGCAAATTATATTTCATATACTTTGAAAGGTTTCCTGTGAGGTGTGTTCATGGTTTGGTAATTGCAATACATTTATTCATAATTCATTGCTTCGCTTTTTGGACAGCTCAAAGGTGCTTCCCCTTCCAACGCCATAATATGAACGATCGCTAATTAACATTGCACAGGTAGCTGATTACACACCGTGTAACAATTAACACAAACAATTGACCTTAATCTGCATAGACATATCTGTGGCAGGAATTTTGCCAACAGTGCCTCCAAATCAGAAAACATTTTAAAAGGAAGAAACAAAAATCTGCTAAAACAGGCAGCAGACGGCATTTTGAAGTAGACGAACAATTTGCCGCATAATTATTATGAGTTTACTCTACTCATGCTAAGTACGTCTTGATTGCCATTTGCAAACAACTTTGATCTAGAAGGAAACGCCGAGTAACTATGCGTCTAATCTGGATCAAAACTGATTGAGATTTGTTTCATGAACAAAAGTTTAGTAGAATCAGAAGTCCTAGGAAAGCTAAAGCAAGTCCGAGATTAAATAGAGCATTGTTTCAGCATGAGAAGGGTTAAATCATGTATGCAATCCGACACCTATGCACGGTAGCGTATCACAAATCCATACTGTAAACACGGCAAGTTTGCTCAACCTTGAACGTGACAAAAACGATGTCTGCTGCAGACACTAATAGTCAACCACTTTCTTACTGAAATGGGGGCTCAAGATGCAAAACTACCCCAAAAAGTGAAGAGGATGTAGCCCCTAAAACATCAATGTATCTATGTATGAATCAAAACTTGTTGCACAAGTTGAATACTTTTTCGAGATAGATTAAAGTGGCAGCGCCAATTAAACAACGAACAATCTGTTAAACCTTACCACTTGAACCGATAACGGTGTGTTAAAATCCACTCCACCCTGAAGTCTGAAGCCCCACGAAAGTCCAGAGTCCGGTCTGGACAATTTGACAGACATTACTTCCGGTTGTTCTTCCATATTCACACCTGGTCCTAAATAAATCCCCACCAAAACGCAATCACAGCTAGGTACTAAATGGAAGACATCCCGCTCACTTTCTCCCCTTTACAAAATATGTAAGGGTAGACCGTGAGCTTCGTCAGTTTAAAATGCCCATAAGGGTGTCTCGATGCACTAATACCTGTATGGATACGTAACCTGAATTGATATCTGGCGTATTAATGAAGTATTTCACCTTCTACACCATACTACTCATTTTTGTGGTTTGTAAACAGAGTTGACCCAGACCAGGTCGGCCC